>OX463780.1:31922446-32522446 GCA_949825025.1 Siphlonurus alternatus | reverse complement strand
CTCCAGACACAATATTTTCCCAAGAAGACATGTTGTATCAATTGTCATATCACTTTCATTAATATGTATTGTAGAAACAGCTATACTCTTTTGTGTAAGACCGACAATGAATTTAATATCGCTTAATAGATTAAAGTAGAGTGAGCGAAAAATTGACCGATGGTAAAGCTCATTCTCTTGCATGTAAAAAGTTACTTTGGAGCACCATAAATAAGCATCTGAAATCAGTTGAGACCGTCCTTCGTAAAAATTCTGAGCATTTGGGTCTAAAAGTCGATGACTTCGTCCATCTACTCCATGCTAACGCTCGAAAAACGTGGCTTCTTTTTTATTCGAACTTTAATTTCTTTCGCAATCTCCCGTAAAATGTGTTTAAAAAATATTCTAAGATAGAACATATTATGGTGAATCAGAAAGTGTCATAACTTTTATTAGCCCTTCATAAAAATTTTGAGAAAATTCTGATACAATACCAAAATCCGAGGAAAATTTTCATTTCAAATGTTGCGGTCTACGGGTTAACAGCTGACTGGATCAACGGGATCAACAACACTATATAACTTCAGCAGATGCTCGTATTGCGCAACTTGCATAAATTTCTACTGCGCAGCTTTTGAGGAGCCGACGTAACTTTTTCGTATGCACATATATAGTGCGTGACGTCATTCCCGTCATGCACTGCGCACTCAACTCGCTGACTCTACTTTAAATGATTAATAAATTACAGATGAATAAGTGCATTAAGAAAAAATAAATGTTATTTATTATAAATGTCTACATGTCATTATTAGTCATGTGTAATGTATGTCATATTTTATTTATATGTTTATATAATACGTATATTGTAACTGTATATGTATCCAATTTATCCATAACTAGGACTTGTCTGTATTGGAATCAATAAACAAAACAAAAGATACACATTTGTGAAGAAAATACTATTTAAATTGGAACAACATAACCAAATAAGTAAAGACGGCTCCGACGACGGACGCGAAGAACTCGAGCGAGAGGGTGAAAAAAGGACCTCCGCGCGCCACGAAGGAGCGGCGACAGTCGAGGGCCACCAGATGTAGCGCTGGCACGAGGGCTAGGTGTGCTCGTAGCCAGGGTACACGGTATGCAGCCTCGCTCACGGCCTGACCCTGAATTGGGAAAGATATGCCATGAAAGCAATTCATATTTTCTGTAATTTTACATTCATTAACTCACCTCTTGACGTAATCTTTCTCCAGCGTGGCAGTAGAGAAGCGTTTGGAAAATAACTATGATGCAATAACTGCTCATAATCATCATAATGGCTGGATAGTGAAGATACTGTAATAGTATGTTAACATTAATTATTACAGAATAGAATAATATCTTTAATTAGGCGATTATTATTTTTCCTCCCATAATTCACTAACATGTTAATTTCTTTTACTACAGGAACCACCAAATATCATAAAAAACAACAACATTATATTCTCAAATTCAATATTGCAACTATCTTCAAAATCAATTATATGAGTCTTTGCTCCATTATATTGTATATCAACAGCTACAAGCAAAAATAATGATGACGATGAAATCTACTTGTTGAAACACTTGCTGGACCACAGATCTCTCACCTTGGAGGCTGAGAAGGCAGTTACGCACATGGTGAACGTGTTACAACCGAGCATTACCACCATTAATGGCGAGACGAGGCCGTTGAACCGAGACAACATTCTGCATAAAGTCAGGATAATCAGTCAAATAAATTCCATGTTCCCATCTAAAGCATGGGCATGCAAGGGAAAAAAAACACGTATGATCTGTTAATTTGTAAAACGAGCAACCACCCTCGAAATTTTTTATACCTGAGTTAAAAAAAAAAATGTAATTTTTTAACATATTATTTTTGGCGACTTGGTCTATGCATTTTTTAGGATGAAAAAATATTGAGATTCATCCTAATTAGGAAGAAATGTATATTATAAACAATATCTTGAACCAATATCCTCATTTTTATTCACGATTAAGCATTCAAAATATTAATTAAATTGACATTGCTATTATTTTTATTAATTGTTTTTAATGTCAGTATTTCTAATTAATATTAAATCAGGATTGAAAGCATTACATTTTACCTTGCAAGAGCTTGTTGGAATTGCAGCCACGACTTCATGTCGACACTAGACTGAGACTTTGATGTGGCGACGATGGCTTGTCTGAGGCTGCGTTTCAGCAGACTTAGCTCCTCGGTGGTAACCCAAAACACATTGAGTAGCAACGCGTCGTAACTGACTCGCTTCATAGTAAGGATGACGAGTTGAGCTAAGTTAAGCAACTGGGCTCCCATTGAATCAGAAAACTCTTTCAATAAATCAAATCCTTCGTCGCCGAATAGCAGCCTAACTTCTATGTTAGCTGCTGTGAATTCAGTTGAATTAATTGATTTTAGATTATTGAATATTTTGTTAAAATAAACCATAGATAATGAAATTGATCCAATATTTATAAGAAGGGTGATAATTAAATATAGCATGCATTTTTTTGAAACGCGTTTCATCAAACTCATTTGAAAATTCTGAAATATTTTCAAATCAATTAAGGTTTGAATATTTTTAAATGTTTTTACAAATATTTTTTTGTAAATAATGAGAAAAATAGACATAAATAGAACATTTACAAATCCACCAATTGATGGTCCATATCGAATTATTGTATCGAGGTTAATTTTCTTTTGACCATAAATTAATTTGAAATAATCCAGAGTTTGTTTTAACATTATGCAGGTTAACAAAATTTCATATATAAATATTGTCCAGATGATAAGTCCTCTCTTTTTTAATTTCATTGGTGGTAGAGGGATCCAGAATCCAAAAAGTGTGTTACAAATTTGAATAACACGGAATCCAGCAAGATACTGACGCTGAACGTGGAACATGCTGCAGGCTTTTCTTTTTACGAAATTTCTTAGATATAAGATACTGCGATGGAAAGTTGAACGTGGATAAATGGAAACACGCGAGGCCTTAAAACTTAAGGTAAAAGGTAGGTACTACACTTGACCAAAATTTATTCACAACCGAGTTCTGTTTTCTCGACAGAATGTGTTTTCATTAAGTCCAATTCTATTTTATTACATTTAATTGCATCACAAGCAGGTCTTTTGTGTGAAAATGACAATGAAAATCACTTAATAGATTGAGTGATATATGAAATATGATGACTTTTAGTGTTTTCTCAATGCATATTAGAATAATACGTATTATATAAAATAGCAAGAATTTTTAATTAAATAGAAACATTCATCAAATTAAATTTGAAATATTTATAACTTACATTGTTAATACGTTACTCATCCATGTACCAATAACTGGATATATAACTTTTATTTCATTTGAATAATTAGTTTAAATTAACACAATAAAATAATTACCATTTTGGACCCTTGCCATGATGCCATGATCAATAAATTTAAGCTGGAGTTAATCATGCTGAACTAAATTTCACGCGAGTGACGCGGCAAAACAGACTAATAGCAAATTTTGTTAATCGTTTTATACCTCGAAATTCCTATACAAAAATTACTAACAATATTTCGACACATTTGCTGTTACTTCGATTTTCCGCGGCATTCTTGGTCATTATTTCTTCTAAATTTATTTATTAGGTATAAAGCAGTGTATTAGTTGAATATCAACAAAATTATATATTTTTATTAATTCTGTATTGGGATAATTTACAACTTATGTGCTTATTTTTCCTACTGCAGTTGCATAGCATGACTATGACGTTTAAAATATATTTACAGAGGTTTTAGTAATCGTAATATTTATATTATTTTATATATATATGCAATAACAAATGTCATGTAAAGTAAGAATTTTAATTATAATATATATACTTTTTGCAATTACAGTTATTCATTATTATTTATTTAAAGCTTTTCAATGAGAGATTGCTGTTGAATTCTTAATTTTATATGACATTACGTTAACAAATTATTATACTAAACTAACAAATCTGTAGACTTAAAATTTACAGTTACATGGTAAATTTCTATATTGTGTCGAAATGCGTGAAAAAAAAAATTGATATTTATACTTTATGAGGTAAAAAGAAACCAATCCTCTTATTTAAACTGCAGCAGTACAATAAAGTAAGTGAAGACGGCTCCGACGACGGACGCGAAGAACTCGAGCGAGAGGGTGAAGAAAGGACCTCCGCGCGCCACGAAGGAGCGGCGACAGTCGAGGGCCACCAGATGTAACGCCGGCACGAGGGCGGGGTGTGCTCGTAGCCAGGGTCCGCGGTACGCAGCCTCGCTTACCGCCTGACCCTGAATGGGGGAACGTAATGATATTACATTAATTAATTTTTCTCCTAATTTTACGTTAAATTCACCAACCTCTTGACGTAACTTCTCGCCAGCGTGGCAGTAGAGAAACGTTTGGAAAAGAACTATGATGCAGTAACTGCTAATAATCATCATTATAGATGAATGTTGATAATACTGTAACAATATAATAACATATACTACCACAACATTTTGTATTTAATTAACTTCATTCATTAATTTTTCCAGAATCTGCACGACATTTAGAATTAATGCCAATAATTATCTCGCTAAACATTGATTATTTTCACGATCTCAATAGTACACGACTATACAGTATATACAAACACTTGAAATACACAACTTTTTCAAATATATTTTTATCAACTTCTTGACCCATGTTGGACTTACTCTTACCTTGGATGCTGAAAAAGCGGTGACGCACATTGTGAACGTGTTACAACCGAACATCACCACCATTAATGGTGAGACGAGGCCGTTGAACTGAGACACCAGCCTGCATGGGCACAAACATGAAAAGTCAACTTTAATCAAGGTTCCTATCATAAGATAATAAATTATTGGTCTTTAAACTTTTTAGAACGATAATTTGCTCTTAAATTTTTTACTCCATCTTCTCATCTATAACCTCACGATGAAATTTTTTGTGGACTGTTGATTCTACTTAATAAAATTGAGTAATTAACATGTGTGTTACCATAATAATTGGTAGTGGATTTTAAAAACTCAGGGGGTTCATGCTTGGCATAATATATAAAATATAATAGAACGTTGTGAAATAAAATTCTGTGTTTTTTGTATTGTTGTTCTTAAATGTAAGTTGTATTGATATTAATATCACTGCCTTCAGGGATCAAAATTTTGATATTTTTTATTAACCTTTTGGTTTCATCAAAGAATGTTAATAGTAAACAAATTATAATGATTTGCAATTATGCTTCAACAAACATTTTTTATTGTAGTTGAATCATTACAGCTAAATAAATTGTATAGTTTTATTCGAACTGGCTATTAGAATTATATCTTAGTTGCATGCAAGGTAACGTAGTAAAAAATATTTTAAAAAAAACATATGATTGAAGGCTGTGCCATAGCCTGAAATCTTACATGGAGGTGAGGGTTTCCCCCCCCCCTTTTTTTTGCCCTTAAAAACCTTGTGACTAACTAAGAAAAAAGTGATTTGAACCGAACCATTGCACTTTTGCTTTTTTTCAATGGGTGATACAAGGAGTTTGTTTTAACTGTAAAAAATATAACACCTTTTTAATCTTTAAATAATAAAGGAAATAATAAAGTGCATTCACAAATCGTTACGACCTATTGTTTTAAAACCTGAATTTTGTTGTATGATAAAATCTTCGTTATTAAAGTTATTATAATATTCAATCATTTTATTATTATTATTATTATTTATTTATTTATTTATTTTTTTTTTAAGTACAAAATTACCTTGCGAGAGTTTGTTGAACTTCCAGCCACGAATTGAGGTTGAGTTCCGACTGGTGGCTGGACATAGAAGTGGCGACGATGGCTTGGCTGAGGCTGCGTTTCAGCAATCTCAGCTCTTCGGTGGTGAACCAAAACACGCTCAGAAGCAGCGCGTCGTAACTAACTCGTTTCATTAAAAGGACAAAAGCATTTGCTATAGCAAGCAACCTCACTAACATTGAATCATATATATCTTTCAGTACATCAACTCCTTCATCACCAAGTATCAGCCTAGCCTCTGTGTTTGCTGCTGTGAACTCAGTTGAATTCATTGAACTTAATTTTAATATATTGAACATTTTATTTAAATAAAGCATAGATGATACATTCGCCCCAATATTTATAGAAATATTAATAACAAAGAATATGATACATTTTCTTGAAACAGATTTCATTAAATTTTTTTGATAATTTTGAAATATTTGCAAATCAATTATATGCTGAATATCTTGAAATAATTTTACAAATCTATTTTTGTAAATATTAAGAAAAATTGACATAAATAACAAATTTGTAGTTCCAGCAATAGATGTTCCACATCGAAGTAATATGTCCATATTTATTTTCTTCACTCCATAAAGTACGTAGATGTAGTCCACAGGTTGTTTTACTAGTATGAAACTAAACAAAAATTCATATGTTAATACTGTCCAACAAAATATGCGGCCTCTTTTCTTTAACTTTATCGGTGGCAGGGGAATCCAGAAACCAGAAATTAAGTTGCAAATTTGTAGAACGCGGAATCCAGAAAGAAAATTATTCTGAACATGCAACATGCTGCAGACGTTTTAATTGTAATTTAATTTTTACTTTCAGGTATTGCGATGGAAGATCTGAGAATAAGCTGGATTCCTTAAAACTTAGAATAAACGGCGTGATAATTAAAGATGTTAAGTTGTATAGTAGGGATGAATTTGAATTCTGAGGAAAAAAATAAAGCTTCAAATTACTTTGGTATATAATCAAAGCAATTATTTTTAAAATGCAACCGTCTTCTACATAAAATTTTAAAGTTTTGCTGCTTTTTCGCTGCTTAGGTCGGTGAAAGGTTAAACTTATAAAGTTTTAAAACATTAAAGAAATTTTAATGCAACAAGTACATAATGCTTTAAGACTCAACTCTGTTATTAGTTAGTTATAAAATACATAATCTGGAGACTTAAGTTAAATAATTTAAATTAAATAAATGTAAGTATATAATAAAGTATCGACCTAAATGATACTACTATATGTAATAATTTTGTATTTAACATTATATGTGTTGCTCTTGTTTGAGTTGTTTGTTTTTTAACTTACAACGCTCGATGTATAGCATTTTACAGTTTGAACTTTTAAACAGTTTCTTACTCTCTTTGCTTCATAGCTTTTAACATTAAAAAACATTAGAATCAAATAAGTAAAAGTTACTTCTTAACGCCATAAAATATCAAGTCGTATAATGCTTAAAAAGTTAAAGAGTGCAGCATAATATTTAAAGTTACGGAATTCTTACTTACAAAGCGCATGCGCACCACATGCGTACAGCGATGACAGTTGGTCAGTCGTTCATCTATCTTTGCTTGCCGTGTTTGCGGCCATTTATATTCGACAAGTTATCTTCAAACATCGAAGTCATCTTTAGTACTATCTTTTTGAACTAAAGATTTTTAGTTTAATACATTAATTATTTATCTTTTGTGTCATAAAGTTTAGTGATTTATGTCATATTTTCATTAAAATAATGTGTTTGAAAGTTCAATTTTTTTTTTACCGAAGACAGCATGGCATCCAACTCCCGGAGGGGATCATCTGATGATAAAACTGTAAGTATGCTAGCATCGGAATCAAACCCTTTTTAAAAGTTTTGTTTTATAGTTGTTAAGTATTATTTTTGTTTTAATTTCCACGTTACTACAATTGACACTACATACTACATATGTGGGCAAACCCAACTTCGGCCCAATGGGCAACTTTGCAAATCTGATCGGTGATTCTGTTCGCATGGGCAAAAATAAATTCCGGGAAGGGTGACCCCCCCCCCAAAATATTTTTTTTTCACTATCTTGATTGTGGACGACGAAGGGACGGTGAAGTGAAAAAAAATACCCCCCTCCCCTCCCGGGTCATGGGCAAAGTCAACTTCGGTCCTATGGGCATATCTGTAAATCTGATTAGAGATTATTGTTCCGTGGTCAAAAAAAAAAAAAAAAAATTGGGGTGGGGGGAAATTTTTCCCACCCCTCCTCAAAAATTTTTTTTTTTTACTATCTCGATTCAGGACGACAAACTTTTGGTAAAGTGAAAAAAAAATACCCCCCCCCTCCCTGGTCATGGGCAAAGTCAACTTCGGTCCTATGGACAAATCTGCAAATCTGATTAGTGATTAATGTTACATGGGAAAAAAAAAAAAAAGTTTGGGGCGTGGGGAAATTTCCATGAAAATATTATGTGAAATTATTGAATATTATTTAAATTTTTCAAATAATTTTATTCACTGAAAATTAAAATGTGCCTTTTTTTTTATTCGTCATAGCAAAAGTTTTATATACAGGAAAACTTTTAAACAGCGGCATTAAAAAAAATATTTGTGAAGCAGCAACGTATGTCCATAATTTATTCACGCCCCATTTTTTAATTTTTTAATAGGAATGAAATTGCTATGACAATGTTTTAAAGCATGATTTTAATGTTACTTTCAGGTTCCAGGAAACCTGTGCACTGAGCTGCAGCGTCTGCAGAATAGAAGTTCCGTGTAGATAATGTTTTCATAGTTATTAAATTGTAATTTCAACACATCATGCAACATCATATAATACGCTGCTCTGATGTTATGTTAAATAAGCAAGGTTTATTATGTATGCTATTTCTATATGTCCATTTATTTCAATAAATTGTATATTGTAATCATGTTCATTTTTTTCATTGATTAAGTTATGATGTAGTTATTATTTTTATGTCTTTATTTATATTTACTATTTTTAATATAACGATTCCAAATCTGTTGTAACTGTGACTTTTTTTGTAGCAATGTGGAGTTGGATCAATTTATATATTGACACAAAGCAAAAGCATTGAAGTTTACTTGAAACAGTACTTTAATGCTTTTACTTCATGTTGGTCGATGAATGAATCCAACTGAACAATATATTCATTTATGATTTAAGTTGCTACACATTTGCCATGAAAATAGTAAATATTTAACATGTTAAGTTATTGCATGCATTGAAAGCAAAAAGATTAACAGGTAGCTTTCTATTGCTTAAGTAGATAAAATAATATAGTTTACTCTATAATAAGTAATGTAGATATTTCTTGAAAAATAATGGTTTGATACATTGAATCTTACCCATTATGAACTTAAAAATAAAAAGTACATTCAATAAAAAGTAAAGTAGTATTCTACTTTTAAAGTAATGTTATTACGCTTAAAAACCTAAAGAGTTTACAGCTTAACAAAGTAGCACTTGTGACATAAAGCCATAGAGAGCCCGCTGCTTACAATTTTAAGGAGTTACTACTTAGAATTTTATATTTAAAACAGTGACATTCTAGGCATTGCAGCTCATACAATACTACACCGAAGTCGCTAGCATTTTATCTTCTGACTCTTTACTTTCTGATATATTATACAAGGTACATTTCAATGTACTTGAGTACTTAACTTTTAAAAGAATTTGGGGCTGGCATAGATCCACCAGTGTTAAACTTTTGATTTCAAAAGTTACTCTTTAACTATTTTTCTCAGTGAAGTAGCAAATGAACCCAGGCAGAACATGCATTACACTAAACACGTATATATTTATCGACTATATGGAGCTGTTTTCCAGATGTTTCCGAGAAGTTCAATTTCAATACAATTGTCATTAATATGTATCATAAACACGTCCTTTGTGTATGATATAGTATCATTGACAATGAATATATCGCTTAATGGATTGAATGTTATAATGGCCTGGTGTTTACTCAATGAATATAGAATAAGATATAATAACTAGAAAACATTAAATTTTTAATCAAGTTCACCAAATTAAATTTAAAATATTTAACTTATATTATTAATAAGTTACTCATACATGTACCGGTAAAAGCGATAACCCAATTACCTTTAAAACGATGTGTACTTTTTAAACTATTCAATGTTATTATTAAAATGGTCATAAAAACATACAGCTTTTGTAATAAGTTACAACTTCTAATCTACTATAATTTAATTATTACAACAAAACTTAGTATATTACTCTGGACGGATGTATTAAGTATGAAACTTTCTTAAAAATTTACAGAATTTTGTGTTCTCAATGAAATTGTTCATTATAGTGCCCTGATTTAACTGATGCATTATGAGTTAAAATCCGCATCTGCACTGAATGGTTTCTATTAATTCTGCATTGAGACGATCTGCAAATTATGTGCATTATTTTTCTTACTGCATTTGCATGAATATAATATGAAGATATTAACATGTTTTGGATAACGTATTAAAAAAATGTCACTGCAATGCATTGTCAATTTTTATTACTCTTATATTGAAGCAATCATGTAAAACAATAATTTTAATTATATGCTTATTGCAATTATATTTACAATCACATTAGTAGTCAAAGTTCTTCAATGGAGGCTTCAAGTGATGCGCTTTCGCTGCGCAACTGTTTGTCGCTAAGGTTCATCTTGCACTTGAAAATGAAGCGAAGTGTTTTTTTAACTTTTCTCGGTTATAAATCAAGTAAAAAATCTAAATCTTGAATTATCTACTTTATTTTTCAGTTTGGACCAAAGTTCCGTAAAGGAATTTTCCCTGAAAAATCTTATTCTTAGTGAAAAAACGAATTCTCGTTTTTTTTTACATATATAGGTTTGGTATAGCGGGTGGGATCACCGAAACATCAGCTGACTTGAAGCCTCTATTAGAGAATGTTATTTTGAAATGGTATTAAACTAACAAATGGTATAAATATATTTAAGTATATAATTAAAATTTACAGTTCAAATAGTTCTGATTTTGAATGGAAAATTTATTAGATGTACCAAAATAATGCAGAAGTAAAGAAAGTCTGAATTTAATATACTGTTACAGAATTAAGCTAATTTCTCATTGAAACTGCATAAGTACAATAAAGTAAGTAAAAACGGCTCCGATGACGGACGCGAAGAACTCGAGCGAGAGGGTGAAGAAAGGACCTCCACGCGCCACGAAGGAGCGGCGACAGTCGAGGGCCACCAATTGTAGGGTTAGCATGAAGGCGGGGTGTGAATTCAGGCTGGGCCCACGATACGCAACCTCGCTGATAGCCTGACCCTGCACAAGGAAGTGGTGATCAGTGAGCGAGCTGAAATTTCACGTAAAACTTCTTACCTCTTGACGTAGCCGCTCGCCAGCGTGGCAGTAAAGGAAAGTTTGAGTAATGGGAGCAAGTCCGATACAAATTATTAGCACCATTAGAAGAGAATGACCCCAGACCTGGAGGAAACAAAAGAAACAAACATTGCAATATTACAATGGTCCATATATATATGTATATATATATATATTAACTTCTTTTTGCTCATCCAGCACATGAAAGAAAATTGTGCTTTTTCTTACATTTATAATACATAATATTATATTGATCATATCCTAAAGCGATGTATTTCTTGATTATAAAATAATAAAATACCTATATTGACAGTGGTAATCTAATGTTACCCTTGCATGCAGTTCGACTGGTTGCAGAACTTACCCTGGCTGCAGTGAAGACGATGGCACACAGAGTCAACGTGTTACACAGCATCATGAAGACGATGTGCGGAGCGATCAATTCATTGAACCTCTTTACCAGTCTACAAGATCACAATAAGTCAAAAGGTTACGTCTAAATTAATTGTTGATGCAAAATTCAATCAATCTTATAAACGAACACTCTGTGATTTTTTTATATATAAAAAAAATTAAAGAATATATTCAAGTTTTATCACAGCATTATACTATCGTAAAGGACAAATTGCAGTTTATAAAAAATAAACTAATAAGCTTTGCAAAAAGTATAAAAAAATCCTTGTTCACCAAAAAGGTTGCGAACAATAATTAAGGTTGCGACCCTTTAATACCGAGAAGTATTGGCCAGTAAAAGTGTGTTGCTCTTAATTTTTTTTTTTTTTTTTTAATTTCTATTTATTTTTTATTTTCTTTTAGGTAGTTCTCTAGACTGGGTGCTTTTATTACTTCACCCAAAACTGCAAATATGCAACTCTCTATCTCTATTATTACAGCTGCAGCTCAAGCAAATTCGTGATGTATGTAATTACATTGAATCTTATACATATAGCAAAATCATTATCCAGTATTTTGAAATGTCTTTATCACTGCGTTATAATAGTAATGGGGGCGATTCACGAAAGAGTTATCTAGAAAGCATTGAGCTCTACACAAGCCTTGTGTAGAGCTCAATGCTAGAAAGTTATACATGCAGTTTTATATAGCGTCAGGCTGGACGCCATACAACCTAATTCAATGATATTAAACGTGGTTAGTGAGAAACCTAGACAAATATTTCTTGGTGAATTGCACCAAATAATTTTATTTAAATAATTGATTGTACAGTTCATAAAGTTTGAAATACATACGTTATATAGAATCTTACCTATGATTTTCAATTTTTAACTTCAATTAAGAACTGTACATTGATTACATCACAAACATATTCAAATTAGTATTATTATTCGTCATAATCGTCATGTGAACATAGTGCATAAGAGTATTATGTATATCAGTATAACTTAATTATTTAATGCATAAATTTTATATTATACAATTATTATGTTATGTAAGCTCGTTCGTTGATGGGGATGGTGGTGTTTATTTTTTTCTTGGACTACCTACTTATAATTTATGGTACATTTACCTTGCGAGGTCACGCTGGAAATTCAGCCATGAACCCAAGTCAAGTCCGGACTGCTGGCTGGACTTGACGATGATGGCTTGACTGAGAGTGCGTCTTAACAGTCGGAGTTCTTCGGTTATAATCCACAATATACTCAAAAGCAGCGTGTCGTAACTAACTGATTTTAAAAGCGATGCAATTAAAAGTATAAATGACATTACAGAGAGAAACGGCGTGATTGCTTTATTTGTGTTGTCAGTTATTTCTTTTTCATCAACTCCCATAATTTTTGTTAACAATTTAAATTCATCAGAATTTGTCACATTGTTTTCATTATTGATCATTTTTACTTGAAAGTGAAAATTAAAATACCATATTGAAAAAATATGATAACTAATATAAATAATTCCACGTGTTACTATATACCAAATACAACGTTTTGAAATACGATTAAATGAACTATTTTGGTATTTTCCAAGGACAGGGCAATCTACTAAATACTGTAATTCAAATATTATTTTTATAATTTTTTTCTTAAATACTTGTAAGTAAACTGATATAAAAGTCAAACTTACTATACTGCAAGACGATAGTCCATATTGTATTAAAGTGTCTAAATTGAATTTACGCCTCGTCCCTAAGTACATAAATACAGAAATCAATGGAATTAACAATAACATATTTAAAAATAATTCATATAAGAATAAAAACGAGGACATTAATCGATTGTTAGTAAATGTCAGTGGCTTGACTGGAATCCACAGGCCTGCTATCAGGTTGCAATAATGGAGGATTGCCAGACCTATTGGTCTGTTGCATCGTACAAGCAACATGGTCAACTGACTGTCGTGGGACAAGAGAGCTGTAGGGAAGGTAATGAAATTGATATTTACATAATTTACCTTCCTTCAAGTGCTTATGACACAATTGACAACATTGAAATGTATTCTAAAGTAAACAGGTATATATGAACATATTAGTATTACATAATTTTAATTTGTGTACAAACACATGCAATACATAAATTCTATTTATCAATAAATATTAAATTAAATTGTCCTTTGTAAAAGGGCTACCTACAAAAAAAAATAGTCTGTATTGAATTATTAATTAATATTTACTAGGCAAAGTATATAAGATAAGTAATTAACTTATAAACTCCATAAAATTAATCTGAAATGTTAATTCATTTCGAATAAAATATTAAACCAATTTTGGTATTAATTAGTATTACTTTATATATACAATGTTAATGTTTTAAGCTTTTAACATACAGTATATTGCACCATCTTTAGTTACTTTCTAATAAATTATTAATGTAATTATTATGTAGTTAAAATTTATAAATGTTAATTTTTATGTTTTAATTGTATCAATAGAAATTATTTTTATATTAAAATAAAATATTAAAAAAATCAAAGGTACACACAGCATGTGGTATGCAATATATAATATATGTCTTACTTATTTGGACTCACTGATATGTCTGCCTGCCACCTCTGTTTCTGATATCTGCACCTGCATATTATTAGCAAGAAATTGAAATATTAAAAGCCAACAATTACGAAAATTCATCTATATATATATTTTTTTTTAGTTGCAGAGAGTGAAAGAGTGTAGAACTGTAGAAGATGACTGGCGTACCACAAACGTACTAAGCTAGAATATAATTAAATTAAATGAGACTATAATATGTGATTGTGATTAAGAAAAAGGTACATTATATATATATATATATATATATATATATATATATATATATATATATATATATATATATATATATATATATTATATATATATATTATATATATATATATATATTATATATATATTATATTTGTAAAAAAGAAAAGAAAATTATTTAAACTGCAGCAGTACAATAAAGTAAGTGAAGACAGCTCCGACGACGGACGCGAAGAACTCGAGCGAGAGGGTGAAGAAAGGACCTCCACGCGCCACGAAGGACCGGCAACAGTCGAGGGCTACCAGATGTAGCGCCGGCACGAGGGCAGGGTGTGCTCGTAGCCAGGGTCCGCGGTACGCAGCCTCGCTCACGGCCTGACCCTGTACAGGGAAGTAATCAGAAGGTGGGACGTGAGGGTCGCGAGGACTGCTCACCTGCTGACTGAGGTGGTGTCCGGCCTGGCAGTAGAGGAAGGTGGGCAGCAGCGTGACCAGACAGTAACCGATCATGATGGCCATCATCCCAGTGTGGCCGAGTACCTGAGTCGTAACAGCAGTTTCGTCATTTTGCAGCGTTTGTGATGTTGCTTTCAGACATGAAACAGACTAGATATTTTAGAGAGTGGCCTACTGGAAAACGAAACAACATTCTGCACGAATCTGCTGATGCGTACCAGCTTGTCACGATATAATTTTAGTAACAAAATTTCAGTTCAATAGAGTTTTCTCTCCTGCAAGCAATTCGACAGGACTTGGAAGAAGAAAAAACTTTTAGTTCCAATTGCTTAAGAATTTTGTTTTAAAATATGACATGTATTGAAATTCATTAATTGCAAATAATAACAGGACGAGCTAAATATTTAGCATAAAATATTTTATATTTTGGCTTATTTATTAAAATTAATTGCTATATACATTTATTTTGTACAATTAACTATTTCCAGACGGACTAGAACGTGCCATATGATTTTGGCTGCATGTTTTTACGAGGCTGCAGCAATATTTACCCTGACCACGGAGAAGGCCAACATGCACATGGCGGCGGTGTTGCACACGAACATCACCACAATGTACGGAGAACAGAACGAGTTGAGTGTGCCCATCAACCTGTGGCAAATAATTACATTGCAGTGCTTCAACTATAATTTGATATTGAATTCTTTACTATCATCAATTAAGGTAGAGATAACACGGATCAGCTGGCCCAATGATAAAAAATCCCATTCACAAAAATTATGAAAAAATGTTCTCCTCTACATCCCCTATCAGTAGGTAAAATATCAGGTACACAAAAACGAGCTAGTTTTCGAGTTATTAATTTTTTAAGTTGACTACTTTAACATGGAGAAATGGAACTTCCATGTTAAATTAGTCAACTTTAAAAATTATAATAATAACTCGAAAACTAGCTCGTTTTTGTATACCTGATATTTTACCTACTGAATAGGGGATGTAGAGGAGAACATTTTAAATTTTTTTCATAATTTTTATGAATGGGATTTTTTTAGCATTGGGCCAGCTGATCCGTATTATCTCTACCTTAAACTATTTAAATGCCTCCTGCCTCTTGTATGTGTTAAATGTGTTTAGATTCAAAGTTTATTTTCTATAATAAAGTATGAAATTAGTGCGTATTAAATCTTTATGGGATTGTGGCTTAATACAGTTAAAAGGTAAAAACAAACATTTCTGGCATCAACCCTCAAAATTCCAATTACATCTGCATCATTTCACTCCTGTAGGTGATTATTAAATAGGTAAAAGAGGGTCTAATAACATATTTGGTTTAAGAGTTCTATGAACCTCGAATTATATACATTTAATCCTGATATAAATTTTAATTCTAATAAAGTTATCAGCAATTGTATTTTCCAGTAAAATTTCAATACATAGCATGGTATACTTGCAATGTAAAATAAAACATTTGAAGTGTTATTTTATTTTATTGACACTTACTTTGCGAGAGAATGTTGGAAATTTAGCCATTCTTGAAAGTCCATGTGATTTTTCCCACTGTTTTTATGTGACATCACAGCGCCTGCCAAATTGTCACGCAGCACAAGCAGTTCTTGTGACACGAGGTAAAAGAGGCCGAGGAAGAGGGCGTCCGTGTTCAAAACTTCAAAAGCAGCCATTGACTGAACAACAATACTAAGAGCCCATGAAATTAAAACCCTGTCATTTTGAAAATTGCTCTTTTTCAAAACTCTATCAACTACTTGGTCTTCTAGTGTTGAGTTTGCTGGACTGGTAACATTTGATGTCCTATTGTAAATTGAATAAAAATATGCAGTAGTCACAATATTTAGAGTCAAAAAGTATGTTGTTGGAATTAATAAATAAACTATACATCTTTTTGAAACACGTTTCAATACTTTTGACTGATATTGATAAAACTCATAGCGATTAATTAAATTTTGAGTTTCTTTCATAATTTTAAGAAATCTCTTTTTATAAATAATCAGAAATCCAGATCGAAATGTCACACTAAAATAATGTGACATTGACACGCTTATTAATATCATATGATCAATATCTATATTTGCTTGTACTGACTGTACGCGGATAATAGTTACAATGGCAAATAAAATAAAAGTTAAAACAATAAGCCATTCGTATGTTTTTAATGCTAAAGAAATAAGATTATTTTTAGCAAAGTTTAAAGGCGGGAGTGGTATCCAAAATCCTGAGATTAAGTTGAAAACTTGGACTGCTCGGAAACCGGCCGGAGCAACCCCGTCCACTGTCAACATTTTCGTGACGATGTCAGTCAATAACTGGCGTGGTATCACCAATGTGTACTTTAATTTGGTAGCTCGCTCTAATGGTGCCTTAATAATGCAATTGAATTACAAATAAGAATTTACATGAATAATAAACATCCACACACTAATATGATTGCTACTGATATGTTATATTATACATAAAACAATATCAGACGTAATAAACATGAAATAATAAGGAATATATTATTGAGTGCCACAAATTAAATTAATTTTATTTCCATTTGGAGTCACAACAAATTGTAAAAAAATAAAAATAAGAATTTATTTTAATTGCAGCAACACAATAAAGTAAGTGAAGACAGCTCCGACGACGGACGCGAAGAATTCGAGCGAGAGGGTGAAGAAAGGACCTCCGCGCGCCACGAAGGAGCGGCGACAGTCGAGGGCCACCAGATGTAACACCGGTACGAGGGCGGGGTGTGCTCGTAGCCAGGGTCCGCGGTACTCAGCCTCGCTCACGGCCTGACCCTAAACAGGGAAGTAGTCACATCTCGAGCTGAAGATTTACCCGAGACTCACCTGTTGACGTAGCCGCTCGCCAGCGTGGCAGTAGAGGAAGGTGGGGAGCAGCGTGAGAAGACAGTAGCAGATCATGATCATCACGATTATCGGGTGACCGAGAAGCTGGCGAATAAATTTGTTGAGACCACATACAGTGAAGTTAACTTAACTACATGATTAAGTAGCCAGAGGCTGAAGGTGAATTGTTCGTACAACCATTTTAATCCAACATAAATCGTACTAACGTCTCGAAAGAAATCGTTGGATACATTGCAAATATTTTAAAGAAAATTCCAGGGTGCATGATAATTAATATCTGTAAAGCAATTTCATGTTGCAGTATTACAAAACATCAATATCTTTTAGAAGTTCTTATTAAATTGGTTCTTATGTTTGAACTCGAAGCAGAAAAGTTGAACTTTTTATTGCTCTAGAAGAAATATCAAAATAGTTTTACTTTTTCTTCGTTACCTTTACTATTGCAAATGTTGCGAGGCACATGACGGTGGTGTTGCACATAAAGGTCATTACGATTATTGGCGAACACACCGAATTGAGTCTGCCCATCAACCTGAAAAATTACAGAAATATACATATTATACATAACATATAGAAGGTGTGAAACAGTTAAAGCAGATTATTAACAAAATACGAAGCCGGCCGTCCAATTAGTGACCAGATTAGATTTTCGTTCAGAATCAGTTTCCTTATTATAGTGACCAATAAGGTCACTATAATAATCATTATTATTAATAATGATAAAAATCATTATTAATAAAATAATGTGGTTAAAAATCATTATAATGTTATAAAAAAAACTTTATATATTAAATGTAATGTGACATAAGCTGATTGCTTTCGTGTCATAAAATTATCGTACATGACATGGTAAATATATCACAACTGAAAAAGTTCCTTAATTTGGTGTTTTGCTGCTTTCCCCACTCTTTTTAACATAAATGCAAATATGAAACATTTACTAATCTCAAATGTACCTTGCAACTTTTTGCTGTAAATCAAGCCACGACTGAAAATTCAATTTATTGTTGCCTCGATGCTGTTGAAGGATCACTGCCTCCGCTAAAGTGCTGCGTAACTCTTGCAGTTCCTCCGATATGAAATACATAAGTCCAAGAAAGAAAGCGTCCGTAAACATTGCCTCAAAAGTGGATAACGTTTCAATTATTGAACTGAAGGTCCACAGTGCTACAGTCCATTCATCATTCATATTTTTATACGTGTTACCGTCTGCTAATTTTCTAATAAATTCTTCTTCCGAAGTTAAATTTGTTGTCACATTGCCTAGAGATGCAAGAACAGATTTTATAGTAGATCGATAATACACTATGGTTAGAAAATCTATGATCGTAAAGAAAACTACTGGGACTAATAAATGAATTAAGTATCGCTTTGATACTCGTTTTAATAAAAAGGTTTGCTGATTATAAAAATGAGAAGATTTGATAATTTTTTGTGACTTCTTAATAATTTTAATTATTCTATTTTTATAAATTAAAAGACAACAAGAACGAAATATAACATTCAAACGATGAATTGTTCCTATGCACAGTGTAACAGTACTGCTAAATTCAAATGCAGATTCTTTAGAAAGTAACACATGTGCTATACCAATAGCTTGCATACAATAACACAATATCAAAATCCATTCGTATGTATTAATCATTAAAGAAACAAGCTTATTTTTGGTGAAGTCGAGGGGTTTGACCTGGATCCAAAACCCCGTGACGAGGTTGCAGAATTGGACTGCACGGAGGCCGAACGGAGCGGCGCCGTCCACACCTAACATGTCAGTGGAAGCTTCGCTCGATGACTGGCGAACGGTTGCCACAAAATCGTGATCGATTTGAAAACAAAATTTAATCTATTAAAATTAATAAAGAAAATTTATGTTATTTTTGGAATAGAATATTTCAAACAAATGGTGCTCAAAATTATAAATATTAAAAATATGATATTTGCAATATCATAAATAAATAAATAAATCGCTATAGCAAATAAAATATTTATTTAAATATTTCAATATAATTATTAATTAATCAATAACAAGAATAATTTCTTCTTTATAACATATGCAATTGGGTGACAGTTTCTACATTGCGTTAGAAAGAAGAGCGAAACGAAAAATTGAAAGAATATATATATTATTCGATTGAACTTCTTAACATGCATATGACTTGATTGAAAGAAAACATTATTTTAGAAAATTTAAGGGAGATGTGACCATGACTTACAAAATCAATAATTTAGGAATGCGATGTAAACTGAATTCAATTAATCTAATGTGAAATATTGATAAACATCACAGTATTGTCCTGCATTGATGTATAATATATTTATTGGTATTATATTTCATCACAATTTATTCTACATCTTATCATAATGAAAATATCATGTCCAGTTAATCAACAAAGATAATCATTGATAGATAACGTTGCAAGCTAATTTGCTTTTGCTGACCCAGAGAGACTGCGGCAGTGACAAATCGAGACTGTCTCTCAATATGTCACCCTTGTACGTTGGCGTCCTGAGCATGCTGCTCACGTCAGGTGAGTCCTTGGACCTT
The DNA here is from genome assembly GCA_949825025.1 of Siphlonurus alternatus. Classification (NCBI taxonomy): domain Eukaryota; kingdom Metazoa; phylum Arthropoda; class Insecta; order Ephemeroptera; family Siphlonuridae; genus Siphlonurus; species Siphlonurus alternatus. Next base: position 32,502,238 of record OX463780.1, on the reverse strand, counting down.
GCAGGGTACTGAGCTGTCGGGAGGGAAAAAAATGTTCACAAGTTTTTGATGTACCATCCAAAACGTTTTTAAGTATTTTAATGCTTACTTTTACAATTCTTTTAATACTTTAATTATAGAGGTTGAGCGTGGCGCAGTGTCTTGACCGGTTCTCGTTAGATCACCGAAGTCAAGCTATGTCAAGCGTGGTTATAGTACTTGAATGGGTGATTGTTTGAAGTAAAAATTACGTTGCTCCCTCCCTGGGGTAAATTCGTCTCGCTTTCCAGACAGTGCAATGATGCACTAGCTTGTGTGTGGTTCCCCAGGCTTTGGACATCGCTTTAGTCCATTGATAAAAAGTAGAGGTGTCCGTCCTGTTTGAGATTTTCCACAGTTCCCTCAGTCTCAACTCAGCGAATGCTGGGACGCGTAATAGTGATCACTGGCTACCATCCTTTCCCTTCCTTATCCCATTACCCGGTCCGCCTCGAGCTCCAAGCTCATAGGAGCCTGATAGGGGTGTATCCTTGTAAAAATAAATAAATATATTTTTTTAATATAAATTATGCGATTGCAGTATTAATGTCTTCGTTAATTAGCTGCCAGACTCTCCTGCATGATATACCAGCATTACCTGTAATTATTTTTATTTGGTTTTGTACAATATTTCAAGATTTTTGCATGTAAAAAAATATATAATTATTTCCACTGCGTTTTATATATATATATATATATATATATATATATATATATATATATATATATATATATATATATATATATATATATATATATATATATATATATATATATATATATATATAAAGTGCCTAGCGTAAGCAGTGTTTGCTTTATTACTTTGTCAATTGTTGGCATTTTTATGATAAATACTAGCACACATTATTTTATATCCATACGTCAATCATAAGAGAACAATTCAGGTATCGTAAGTCATGTATATTTCAAACAAACGTGTTCTAAAAAAATGTATTGCAGTTTTATCGAATAAACAAGGCATGAATATTGTGAACAAGTAACATTCTACCAGACAATATTAATCTCATCGGGTTGATCTTACGTTGCAGCCAGTGCACAGGTGTTCCGGTTCTCCAGCATCTACGGGGACGGAATGGTGCTGCAGATGACACCCAAGCAAGCGCAGTTCTCAGGGTTCGGACAGCCGGGGGCCAGGATAACACTCTCCATGGACGCAGGGGCAGTGTCGGTGACAGGCTTTGTTAATGGTTAGATGTTTCTCTGTCTCAGTCGAAAGTTGTTAAATAGGCAATTAGGACAATATCATTCCCATAAAAGTTAATTTGAAATTATGTAATGCTATAAGCTCAAGATTTCCGCGATAATTAATAGCACTTCGTTTAATATTTAGTTAAAACTGTTAAAAGTACTAACTCAACAAAAGTTGAATTATTTTTATGTCTTGTATTTTCACAAATTTTTTATAATATTTGAAACTATAAAATAATATATATTATAATTATATATATTTATTATTATATATATATATATATATATATATATATATATATATATATATATATACTGTATAATAATGTTAATAATTAAATATATTTAGAAACACAATATGCAGGTCCTGTATAATTAAATAATTCGTGAATTTTAACAATGATTAAAATAATTAGAAGTAATTCTATTCTTGTATAATGTTTATTTTCCCTGAATCCTCCACCACCAGTCTATTCTAACCTTGTGTTTTTCAGGCAGCGCCAAATGGGAAATCCATTTACCACCTCAGCCGGCCGGGGGCCCACACAACATAACCGTCGAGCAGTTTGATACTTCCACGGTAACGAATGACATTTCCCTCATTTTCATCGAAACGAAATGATCGACAAACCAAGTGACGTGGTGTTTGTTTACAGTTTGGAGCACGTGCCATCGTGAGCCTGCGAAACGTCACGTTTGGTGACGTGTGGGTGTGCGCTGGTGAGGGCAACATGGAGCTTCCCATGAGAGACGTGAGTCACGGAGTTTTAGGAGATGTATTATTATTATATTATACATGTATTATTGAGCTACATTTTGATGCTCTTTTCACCTGGTCTCAGTTTTTTCCTTATATTAGACTTAATATGAAATTTGATAGACCTTTCATAAGAAAACCGCAATTCCAATTTTTCAATCCAATATAATCCAATTATTGTAAAATGTATTTTCGTAGAATTAAAAACTAAAAGCTCTGTTCGTAAACCCTGCTCGGTATACACTTTCTACAACCCAATCGACCTTATGTTCCTTAGGTCGATTGGGTGCAGAAAGTGTACACCAAGCAGGGTTTACGAACAGACCTTTTATTTGTTATTTATTTATTTTATTATATATACTCAAAAAACAGACTACAGGTTAGTTAATCCGATTATAAAGAATATTAGCTATAGCCTTAAATAATGAAGAGTGTACTAACTCCTTCTGCTCGTTTGCAGATATTCAACGCCACCCAAGAGATGGAGACGGCACTCAACTTTACACGTCTCCGCTTGTTGCACGTGGCGCACTACGCCTCTGACGTGGAGCTTGCCGAGCCGCCCGAGCTGACCCTGCCGTGGAGCCCCGTCACTCGGGGTGAGAATATTATGGTTGCACAATCTTGTCTGCTTTCTTCGCAGGTAGACGCACTTGCATATAAGTCGTCTCGGGTTATCTTTGGTTTGACATCATGAACCTTTTCTTTTGTCCTTCAATACAATACTAATGGGAGGGTCGTATATCGTCAAATCAAAGATAAGCCGAGATGACTATACATGTAATTAATATAGCGATCATGTTCTTATTATTTTTATTTATTTATTTTTTGTTTTGTTTTTTATAGATATGAAGGTGCGAGGATTAGGGAATGCAAAATCTGCATATAACATCAGAGAGCTAAGCAGCTTTCTGACAACATCGATAGCTCCTATAAAAATATTGTAATCTCAAATAAAAAAAAATAAATAAAAAAATAAAATATTGAAAATTATATTTCAATTCAAATACTCTTCAAGACACATTTTTTTTATTTAAAAATGCTTAAAAATGCGATTGATAGGAAACATGGAAGCAGTTGGGAAGATTTAAAGTAACGATGGAGTTTCTTATTAATCAAACAGTTGCCTATTAAATGTAACTTATTGGTTTAATCTTAAAGATAAATAAAAATATTAACCCGTCAACTGTGCAGCGGTGGTGGGCAACTTCCCTGCGCTGTGTCTTCTGTACGGCGAGCGGCTCTCAGCCGCCCTGGGGGACCGCGACATTGGCCTGGTGGCGGCCACGTGGCAGGACACGCCCGTCGAGGCCTGGGCGTCTTCAAGGGTCACTAACCTCTGCAACACACCGCCCACCTCAGGGTATGTTGCAGCTACGGAATTAATCATCTAGATAAAAAAAAAAAAAAAAATGTGAACTATTAAAAAATTTAATCTGTGCATGCAATTTCTAGAAGTATATGCGCGACATGCTGCACACTATATATTATCGTTGAAACTTTAAGAATTAAAAAGAAAAATCACTTAAAATAGTTTTAAAATTGCAATTTTAACGCAAAGTGAAAAAATATGGTCAAAAATCTCAAAATCAATTATATTCTCTAGCATGTTAATTTTTTTGTTTTATTGAATAGTACATTGCACCTTTGTCCCTTTTTATATAGTGTGTATATACGCGTATAATATATATTTATAAAGTATAAGTTTAGTATTATAAAACATGAAAATAATTTCATATTACTGTTCCAAGGACTCATAAGACTGCAAACAATGCACTTTGGAATGGGATGATTTACCCTCTCACAAAAATGGCAGTGCGTGGAGCAATTTGGTCACAAGGTACGTTTGTTTGAGCACTTTGAGCTCACATGCAGTTAGCCAACGTGTCCTCATTGATACGTGGCCTGTTCTCCACTAGGCGAAAGCAACGTGGCGTACAACACAGACCTGTACACGTGTCACTTCCGCGAGCTCACCAAGGACTGGCGCGACTTCGGCTTCTTTGACGGCAACGTCAACGTCACGGTGGACGGCTGGGCCTTCCCTTTCGGCTTCGTGCAGGTGAGGCGCGAGGTGGCGAATATTAAAGCTTTTGTAATTTTTTATAAAGATACTGTAATTCAGCTAGTATAAGTCTTAAATAGTAAATTATCATGAATGATAACAGGGTCTTTTACTTTTTTTTTTTTTTTTTTCAATGTTACTGGGCAACTTTTAGCTAAGAATGGGAGAAGGGGTTAATCACCCCAAAATGGATAAGCTTTATTATGAACTTTTATATATTTTTGCTTTATTGTAATCTGTTTGTTTGTTTTTTTCCTTTAATATTTTCAAACAATTTTTCAATGAAAAGATTAATAATTAATTAATAGGTCTGTTCGTAAACCCTGCATGCTCGCACGGTGTCGAGTTTTTACAGTACAGATGCATGGAGCAGAGTCAGGGCATTGCTGTAGCTGCATTTTCACTCACTGAGCAAGTTTACAAACAAAAAAGTTCATTCAGCTGCCCTGCACTTCCCACTCCACCCTCTGAGCTGGAGTACGAAAGTATTATCAGGTTTACGAACAGACCTAAAATGAATGTATTTCAGCTAGGTGCGATGGATGGCGCCGACGCCGTGAACGTGTCCCTGATGCGCAGTCACCAGGTGTTCGACACGCAGGTGGCACCAAACCACGCCAACAACGAGACCTACATGGCAGCAGCGTACGACCTCTTTGACCAGACGTCACCGCTCGGCAGGTCTGTGCACAAGAAACAATGGCTATTGCATTAGTTCTTGCATGAACACCATTTAATGAAATAGGCAACAAATGTTTTATTTTTTTTTTATTTACAATTTGTTTTACACCGGCAGTACTGTATATTATATAAATATTTAATATATTTTCTATTATACCTTGTGAATGGTTCAATTTAACATGACAGAAAATATGCACTGTAAAAAATATAATATGTATAATTTTAACTATTTTTTCTTACGATATTTTAGTTTGTTAAGAAAATTTTGTTACTGACATTACACTCAATTCTGTTCAATTATAAAAAGACAGAGCAGGGAATATGCACAGCAAAAGATGTGCTCATTTGTGTCTTTTAATTACAATGTTTTAACATTCACATTTAAATAACTACATAATTACATAACATTATATAGCATCAACCATTAACTCAACCAATTCAATTCAAAAAGGCTTTATTCAGAAAACTAACAAACACATATTACAATAAAAGTTGAGGTTTGGGTACAATGGGGAATTCTCCTACATTTATTTTAATTTTTTTTCAGATGCTCTATGCCTTGAAATTAAATGTTCCAAAACAAAAAAGTTTCAATCTTCAAAATTGGAGACAAGGGAATTTTTTAAAAATCTTCCTTCTTTTGAATTTAGCGTCAAAACGTGACGTAGAAACTGCCTAGCAGGCGAAATTTTCCTGTAATAAATTTATATTTTCGATTATCACTCTTAAAATAAACTGATATTGGAGACAAAACTATTGATACTAGGGTAGAAAAACCCGCTGATTTCGATCGTGTTACTAAAATTTATAGCCAATCACTCCTTGACGCTCAAATTATGATATCAGGCAGTTGTTGTGTGTTAACTAGGGAGTTTCTACGTCACAATTTTCAGGTTTGCGCGCGGGTTGCATACTTTGCCCCTATTCTAATAATCCCTTCAGAGTCCCCAAATTTGAGTTTAAAAAGTTGAAACTTAAGTCATACTTATTTTTAATATGTACCCTATCTTAATATAGTAGTTAAATTAAAATTTGAGTTGTAAGAGAATTCCCCATTGAAACTTTATATAAATATATTAAAAGAATTAAGTCTAATTATAATAGAAAAACGAACATAATATATAATTATAAATGTATTGTATTTTTTCTTGTATTTTTTTATAAAATTTTAAATTGTTCTGTCCATATCTTTATTTTTCAGCCTGTGATTTAGGCAACCAAAATAACATTACAGCTGAAATGGTTGCTTACATTACAGGCTGAAATATTTTCGATTAACTGTGGTCATCGCAGGGTACTGAAAATATTATATTCACATTAGCTTTGTTAATGAACGAAATTCTTCTTCCCGTTCCAGCGTGTACTACCGCGACAAGCAGACGGTGGCCACGCGACTGGCCAACGCGGCCAGGAGACTCATCTACAACGAGACCAATCTGCACTTCATTGGACCCATCGTGAGCTTTGTCTGAAGTTTAGATCAGCCTGCAGTCACTTTCCTTTGCCCATTAGTCTGAGAAACAATTAAGGGATGTTTTAGAAAACAATACGCTCTACGCGCCCAACTACAAAAATTTCCGATTCTAACATAGCAGAATTTGACATTTTTATCCAAATGGAGTGTACAGTCAGAATCAATAGAGTATAATAAAGGGATTAAAGGATATGTTATAACAATTGAAAGAGGAAGGATGATAATATGTGATATTTGTTGCAATATTTTTAAATTACACTACAAGCATGCAATAATATAGTCAGCAACGTAGCATAGCATGCACTCTGAAAATGCTATAAATGAAATATTTTCGTTTTTTCAAAAATTCAATGAAAAAATTGTGTACTACATATGTTTTCCCATTTGGACCTAATCCAAACAGAACGCTTATAGAAATACAAATACTCAATGCAAGATTCTATTTACAATTATTATTATACAAGAGAGTATATCGTAATATATTTTTATAATTATAATGATAAATAGATCAATGAAATTTTCAGGCTTCCATGATGTGGGACTATGAGACTTCAATAATGAACGTAACTTACTCATGGGACATTCGGATAAGAAACAAAGCTGGAGAGCCGTCTGGATTTTCTGTAAGTTTTAAAATCTTGCAAACTTTCCACGTCACTGACTAAAGTTACCTGTTGCAGTACAAAGATCCTTCTGGGGAGTGGATAGACGCGCCGCTGATCGGCGTCTTCGAGGACACACTCTCGTTCTACGTGCATCCCAACTACACGCACGTGGCGTACGCGTGGAGTGCTCGGCCGTGCGATTACCTGCAGTGCAACGTGTACTCGGCGAGCCCCCACAACCTGCCGCACATTACCACCTTCTTCCCGCCCTGGGAGCCGCCCCAGGAGCCGACAACAACCACTATAGTCGTACCCGAGGATACCGTCCCGGGACTGCTGTAGAGAGAAGAGATTAACTGTATCAGATAAATCGATAATTTTAATTCTGCAATTGACAACCAATTGATTTCATTGTTTTCCTTAATATCTGCAGCTGTGTTTTTTAGTATATTAATATTATTAATTGCATAATTTTTCAATTTAAAGTTTTGAAACACTTAATACTGTAACTAAAAAAATAAAAGAGCAGGGGAAAAAATGAAATAGAAATCACAAGAGATAAATAACAAAAAATGAAAGAGTCAGGTTTTAAGTTTAAATAATTAAATGTATTATAAAATTATATAATATTTAACTATATATAATTATACATAAATATATAACATTCAAATTTAATTAAATTATTATACCTACAATATTGGGTGCGATTCACGAAGAAATTAGCCAGGTTTCAAACCACGTTTTTAGCTTAACCACGTTTAACTATACCTGTTTTACGTGTTAAATCACCTAGTTAAACGTGGTTAAAAACCTGGCTAACTGCTTCGTGAATCGCGACCATTATATACAAAACTTAATTAAATACTTATCCAACGACTTGCAAAAATGATATTTCCAATATTTGTGAAATCATCGTCATGGCAAATAATTTAACGTTTTAGAAGCTTAAGGGTAAGGTAACGCCACCAATGTTAAAAAAAATCCCTCTCACAAAAATTCTGAAAAAAATTTAAAATGTTCTCCTCTACACCCCCTATCAGTAGCTAAAATATCAGGTATACAAATACGATCTAGTTTTTGAGTTATGAATTTTTAAAGTTGACCAATTTAACATGGGAGTTTCATTTCTCCATGTTAAAGTAGTCAACTTTAAAATTTTATAACTCAAAAACTAGATCGTATTTGTATACCTGATATTTTAGCTACTGATAGGGGGTGTAGAGGAGAACATTTTAAATTTTTTTCAGAATTTTTGTGAGAGGGATTTTTTTTAACATTGGTGGCGTTACCTTACCCTTAATATTATTTATTAATTTCAACGTAATTAGTTGGCATGGACTTTGATGCATTTTTTTTCCTCTCATTGCATGGGTTTGTTTGCAAGTGCCCGCCGTCCCAGCATGCAGCACTCTGGTCTAAGGATTAGCCAGACTTTGATCCGACGAGAAGTTCAACGATCAAAGGCGAGGCCATGAGAAGCTTACGTTACGGCGCACAGATAACGAAAATCCTCTTTATTGCCACCAAAGATAATAGCATTACCATTTAATTATCCTTCCTATACTTGGCTTTTAATATTATATATACTATAAAATGCTACAATATTATACTTATTTAACATTATAAAAAGGCCAGGACTTTATAAAGAACTTTGCATAGATCGTTATAGGTTATAGCTTATAAATTGTTAGTATTAAAAAAATGTAACATATCAAATTCCAGTACTAACCTAAGTACTAAGTCGAGTTTAAATCAGTATTACAAAATTTCTACGACACGTTTTTTTTTTGTTTTGTTTTTTAATAGCTTGCTCTATATAATATTTTTGTGAATAAATTTGTCCAGTCTTCATTGCAATTTACCGCATCTACATTTACAACTATCATTAAAATTAAATATTTTTTATATTTAATAAATTATGCATCACCCTTTTATTATAATTCACAGTAATTAGTAATTTATCATTTTAATAAATATTTTATTTGTGAAATAAAAACAACATGCAGCAAACGATAAAGAGAGTTTATTTTTAGTAAAAAAACTCATATAATATATATATCATGCAGCTTATTAATTAATCTCACCAAATCCACAAAGTCGTTATTTTTGTATAAATAATATTGCTGCCATAAATCACTAGCAGTGATCGTAATTTTGTGCAATAAACGTGTGATAGCAAGATATTACATCAGTTAATTCTTGCGCACTTTTGTTGTTTTGTACATCAGATCTTAATTCGAGATATAGGTGGATTACTCTGGGAAATACTAATGATCGCAAATGTAAACTTTGTACTTTGTGGGATTGCGTCAGGCTAATTTCGTGCGTATAAAAGGAATCAACTTTACAATTTCATTTTATATTCATGATTTCTTGTTCTCTAGAATAAGTTTTAAAGTGTTCTCAAAGAAACAATAATGAGAAGTAAGTTACATGAAATTTAATTAATTTTATTATATTTTCTCGTATATTATTATAAACATAGAAAAATTGTTTGTATTTTGTTAATTGTTATTTCTGCTTTCAAACATTTTCTTTTGATGTTTGCCAATTTATTAATTACCTGCTACTGCTATATATAATAATATATGGCTTGTAAAATTTGTTTAGTTAATATAGTTAATATGAATTTTTAATACAAAAATCGAAACTCTCTTTCTAATTAAATTAAAATATTTAATAAAATCATCTAACAACTTGCGAATACGAGCGAGTGAAAATAATTGTCAATGTAAATTGCAAAAATGTATTGAATATTCATCTTATACTGCAGCAAAATTAAATTATATTTTTATCATCTATTAACTTATAATCACAAATATATAGAGCTCAGTTAAAGTAGCTACATGTTAATTAGGTGCATGGGTAAACATAAAATTTCTGCAATTAAATTTAAACCTGATCGCATACTTTTATAAAAGACTTTTATTACTTCCACTGGAATAATCTTAAATTCCAAAATATCCGCAGTTGCCTTGGCTTTGCTAGCACTAAGCGTGCTGGCGGCCGTGGACCAAGCTCACGCATGCCAGCTCGTGTCTGCTCCCGACTGCTCCACATCACTTTCGGGTCACCCCACGTTCCACCTGCACGAAGCAGACTGTGCGCTCTTCTACCGCTGCGAGGCGGGCGGACGAGACGTATTTGGGTGCCCCGCGGGTCAACGATTCAACCCTAACCTCGTGGCGTGCGACGCAGCAGTGAACGTGCCGTGTGACCGTTGTTCGGCCCCGCAGGCCCGGGTGGTGGAAAACGGGGGTGCTAGGGGAGGGGGTGGGGGAGGGGGCGGGGGAGCAGCTGGAGGTGGTGGAGGAGGGGGCGGTGGCTGTGGAGGCGCCGGCGGCGCGGGTGGAGCAGGAGGGGGAGGCGGTGAGTGTTCTGATTAATATACAGTATAATATTCCTTTATTTTAATATATCTCGAATCATAGTGCATTTTCAAAAATTAAATGAATGACAATTAAAGGTGAAAAATTAACCTAGAATAATACATTACCTTTTAATTACTTTTTTATCTATATTGAGTATATTGTGTAAATAAGCATTATTGGTAAAATTGAATAATTAAATAAATTAAAGCAATAATTAATTAAATTCAAATTTATTTAAATTTAAAATGAAGCATAATTTTATTTTTTATTTTTAAAAAAGCATTTAAATATGTTTTCTTAAAACAACAATTTAATCAATGAAATGAATCAAGAAATAATTTCAACTTAATTAATTATTATTTTTATCATTATTTTCTCCAGGGGGCGGAGGCGGGGGAGGTGGTTGTGTGGTAATCACGACAACCAAGGCTCCCACTACAACAACAAAAGCTCCCACTACAACAACAAGGGCTACCACAACCACTGCTGAACCTCCCACATTACCCCCTGGCAATGACAACCCTACTGAAGAACCTCCAGCTCCTCCCACCATTCCTGCAGGCAACGATGAGGAACAAACTGGGGACCCCATTGAAGAAACTGAACCACCTACCGATGCTCCTGAAGAGCCCCCAACCACCACAACTGAAGCACCGACTACTGAACCTGACACCACTCCTCAAACTACCACCACAACTGTCCCTGTCCCAACCCTACCCAAATGTAAGATTGCTTCTTGCGCATCCTGGTCATTTGGAAGCAGAGTACCAAAACCTTCAGACTGCACCAAGTATTACACCTGCAGCTTCAGCTCCTTGCAAGAATCATCATGTCAACCTGGACACCATTTCAGTCCAGAATATAACAAATGCATGGTTGCTTCAAAAGCAAATTGTCCTTTGTGCCAACCCTGAAGTACAATCATCTCGTTAGTCCATTAGATATAATTTCATAATTTCCATATTGTTATGTGAAAAATGTTGTACTAAATAAATATTGTATACATGGAGAAAATAGTCTATATATTATCCTTGATTGTATACTATGATTAATAATAAAGAGAGTTTAAAATCATAATAATTAATACAGGCTGCTTGGATTTTTTTTTTTTTTTTTTTTTTTTTCATAAATTAATTAATGTATCATGAGATATATAGGCAACTAAGATTGCTGGCTATCTACTTCACTGCACACATTATGGATGCCAATAATTTAAAGCTATATGTTTATGGTGTTTGATATTTACTGTATACACTGTGATGAACTAGAATGTGTTACAGTACCACTTACTTTTATAATATTACTTAACTTACATTATACTTTTTATAATATTTTTAAAGTCCAGGAACCATCAGAGACCTAGCTCAGTATTGTTTAATTGACAGGAAATTAATCATTCTTTTAATTACTTGTAGCAATTTTTTTTAATTTATTTATTCAAGGGAAAAAAACAAACATGTACATCACTACATGATACAATACAATTTTAATTGTATAGTAAACCTTCTATAGTAAAATTATTGTGCAAACAATCTTATCCTAGCACTTTATTTCCTACTAATTTGTTTGTTTTCTGTTGAAGCTTAATTGATACTCATAATTAACTGCATATTTAGGATGTGCAATCAGACTTTACATTATTAAATAAGAAAATAATTACATTAGTGAATTACAATTAAAATCATAATACAGTTGAGTATATTATATCTTTGGGTAATTGTCTAGCACCTACTTGATTCTGTAAAATGACAAATAATTTTACAAGTCACAATTGATAATTTAAAAACATAGGAAAGAATTATGCAGATCTGATTTGCACATTTTTTTACAAGTGTTTTGCAATAATCTGCGGTATAAGGGCGGCATGATTTTTCATGATGTGTCTCTTGAGCCCAATTTTACTCTCATTACGCTTATATTGACACACCATACAAGGAAACTCTGTATGAACGTGCTTGATAATATGTGTGATAAGTTCAAACCTATATGAGAACTCTGTTTGACAGATATCACACATAAATGGTCCTGGGTTGTGATGGTGAGCCTTGTGACTTTCAACGTTGAACTGACTGGAGAAGTAATTGTGACAAATATTGCAGTACACTTTCTCGCTTACATGATTTTGTAAATGTTCAAGTAGCTTTCTTTTGTTCTTATACCTCTCTCCACAGATTGAACATATAGATTCAGGATTAGAACAGTACACTGCATGTATTGTTAAGAATGATTCTTGTTTTATATCATTGTGACAGTAAACACAATTTACAAAATGTTGACTATGTACTTTTATATGACATTTTAACTTTTCTTCATCATCACAAATCAAGCCACATTTTTTGCAATCAAAACTTACTTGAGGTATATTTGAGTTGTAAGTTTGAATCTCAGATGAAATAGATTTTAAATGAGCTAAGATGTGTTTCTTTAAATCACATTTAAATGTAAATTTACTAGGACATTGAGAACAAAGATATTTATCACAACTTTTATCTTTGCATTGAATTACATGAGAATTAAAATTAATTAAATTTAAAGATTTTTTACAGTTTTTACAAGTTTTCGTAGTTTTATGTTTACTCATATGTGCCTTATATTTTGATTGCATACTAAAATTAATTTCACATTCCTTGCAGGTAAATTTTCCTTGTTTCGCAGCTTTGCTACTAGCACCTGAACTGTCATCCATTGTAGTGCTGCTTTTTTCACCATGAAACTTAGCCATGTGTTTCAACATGAATCTACCTTTAATCTGAGCTTGTCCACACAGTGAACAAGAGTAGAATGGTATACCTGCATGCACCAAGACAACATGCATGCGCATCTCCATTTCGCTTGGAAAAACTATATCACAATGAGGGCATGGAGATTTTGGCACTTTCCTCGCGGCTCCTTTTCTCTTTCTGGGCACTGTTAGTCGTGTTATATTCATCAACTTTTTACTGATATTTTTCACTTGTGAGTCACCAGTGCTCTCACTAACATGAGTTATGATCCTTGTATCAGTGTGCAATTTGGAATGTTTAAGTAATGCTTTTTGTGTCTTAAATCCTGTCTTGCATTCATTACATATAAATGCAGGATGTCCATTATGAAACTTTTTAATGTGAATTTTAAATTTTCTCTCAGAATTATTTATTACTACATTACAATATGGACACTTAAATATTTTATGATTGAATTTTATATGATTTGACAAAGAACATTGAAATAAATACTTTTTATTACATACATTGCATATTAAATTTGTTTTTTTCAAATGCTTTGATCTATGTTTTGAAGAATTATTTCGAATATTATATATTTCATTACAAATTTCACAGTGATATGGTATTTTTTCTTTTTTTATGTTTCCAAATACCCTGCAGGAATCTATACTTACACCTGGAGGTATATTTCCTCCTAGATGTTTATTTACCAAGTTGTTTTTGTCTGCACGAATAGCACTACAGTATGGACACCTGTACCTCACTCTCTTGTTATGAAAATGCTGATACATGTGCTGCACGTACGAGGGTGGGTATAATGTTGCCATGGGACACTGTATGCAGTTAAACTTAGTGAGATTTGAGTGAGCTAGTCGTAAATGGGCTAAAATATCAACAGACTTTGAAAATTTGGCTGGACAGGCACAGCATGGAAATTTTAACTCGTCCTCAGTATTTTCTTCACCCTCATCATCTACAAGATCTATCATTTCAGATTCAATATCACCATCTTTTAATTCTTTGCTTTTTACCAAAGTTTTACTATTGACATGTTTTTTTAAATGCATTTCCAATTCATCTTCATTTTTAAATATTTTAGAACAAAACTCACATTCAATTTGTAATATGTCAATATTATCATTTTCTAGACTACCACCATTCTTTTGAGTGCATCGATCAGATAAACTAGGAACTGCATGTACCCAGAATATATGATTCTCAAAACTTTCTTTTGAGGCTGCAACAAATTGACAAATCTGACATTGAAAAGGATGATTGTGTAATAAATGTTCCTTACATCTTCTTTTTCTTGAAAATAACATTTCACATACTTGACATACATAATACGAATCACCATGAGAACTATATCTTTTATGTGCTTGGAATTCATATTGATATGAAAATTTCATATCACATGTTTGACAAACTAGTTTTTTCCCTTGTTTAAAATGTAATGTCATATGTCTTCGCATTTGACGTATAGTAAAACATTGTACTGAGCATAGTTCACATACCAATTTTTTTGCTGGAAATTTAGGGATTGTGGCACTTCCGTCTCTATCATAACTGTTTATCGAGTCATTGTCACTTAGTTCAGGGCCCTCGGACACGTCAGGGACTATGATGGTGGAAGATTTGCTGGTAGAAATGCTACTTAGCTCGTTGGCCATCTCTGGTGTTACTGTAGATATTGAGCTAGCTGGGATCGTAGAATGCTCTCCTAACAAGTGCGATAACTGAAACAAAAAAATAACCAAATTAATCTCCAGCATTCATGTTTTTGCAATATAAGTTTTACAAAGAAAAATTACAAAGAAGAATGATATTAGCTAAAAGGCCTAAAATATATTCTATTCAAAATATGTTGATACAGTAATGTGAATAGTGGCGAGTGGTTAACTGTTGTGAGCAATAAAGAAAAGCACTGCATGCCACCTATATACTTCACCACAAGCCCGGACTGTGAACCTTTCTTTTCATTTATTTCATTGCTTTATGTTTTTTATAATGAAAATTAAATTAATTTTAATATAAATCACCAATATCATAATATAATAGGAAAGGGGGAAAAATATATAGAGCAAAAGTTAAGTGCTGTAAAGGTTATTTTTAATTTCATTGTGGTAATAGGGGAAAAATGATGACTATAAAATATACAATAAAAACTTATTTTTATATAAAATCAAGAGACCCAGGAAATTAGGTTTACCTTATTACCTTATATTGAGTTTTTCCTATCCACACAATGCTTTTTTTTTTTTTTTTTTACGGGACCGCGATCTCCATTACTCAAAATGGAGTTTTACCTAACAACAACAAGTTCTTACTGTATATTAATATACTATGTGTGTGTGTGTGTGTTCTAGAATTGTAGAACGACTCATGGACACAGACAATGTAATATATTGAACACAGATTGAGCAACATAAAAAAATACTTACATGACTTTTGAATTAGCAGTAATGGTTATTAAGTGTGCTAAAGATTTAATTACTGGGAATTATTACTGTTACTCCGTATTAGCAGAGTTTGTAGATGATGTATAAATAATGTCAAGGAAGAAATAAACTCCTCCTAATATTCTATCACTGTACAATAAATGTACAGGGTGTCCACAGAAATTTGCACGAATTGACAGGCAAATTAAAGTATGAAGCAGGATGGTAACATGAACATGTTATACATCAAATTAAAGCTTAACGATCAACATTTTCAAAATTGTAAGCAAAAAAGCATTGTGTGGACTTGTTTTCTTTTGAAACGAAAAAGGAACAAAAATGGCCGTTTCTGAGCTCCAAACTCCGCAGAATCAGCTGTCATCTCAAAGAGATTGTCCTTATTTAATTATTCGCTTGAATAAAAATTTACTCACACAATTTACCACAAGGCTTCTCCGCATGAGCACCGTACCGTTGGTAAACCCGGCACACGTCCGGACGGGCCTCAAGTTCTCGCCACACGTTGCCAGAATAGCCGGCGTGATTAATCTGATTGGTGTGGTGATGAGAACTGGAGACCCGTCCGGACATGTGCCGGGGTACCAACGATGCTCATGTGGAGAAGCCTTGTGGTAAATTGTGTGGGTAAATTTTTATTCAAGCGAATAATTAAATAAGGACAATCTCTTTGAGATGACAGCTTATTCTGCGAAGTTTGGAGCTCATAAACGGCCATTTTTGTTCCTTTTTCGTTTCAAAAGAAAACAAGTCCACACAATACTTTTTTGCTTACAATTTTGAAAATGTTGATTTTTGAGCTTTAATTTGATATATAACATGTTCATGTTACCATCCTGCTTCATACTTTAATTTGCCTGTCAATTTGTGTGAATTTCTGTGGACACCCTGTATAATATATATTATATAATTATCTATAGTGTGTAGTTAACTAATCTGTCTTAAAATGTTTACCTAAGAGCAGACGCGGATCCTGGAAAAAGTTAGTTTCGAGGAAGGGGGGGGGGAAGCGCCCTCCATAATGCCAATATTAAAAAAAATTGAAGTGGGGGAAGTGCCTATATCTATATTGCTTATATTAAATCCAAAATTTGCTGCAGCGTCCCCAGCCCCCCCCCCCTCCCCCCTGGATCCATGCCTGCCTAAAAGGAAAAATTATATATCCACAAAAACTGCAGAAACTATATGGTGTGGGTAAACTTACTACCATCTAAATAAAATTAATAATTATTTTACAGCAATGCACCAAAGAATTTATTAACAATATATAAATTACAGTGAAATTGTACACATACATTTTTTCACATTTTTTCCAAATTCAACTTTAAATGTTGTCACGAGTCTGTTTTTTCCGTCTCTTTATAAACGTTTTGTTAATTTTTTTGTATTTTATTTATTTATTATTATTTCACCACAGAGTACAGTCTAACAGATCTTAGATTACCTATAGACTAGACGGCATCTGATCAGCTGACTGTCGCCAATCTATGTCTGGCCTTGTTAAAATTTCTAAGATGGCCGCCGTGTGCAGTAATCTACACGTAAACTATGATCTGTAATACTGCACATACAGGATATAATAACACTGGGTGGTGATAGCAACAAAGCACGAAAAGAACTACACATATCGCAAAAGTGGCTACTATCCTTATAAAACTATACAGAACACTACGTACAGTAATTAAAAGCCTGTGTCATGAAATATCAGTTAAACTAAACAGGTCCTGTCAATAAATAAATACAAATAAACACAAATTTAATATAGTTTAACAGAACTTGAGAACTGTTGCTCCGTACATTGTACAAGTATTGATATTGCATTTATACAATGGTTTTTTCAATCAACAGCTACAATAATTATTTAAATAAGTATACATTATGTTACTTTGTTATATTATTAGGATTCATTTCTGAGCATATCAATATTTTCTCTCTGATAACATTTATTATAACAAGTACACTTCACTTTTTTTTATTTACAATGAATGCAGTCTAATAAATACTTTTTTTCATTCTTCCTTAAAATTAAATAGCAATCACTACAATGTGACTACAAACTACAAAAGAAGCGTGGAACTAAACTGAATTTATACGTAAGATCAAACATATGAGATCAAGTTACCATAGAAACATGGTTGACCATGCTATTAAAGCATGTGTAGATTCTGTGTGGGTGTACGTTTAAAGTTCGTAGAAAGAATTTTTTACATACTTTCGTTCTAACACCTTTGCAAGCCATAAAATATTTATATGTAAAGAATCTTTGTCTAATGATGATAGCATTAGGATTAGAAGTTTTCTTTTTATTAACTTTTTCTACATATTGCATGTAAAATAATGTTTTTTCAGGATCAGTCAACTTCCAAAAACCTTTATGTATAATATTTCTTTCTTCTTCACTAAAGGTTTCCATGCATTTTAATTTGCATGTACCTAAACATCCACCACCTATTTTCTTTGCAGGATGTGCCCGACCTCTATGGTCAACGTATGCTTCTCCATGTTGTTTCTTTTGCTCCCACCGAGATGTGTCTCTCCTTTTTACAGTTTTTGTGTTCTCTTCACTAGAAGACGGGATTTCAGGTATTGAATCTTCCCGGTCTGAATTTTGAAGTGTGCCAAGCCATGCAGTATTTGTGTCGTCGGGTAGGGTGGTGGATAGAAAGTCTGATGACAGTTCCGAGTTTGAGCTCCCATCACTGGACGAGAATGTGAGTTGGGACAACTGCAAGAAATTCAGCGGTTCACAATCGAATTGCACATACATCATTTAAGAAACATCAATTTAGAAGCAGGCAGACTGCAATGCTTGACCTTATTGCCCAGTTAATCACTCGCCACTGTTCTCTATGTATCAACATACAGGTACTTTATTATTTTAATATTTTGGGTAGAAAATAAGTACTGTGATACTGTGTTGCATTGTCTTTTTCTGCATAAGAAGTGTAACAATATATACAGCAAACAAGTTTTGTTGTTTTCCAGAAGTCACAAAACAGGTACGCCACTATCTTAATTAAATAGCCTTTAAAACCTGAACGGTACAAAAAATAATTTTTATTTTTGAGTTCCGGGTTATAAACTTTTACATTTTTTTAAATAAACAACACATTTCATGGCCTACAGTCACTGAACTATATATTATGGAAAGCTAGCGCCTGCTCTTCTGCACCATCCACGCTGAGGCAAAAAAAAGTCTCTTTTAATTCCACAGCTGATCCCTTAACATGAAATAACGTTGAAAACGTTCATGTTATCCCAAGAAAAATCAGCAGGTAGCAGCGACCTTTATTTGCCTCAAACCCTAGTACGTAGTTGCGCCTCCTGGCTACAGTATTTTATATAAAAATTCTGCGTTTCACAGAATATTTTAACTACTAAATACCAACAGGTAGATTTAAAATGTATGACCTTTATTTATATGAACTTTGCATTATTAAGGCTATAATATTGACGCGAACATGTTTTGATGGTAGAAATATTAATTAAATATTAATTTTACGCTCCAGTATGTCATCATGAGTTTATAAATTTAATTTCTAGGATTTTTTATATGTAAAATGTTTGCTCCGTATAACACCAATTTAAAAATAATCATTGCCTGGTTAGCAAACAACTCGGAGGATATTGCGCTTACCTGGACAAATTTCAAGCCCGTTTCAGAAGGTGTGGGAGCAGCTGTAGGTGGCTGGTTACTGCTAGAGGAAGGGTGGGCAGCAACTGAAATCAATCATCAGAGGAGCAGTCAGTACCGTATAAATATATTAAACTTTATTTACCCACGTTTTCTTCTTTCCTAAATTACTGAATTTGTATTACTTGTCATTATTAATTTTGTGAGATGTTAGTGAAATTCGTTTTTAAAAACCTATGATTTTTATATTCATACTAAACACAAATTTTACTAATAGATTTTTTTCCCCAAACTGAACCCTGTTGTATGCTAGTTGTTACAAGTGACTGAATTTAACTTCCCGGCTCTTTGTAAACTTGATCTAGCATATTGCTTAGTTATTGCATATTAGGTTACTTTAAAACTGCAGCGGCCATGGCCTATAATAGCAATCCATCTCAGCATTTGCCTGTTTTGTCTGAGGAAACCATGGAAATCTCCGTCAGGATGGTCGCCAATTGATGTAGGATGCCGTCAATCACCTCCAGGAAGCATGAGTGGGTGGTCTTTAGCAACTGCCGCTTTTGGCAATTTGGCGGTGCCTGGGATCGAACCCATGACCATCCGATTACAAATCAGATGTGCATACCACTACAGTACATCAAAGTATTCTTTAATTTATATATAGAAATTGACACAGGTAGCGATATTTGTTAAGCAATTTATAAAAATTGAGACAATAAAAGGATTAATTGTTAATGCTTCACACACAAAATTCATACACTCCAAGACCCCCGTTCCAAACCCTCCCTCTGGATTTCTCACCTGTGACAATTTCCACAGACTTGTGTTGCAGTTTCGGCTGCGTGACTCTTTTCTTCCTGAGAGCCTTCTTCCATTTCAGTCCAACGGCCTGTCTCTTAGTCAGCTGTCTCTGGCGATGATCTGCTGAGCTGCTGGGGCTGATCATCAGGGGATCAAGATGGGCGGAGACGCTCTCCTCAACCTGCACAGTCATGTTAGTGAGAAAGTGCTTCACTTAAGTGAGAGCAGTGTAGAGTGCTATACAAATCATAGACATTAAAGGAAAGATCAATGTTTAATATTATTACTGAACCATAAAATATATTCTGACGGTCAGCTATAGGCCATTGACAAAAGATCTTTAAAAAAAAAATGAAGAAAAACACAGATCAGGGCAAATATTTTGTTTACAATGGACAACCTGCATGAAAATTTTTTACTGCAGAAATGAATAGAGGGCACCAAATTATGCTACTCTGAATTTTTTCAGATTTTTTTGAAACCCAGAACTATTTTTAAATAAATATTGAAAGTG
Source organism: Siphlonurus alternatus (assembly GCA_949825025.1). NCBI lineage: Eukaryota > Metazoa > Arthropoda > Insecta > Ephemeroptera > Siphlonuridae > Siphlonurus > Siphlonurus alternatus. Next base: position 32,481,945 of record OX463780.1, on the reverse strand, counting down.
CGGCCAAGCCCCCTGGAGGCGTCAATAGGCGTCTCCGTCAATATGCGTCTCGATCCTATCCTTTTTATTAAGGATTCAGGGGTGCCAACTTAACTTACAGAACTTTCAAAAATTATTTAAAAATAGTTCCAGGTCACAAAAAAAAAAATCTGAAAAATTTCAGAGTAGCATAATTTGGTGCTCTCTATTCATTTCTGCAACAAAAAATTTCCATTCAGGTTGTCCATTATGTATAAATGTTTGTTATTTGATGCAATTACAAAGTTTAAAAATGAAACTGCTAGCTAAAAATAAGGTAACAGTCAAGTTTATAATAGAAAAGTTTAAATTGTTTAAAAATAAAAAATAAATACATGTATGTAATGTCGTTAGTGGCTCACCTCAGGTTCTGCTGCCACCTGCGACACTAGGACAGACTCAATGGGCTCCGTCTCAAGGTCACCTATCTCAGGTAGTGGTTCATCTTTTATGTCCACCATTTCCCAAGCATGAACCTGCAATAACATTACAAATTGTTGTTGTAATTCTTTGTTCAATATTTGGTACAGTATGTAGCAGTATATTTATCAAAGGTACGGTAAATAAAGAAAAAATTGTCCTTGGAAACGCATGTAGCATTTCCTTGTCTAGCAGTGCTGTAAAGGTGATCATTGTAGGCTGCTTACTGCATGGCACACTACTGGCATGAAGTTCTTAATTTTGGTGAAATTAAGAGCAAAAAATATGTTGACTTCCAGAGAGTACTTACTAGATACTTTAAGAACTTATACTGTGTAATGACATGATCATTGAAGTTAATGGTGGCAGATTTTCACCTGGGATTTAGAATATAGTCAATCTGACCTGTGTGTTCTCAGCTGGATCTTCCTGTGGCTCTTCAACCTGTGGTTGCAATGCTTGGAATTTCTGTGGCATGGAACAAATGTCTGCAATTTCAGGCTGCTGAACCTGCAGTGGTGGTTCGTCATCTCCCATTGGTTGAGGATGTTGCTGAACGTTTATTTGCTGAGGTGGCATCTGGACAATGCGTTGAATCTGAACTCTTGTCACTTGAATGGGCTTCTTAGAAAGCATTGGTGGAGGGTGAGCATTGAGATGAGGCAGTTTTGATTGAGCAGACTGCTGAACTTTGTGTGCTGTTACAGGAGACTTCCTGCTTCCAGTGCTCTCCAGCTGGATACTGTTGGTTGCTGCTTGGCGTGATTCATGTGTCCATAATGATACTTTTAGAATCTGATCTTCTTTTATCATTGCCGCTTCAACTGTAACAAATCAATCAATATTTGAGTTCAAGAAATTCATTTAACAGAAAAGAAATCAATTAAAAATAGGTTTCCGGTCTAGAGAGGGAAAAAAAGAAGTTTTTCTTAAGTTTTTATTTTGGGCCTTCTTGCTTGGCTGCGGCCATTACTAGTTGAGAAAAAATTCAGGACTGTTTAAAAACTGTTTAAAACCACTCTTAACATATTACAATGTGTTTGAATATGAATATAGTACATGTAATTTACATCAGATTGATTTTATTGTGGTTCAGAGACAGAAAGGTGATGTAAGCACAGAATATTAATATAGAGTTATTTACTGTTCTGTTGTTTTAATTTTCTTGTATAGCAATTTTTAATTTTTAGGGCAACGAAAGGCAAAAAATAATAATAATAATTAAAAGCTACTCAAGGCCATTATATCTTTGAAAGAAGATGAGGAACTAAACTTAAGTAGAAATTTTAAATTATTGCCAATCCCTAATTTAATACATACCATACCATTATGAGGAAACCTATTCAACACTTACTTGCACACTTACAGCATCGCTACCCTAGTAAGGCTAGTATGACACCCTTCAGCTGCCGACTATACTTATATATACTAAATGCTAGCAACATTGTTGCAAAATGTATTAATGGAATTTTAGATTCTGAATACACTATAAAAGTCAGAGGTCTCGCGTACTGTCAGCACATTGGATCAACTTCTTACCATTCTGAGAGTTGCCGTCACTAAATGGCTTGCAGTAGGGCGCCAAGTTCTGACGGGCTTGTGAGGCAAACATGTCCCAGTGTTCCACCAGTTCTCGGCAGTTGACACAGACAGGAAACCAGACCACTCGCTGCAGCAGCTGTAAACAACAGGCAATTAGTTGCAGTTGGCTTACCTTAGTGAATACATGTTTGAAGTAAGTAAAATTTGTATGCCCAACAGTAAAACATAAAACTATCAAAAGGAAAAGTATTTTACAAAAAAAAATAAATAAAAAAAATGTGTACATACTGTACAGTACATATGGAATATTTTTCTCACAAGATATTCTTACAGTAAAATAGGGTGACCAGACGTACCGTTTTGACCGGTACAGTACCGTTTTAGAGGTACCGCTTTCGGAAAAAATTTAAAAAAGGGACATTTTTTAAACTTTTTATCATTAAAAAAAAAATTCATAGGAATGTGGTTGTGAATATTTACGAAAATGTACGGACGCAAATGATTTTGCAACTCCATGCCCCTTTTTCTCGATCGCATTCGCAAAACAGCATATTTCTTACAAAATTGCGGAATATATATATTTTGTATATACGCGCAAGTATATGCATATTATACTACGTGAAATGAAGTCACTACTTTTCGATTAAATTTTGAATAAAAAATAAGTAAAAAACTTTACACAAAAATATCATCTATTGATATTGATGATATTCACTTGATGGAAATTTCCAATAAAATATAAAATTGAAAAAATCATTCTTATGCATTGTGTCGTGGCTTAGACAAAAATTTCTATGTCTTTCTTTTTTCTTTTTTTTTTTTCTTCACAATAATCGTGCATGGATATTACATAAATAAATGGAAAATAATATGAGGGAAAAACGCCACAAATATTATTCATACAATCAAGTAATTTTAGCTGTTATTAAGGGGCATTCACAAAGCCATAAGGCCACATTTAGGGCTCGATAATTTAAAGCCCGATTTTAGGCATGCTTTTTAGACCCAAAATTTCTGGTCTTAAATTATCGAGCCCTAAATGTGGCCTTAAGGCTTTGTGAATGCCCCTTATTAAGTCCAATTTGAATGCTATAAATTAATTCAATTTAACTTCTACAGCTATTTCACGAACTCTAACAATAGTTCACACTATGTATTTGCAAAATGAACAGTTTGATTAAAAGTAATTCAAATTAATTTCTTGCTTTATACTCATTTTTTTTTTTTTTTAATGTATAATTTATCTCGTGACATTATATTAAGTTTTATTTATTTATAAACAAATATATAATGCATTATTTAAAAAAGTAACATGTACATTTAGAAATATTGTGAATGGGAATGAAAAATTTGATAACGAAATTTTAAAAAAAAAATCAATTTGAGATATTTAAATATATTTTTTTTATTGGAAAAGTATCCTTCGAAGTTATGCTTTTTACATGCAACTTTACAACATAATAGGATCGTTGCCAGGCCAAGAAAAAAGGTTAATTTTAGGAAATCAACTCCCTGGCACAGTTTTCTTGCATGGTGACTATAATAAATATATTTTTTTCTAATTCTATGAAAAATGTATATATAAAAAATGTAATTATTTATATTATTTAAAGTAGAGTGAGCGATTGCATTACTTATTATTTTATTTCCTTAAAATATTTTAGCCTGCCCTGCTTTATTGAGAAATGAAAACCAAAAAATTTCATCTCAAATAGCTTCATCGCAAAAAAATCCCTAAGTTTGTTTTCCTGAGCACTTAAACATGCAGCCTTATGGAACAGAAAACAGCGTTTTACTCTAACTTCGTCTAAACTATGATACCAATTAAAAAGTATACTTACGTATAATCTATGACGAAAATTCTTTAATGGATTTTCAAATAAAATAAATGTTTTCGGAAAAAACATGGGGATGTAGCTTTGCCGGCGGCCCAAATATTTGTATTTTTGGCCCCCAAGCGGTAGTTTCAGGAAGTTATCATAAAACTGTGCGTAATATTTTATGAGCTTTGGTGGAAAAACTCATGTGACCATTGTTAATCGGCACGGCGCGGTCTAGCGCGGTAAGAACCGGCAATGCAGCACCCGTCACGGCACAGAATAACGATCGACGCGCTACTGGTGGCTATTTCAGAAAGCTTTTTCACACGTTTTGTAAGTATTTCGTTACATGAAGAAGATACATCGCCTTGGAAAAAACGGCTTCATAAAAAAAAAAACAATTTATTTGAAAATCTAGTAAGAAAAAAAAGTAAAAAAGGGGGCGTGGCACCCAAAAAATTGCGCCTCCGGCGGGGGTTTTGGCCCTTCAGGCCTCTATCTTGGGGGCATGTACCGTTTTGGACATCAAGATATCTGGTCACCCTGCAGTAAAATCACTAACAAAATTGCAGTAGCCAATATGAGTTTACAAGAGTCACCTTTCTTTTTATTTTCTAAGCTATAAGAACTAAATAGAGGCTTCAAATCAGCAGATTTTTTTATTTTTCGGTGTTCCCACCAAGGATGTTGTATACCAAAGTACAAGATCCTTGGTTCCCACCATCCTATCTAAATCAATGTAAAAAAAAAATTGAATTCGTTTTTTCACTAAGAAAAAGATTTTTTAGGGAACTTTCCCTTACGGAACTTTGGTCCAAACTGAATAATACAGTAGATAATTCAAGATTTAGATTTTTTACTTGCTTTATAACCGAGAAAAGTTAAAAAAACACTTCGCTTCATTTTCAAGTGCAAGATAGACCGTAGCGACAACAGTTGCGCATCGCGGGCGCACTCACTCAAAGCCTCTATTACAGTATGTTTCATGCTTAATGGAAGAAACAGAAAACAGAAAGGAAAAAAAGTTTTCAATATTGTTTTCTACCTGGACATTAAGACAAAGCTGAATCTGGTCACGCAGGGTATTTGTGATAGCACTTTGCTCAGCCTGCGAGGCATGGCACACGATGCACAGCCAGCCCACTGCAAAAAGAAGACATGAGCTTTGTAGTACAATTATATATTCATCTCACCATATGTGTTGTGTCGCTTGTGTATGTTCATTAAAAGGTGAAGCAAATAATAATAAAATTAACGCGGCAAATGCGGCTACGCCACGGTGACAAAAGTGGACATCTTAGGAGTACCGGTAGTCCGGTACCACAAGCCAATGGCTGAAGCGCCTGAAGCAAAGAATTAAGCACAACAACATGGTACCAAATGGTGCAGATTAACAGTTAATTATTCCCATGCTTCTAAAATATGGTCCCTTTCAGCCAGGGGCGGATCCAGCCCGCGGCTTTGGGGAGGGCGGTGCCCTATCCCGCAATGTTAAATTTTGGGGTGGGAGGGGGGGCGATGGGTGGGGGGTGGTAATACCTTCAATGTATTTTGGGGCCTTTGGGGGGGGGGGGCGATCGCCCCCCCCCCCTTGGATCCGCGCCTGCTTTCAGCTTCAGCAAGCAGACGGGCAATTAAAAGCAATAGGTGACTTGTCCTTACACTGATCCTCGCCATCTGTGCGAGTGGCGCTGCAACTTCGTGTACGGTCAAAGCATGTAGAAACGAAATAATACATTGCGAAGATGGGGGAAAAATTTTGTGAACCGGAGTTAGGTACGAAAGAAAATAAAAAGTTAACATTTTTCACTGCCAAAACGTGGTATAACTATTCTAGTTTGCTTCAGTGCAATTGTTTTCAGCCTAGCACTGCTCAATTCCAAATACTAGCGAGATAAAGACAACTACCTCGGGCCACCGCGGCTCGCCATGCTGCCAAGCGATTCTGCGATTGGTTGACCACAGAGCAGCCATTGATGGGTTAGAACGACATGACGTCATGCTGTCAAGTGATTGGTCGACTTTGAACTGCAAGTTGCAAAAAGTTGCAGCGCCACTCACAGATGGCGAGGATCAGTGTAAGGACAAGTCACCTATTCATAGATGCGGCCTTGCAGGCCACTCTTCTCACATTGCAGTGTATTATATGCATATAAAATACAGTTTGCATACATACATATTATGTATGCATACTGTATGCATGCAATGAATGCATGATTATACTGTATATTTTATGTATGTAGTATGCATAATGTATACATCTTTATGTAAATTATATGCATAAATACTCAAATATGTACTCATGCAAATATATACTGTAACACTGCAAGATTACTCTACTATGTAGAGGGACCTGAGAGGGACCTTGGTAACACTGCATGCAAAAACCATGCATTTTATATGCATACTGGTAAGGTCCAGCCGGGTAACGATTTTTATAACTACTGTGTGCATACTGCATGCATACAGTATGCACACAGCGGCAGAGATATCATGACTCAATAACACTTCATGCTTTCAGCTAAGATGAAAAATCCAGCATATGCGCATACTCACTTGAAAAAAATTAATAATAACTAAGCTTCTGCCCAGTATATTGAAAATAATAAAGTCATCTACTACATGAGCAATAAATTACAACGTAGACGCGACCACAGTAGTTCACAGATAACATAACACATTAAAATTTTGTGTGGCGCGGATGCGCGGATGCATCTCTGCGCGGATGTTCCTCCATGGCTCCACGTACGAAAATCGTACACGCGGCCCGTATACGGAATGGGGTACTGACCGGTATTCGGTATTTGAGTTAGCAATATAGCGTTTGCTTGGCTTTGTTGTTGTTTACATTCAGCAGTAGGTGCTGAGAGGGAACTGGAATCACTTGATTTATTCCTCCTAATTTAACATATTTTAATTTTTTTTTAAACAATAATATATACGTAAGAAATAAATGTACATAACTTGAACATATACATTTTTTTTATTTTACCTAGATTCTTTATCATTACTTTTTGTTGTTCCATTTCCCCCTCGTATTCAAAAGTCCGCGGGGAAAGCAATGGCCGGTGATTGGCTGAATTTTTTTAAGAATCTTAGGGTCAATATCAGTGCATAAGTGTCGTAAAATGGTCATTATTGACGTGAAATTTGGAGTCGATTTACATTTTATTTAATGATTTATTGTATTTTTCACAGATATCATTGGCAAATATTGTATTTTTTTCCATTTACTTGACATCTCAATCTATCAAATAACATAATTGTCAAATGTACCACGATTGTCATATCGCAGAAAATAAATAGTTTTTGGTATGCTACTACCATGTTAAATAGGTGCTTTTTGCCTACATTCACGTGACGTCATATTTTTGTGACGTATGGTGAAAGACCCGTATACTAGTAAAAAGTACTGTGAATTCTATGAAGAATGAGCCCTATTAGAGCACTCTACGATAATTTGCTGATTTTATATGAATTTTTAAAACTTTTTTTGATGACGTCATAGCATTGAATCTTAAATGGGAAAATGCATCAGTTAACATTGCTAAAATGAAAAGTTATTGAGGTAGAAATTTGAAACCTTCATTATCGTGATTCTAGCACCTAAAAACCTTGCAAATGAAGTTTTGGTTACATTTTAATATTAAGTATGGGATTTGGCAATGTTAACTAATCTATTTTCCCATTTAAGATTCAATGGTATGACGTCATTTTTTAGAGGTTTTAAAAATTCATATAAAATCAGGAAATTGTCGTAGAATGCTGTAATAGGGCTTGTTCTTCATGAAATTCTCGTGCCTTTTGAAATATTGACAAAAACTTGAAACTTTTTTTTTTGGTCAGTACCCCATTACGGAAACTGGGAACTCTTAAAAATGGCAGCCAACACGAAAAATTATAATATTCATAGAGCTAGTGGACAGAAATATGTACATATTTTACGAAGATTTTCACATAAGTTGGGACAAATAAAATATTGTAAAGAAGTTTCAATAATTTAGCAATTAATTATGCAACAGGCATTGAGTATCTTTGATTTATTTTCAGCTACTTTATTTTTCTAGTGAAAGAACTATTTTTATATATTTTGTTGGCAACATATGGGTCGGAAGAATACAAATCTACGCCGGAGATGATTACCGGATTGACAGGGGTAAACTAACGCGTAAGACTGTTAGGCCTGTTCGTAAACCCTGCTCGGTGTTACACTTTCTGCACCCAATCGACCTTATGTACATGAGATATACATGTATATATGTACGCTTTGCACGAGCACGATACAGTACGATAGTACACGAGGCATGCAGTCAGGGTATAGAAGACGATATTCTGGGTACTCCACCGCCGCCTTATTCGGCCGCCTCGCAGAAACACATAATATGCGCAGTAATTAAAGTGTCGGTAAGTATTTTTTCTTCAAATTCGCGCTAGAGTTTTTATATAAATATTTTTTGAAGCGCGGCTTCAGGAGTATATTATATATATTATTACACCATGATACACAACTATATTGAACTATATATAACACTATATTACACAGAGATTTAATGTTCCCTGAGTGGCATTAAAATTAAATCAGTTTTCATGAAATGCCCAAACAAAATTGATCGAATTAAAGGCATACAGGCCTCAAAATACAAATTAGACAGGCACCAAGTGGGTTTAGAGTATATATAATCAACATTCGCATCATTTTTTTCCACGCGTGATGCATCCGTGCGAAGTCGCAGTTCAAAGTAAGAAATGTAGTCCTTGATGACGTCATGAAGTCCTTGATGACGTCACAACTCAATGCTAATCGGTGCTAGCTGTGAGTTGTGACGTCAGCAAGGACTTTCTTTACAGCACGACTTCGCACAGACGCACCGCGCGCAGGTAAAAATAATACGAATGTTGATTATAAACTTGAGCAACACTTAATGTCTGTCTAATTTGTAATTTGAGGCCTATATACCTTTAAAATATTCTTTCAAATAAAATTCATGCAGGCTGCACCTATAGGCTTATTTTGTCATCAAAGATTCAATCCGGATTCAATGCCATAATTGCCATATATACAGGGGTGTCCACATGAATTTTCCCGATTTGGCACTCAAAATAAAACATGATAATTAAGAGTGACATAGACTTTTGTTACATCAAATTAAAGCTTAGAGTTCAATGTTTTCAAAAATCAAAACTAAAAAGCGTTGCGTGGACTTGTCTTCTTTTGAGATAAAACGGAAACAAAAATTTGAAATTTCTGAGCTCCAATTAAAATCTGCAGACTCGGCGATTCATCTGCGAAAGAAACTGTTTTTATTTAATCTTTCGCTTGAATAAAAATTTACTTATAACACCATTATTTACCCCAAGGCTTCACATATGAGCACCGTTGGTACCCCAGCACATGTCCAGACAGACCTCCAGTTCTCGCACACAAGTTGCGCTGCAGGAACCGCCGGCACACATGACTGACTCGATGGGGTGATGCGCTGCTTGAGCTCTCGGACGTCTCGCACATCAGATGCACATCTTGAAGACTGTCTTTCACGTAGCTCCTCAGAAAGAAGTCAGGTGAGGTGAGGTGGGACAACTTGACAACTACCTGGACATGCTGGAGCAGTACGCCATCCTTCAGTTGCTCTAAGCCGATCGAAGAGGTTTCCAGGAAGATGATGCACCTTCTCACTGGGCAAATGCAGTGTGTGATCGTCTGAGCCAGGTGTTCCCAGGTCGCTGGATCGGCCGTTATGGACGACCCACGCTGTGAACCCTATAGGTCTTCTAACTTAACTCCACCCGACTTCTTTCTGAGGGGCTAAGTGAAAGACCAGAAAGACAGTCTTCAAGACACCTTTGCGAGACGTCCGAGAGCTCATGCAAGCAGCGCATCACCGCAGCTTAGCCATCGAGTCAGTCATGTTAGCCGGCGGTTCAGCGCAACTTGTGTGCGAGAACTGGAGGTCTGTCTGGACGTGTGCTGGGGTACCAACGGTGCTCATGTGTGAAGCCTTGGGGTAAATAATGGTGTCATGGGCAAAATTTTATTCAAGCGAAACATTAAATAAAAACAGTTTTTTTTTAGATGAATTCTGAGTCTGCGGATTTTGGAGCTCAGAAATGTCAAATTTTTGTTTTCGTTTTGTCTCCAAAGAAGACAAGTCCACGCAACGCTTTCTAATTTTAATTTTTGAAAACACTGAACTCTAAGCTTTAATTTGATGTAACAAAAGTCTATGTCAACCTTAGTTATCATCCTTTATTTTGCGTGCCAAATCGGAAAAATTCATGTGGACACCCTGTATATCATGCATCTTTTGTAAAAAAAAAAATATATAAACATATATATATATATATATATATATATATATATATATATATATATATATATATATATATATATATATATATTACATATATATATATATATGTAACTTGTAACAACTATATATTAGGCTCTAGAAATTAATATATCCAATATATTTATGAAAATACTTGCATGAATATTTTTACTATATATTGTAATTATATTTTTTTCTAAATTAGAATTAGATCTTTAATATATATTATATTACGTACGACATAATATATATATGACATGATTGGGTGTGTAATATAAAATTATATTATACAATTAATATAGAACTGTGCGCATTATTATATTTTAAGGTATAACCTGAGAATTTGTCTGTCAAGGTCAAGAGGCGTGGCTATAGTGGCAACACTGTTTGCATTGGAACGAGCTTAAATTTTTAGGAGGGGGTGGTGACAACAGTCCTTGAGAGCGTTGCCACATTTCTCATCACATATAGGAAACGATCATCGCCACGGTTCAAAATATATGAAAACAATTCAGAAAAATAGTCTAAAAAATTAGGCTTTAGTAAAAAAAAAAGTAAAAGAATCTGTTGTATAGTTTTTTTGCAATGCTAATTAACAAATTTAACATTGGAAGGATACAAAATTCTCATTTAAATAAATTAATTATAATTAAACCAACGGTTAAAAAATTCCGAAAAAATTCAGAGCTAATTTGACGATTGTTGTGAGTCCACCAAATTAATTTGAAGAAAATCTGTTGTAGCAAAATTTTCGTCCAAATTTCTCAGGTTAAGCCTTAAGATATATAGTATAAGAATTCCGGTTATATTTTTTTCTCTTTTGTTTTTTCAAGGATGTATACACCCCTATTATTAAGAGCTTACAGTTCACGGAGGGGTATAATCATATAGGGATAAGGTAGGGAAAATATAGCTATTAGATGTGCCACGGCCTGTTAACTTACGTACTATAATACACGTCGCAGTCGGTCGCAGCTGATCGAGGTACTGTGAGGAAGATCGAACCGTGGAAAACCTCCAGTCAGGACGGACACCTGCTCTATATATAACTTAATTTTATCAATGGACCAATCAAGCGATTGGTGTCCAAATACTCCAAATTAAAGAAGAAAAGAAAAGTGTCATACTAACACACGTAGATTAATTATAATAATATGTCTGATCAGCAATAGCTAAATATTATTAATTATTACAGCTATATTACATGCATTGCAGGTTAATTTTCAAAAATATCATCACTCATCAGACATGATCATTAAATTAATTGACTCCTAATTTTTAGCTCCTTTAATTATCAATTTATTCATTAATTAATCGATTAATCCCTATCGTCAATAATATAATATGCAGTATATACAGTACGTTCTTATTCAAGTTAAAAATTGGAATACATCGGTTAGATAGGAGAAACGGTTTTAGGCCTAAATAACTCAAATGCAAATTAATTCTATGGTCATGCAAAACTTACCTTAAATTCAGGTGTTGGCCTAGTCAAGAGCTTCTCATTTCGAGAGAAAATGTTTCCGTCCAGTCGTTTCCACCCCCTGCAGGGGTGAAAATGTGTAAAAATCAAAGATTGTTGAAAAATTCTAAAAACTGAGACTTGGGGGTAAAAAAAAATATTTAAAATATGATGGTTCATTTTTAAAAGTTGTAACTACCCAATTCATCCCCAAATCACCCCAAAATTTTTTATTTTTCATTTTAAATTTTTTTCATTGTTAGATTAGTATTTTCATATTCATATTTGTAAAAAATGACACTCTTAGCAGGGGGTTGTTGGTAGGGTAGTTTCACCCCTAATTCTGAAATTTATGTTTTATATAGTTTTATAATAATTTGATCATAAAGAACACGTACACGAATCTGACAGTTAACAATTTTTAGAATAAAAAATTAATAATTTAGGTATAGTTTAGGGATGAATTAGGGTAGTGACACCTTTTAAAAATACACCATCATGTTATTATTTTAAATATTTTTCTATCCCCAAATCCGAGTTTTCAGAAATTTTTAACAATATTTTATTTTAACACATTTTCACCCCTGCAGGGGGTGGAAATGACTGGACGTAAACATTTTCTCTCAAAATGAGAAGCACTTGACTTGGTCAACACCTGAAGGGGCCAACATCTAGATCTGCGCATTTCTCATAGATAAATTTAATTAATAAAAATTATTCAGTTTAAGGGGTTTTATTATGAAAATTCATATATTACATTTTTTCACAGTATAGGTAAGAAATAATTAAGCATGCATCAATACACCCTGTAATACCCTATTATATATACATATATATAGCTACTTTTTTTTAAAAAAAAAAAGCAATTAATTAAAATAAAAGAAATGCAAAACTATAAGATTAAAAACCAATTCTTATGATAATTATTGTATAAAACAGTTTAGTCTTTTAAAGAAATATTGGTTCATCCTTGTTAATCAAAATGTTAATTGTTAATTTTATCACTGCTCACTTGACGACGAGCCTGCAGAAATATCATGCGAATGTATGCAACTTGTTCAGCATGCAAACATAGCTGGTTGCAGGATACACGAATATAGTAATTATTACTTGTATAATAAAAACACATATATTATGCGGCATTGTGAAATTTCAGCATCCTGTGATTAGCATCGTGGGTATAATATTTGCTCAGTGCAGCAGTAACAACCAGACTGGTAGATAGGGGGGCGTTGACGTCAGCATCCCGAGCAGCTGACGAGCTCCTAGTCCCGCAGACGGTTTAAAGGGACAGCTCCCCTCCAAGCTGCGTGATCCCCTAGCTTGATCGTGTGTGTTTATGCAGTGTGAGTGAGAAAGCTTTAAAAATATCATTTTCATTCATCCTTTACTGTAAAGTTGATATCAAAATTTCACTACTATATACAGGTGATACAGGTGCCTTTTAATTGGCTCAATTTATATAAAATTTGTATTTTTCTCTTTCGATTGTACCTGAATTTCATTTTTTTTTTCTTTGCATCGATATTTTAATTGAATATAATATCCTCTTTTTAGGTAAGTAAATATATATTTATTAAATGTTATAGTTTCAATTTTAGTTAATATTTTAGTATGTGATGTTTAATTTTTACCATAGTGACCTAATCCCCTCACGTACCTTGCTCTATCGCTGAGCTCGTATTGATTCACGTAAACGTGTGAAGCCGACGGAGACGTAGGGGGTTAGAGAGTGCATTTTGCTGTACATTATACACAATTCTCATCTCTTATTTGCTTCTCTCATATCAAGTACAAATAATTAAGATAATATTTGAGCTCTGGGCTGTGTTTACGTGTGTGAACTTGCATAGAATTTAATTACTTTTAAGCTCGTCGTTTTTTGTTTTTTTTTACGATGACATATTCAAGATTTTTTTTGTAAGTATATGTATATATTATTTGAAAAATTTACTGTTATAACTAATTTATGGTTAAAAATTTTATTTAATTGGAGGCTATATTTGTATAACTATTTTCATTTTAATTAGAAATTAAAAATTTAAGTGACATTTAGAAAAAAATTTAAAGGACAATAATTAGACATTTTTAACAGTTTCTATAATTTATCGATAGATGGCAGTAGTATGAAGAATGAAATTTCACTACGTTGTATGGACACTTTTTTTTCTCTCTCTTTCTTTCTCTCCTTCGCGTGTACATGAAGGGAATCGTTGCAATGCGGAAGGATCGATCACGAAACGTAAAAGATGACGTCACTGCAATTTAAGGGATGAAAGGGGAACATGAGATGCATCGTGCATGGTGCTGCGCTCTAGTGCAAGCACTGCACACTTTTCTTGCATCGTGTTCCTCACGCCGTCGTACAGTTGGGCGTGGTTCCATAATATCCTCGTGATGTAACGGCGACTGGTCGTGGTTGAGAAGGAAGGTGAATAGCCTTCACCACGCTGACCTATGCACATTCCTATCTGGCTAGCCCGCCGCGAAAGCAGCAGAGGGTCTGCAGTGAATCCATCGTGCTAGCCGTGTCTTTATATTTATAATATACAAAATTATCTACTTTTTCTCTTTCTCCATCTATATCCCCATTATATCCTTTCTTCCTCCACCTATATCCTTCCTTCCTCGTCCCTCGTCTTTCACCCTTCTCACTTTCTTCATCGATGGCTCACTGCACACTCTCTCCCTCTCTCTTCCTCTATCGTCTGCTCTGTCTCCATCTATTTTCAGTATAAAAATCACCTTGGGCCTAAAACAAAAAAAAATCACCTCTTCTTCTTTCCACTAATTATGAAAAACCGTAAAAAAACTTATCTAGTTTTTTATTCAATGTTCTGGAACTAATTTAATATGAAACGCTATGTGTGGTGTAGAAAATGTAGACATATTATGTTAATAGACTAGCTAAGTCACTATATATAGCTGCTCCGATAAATTCAAATTTTATTTCGAGTATTATAGTTTAATTATATATATATTTTTATTTAGAGCGAACTCCCAATATAGAATTTTTTATTTTATTTTGCTATATATATATTATGAATTTTCAAAGCTTAAAAAATGTTACAATTAAAATTCAAAGGAAAATATGAATGACATACCACAAAAATTTAAAAACGTTGCATATACAATTTCATTTTTACTTTTGGTATGACATTAGCTAAATTCCAGAATTAAAAAATTACTAAAATTTCGTCATGTAAAATCCCCCGTGATCAAGGCTGACGGCCATGCAGTAGTCCCCGCATTGACGTCAGCGCCATGCAAATCTCCGGCCCCAGCAGCCATAACTCCAGCAGCACTCTTTGTCTGTAAGTTCTTTGTTGATCCAACAATTATCATCCCTCTCTGGAGGCTCGCCTGCTGCTGTTTGCAGGGAGGATATATAATATAGCACGTACCACATGACTATGTGCAAGAGTTTGGCGTCCTGCCATCTGCTATATTATAATGACAAAACGAAGGTAGTCCAAAGTAATTAGCGTAGGTAGGTAAGTGAGCTTGATAACCAGAGTGTTAAATTAATTTTATTTGCATTTTATACCCAAATAAGAAAAACAACTTATATTTTTAATTTATTCGTCACATAATTATATAAAAATTATATTGCAAGAATTTCGAATTCTCTGCATGCTGTCGGTGACTTTTATCTTACAGTATTAAAATAATTTATAACATTATAAAACTTATAAACTTGCATGCATTTTAGTAGAAAATAAGTTGGGAAATTCAGCAAAATAGCCTGGTGATCCCGGACACTTCATCGGATATTTTAAAATGTTGGGACTAATATAAATTTATAAATGTAGCACTAGGCGCGGATCCAGGGGGGTGGCTGGGGGCAGTGGCGTAGCCAAGGGAAGGGGGTTCGGGGTTTAACCCCCCCCCCCTTGAAGATCGAGTAATGACTGGATATAAGAAGAAAAAAGGAAAAATTATAGAAATTTGAAAAAAAAAAGTTAAATAAAAATTGAAATTTAGGGGATATCAAGTAGTCTTTTCTTTAAAATAAACAAATTATAAGTTAGTTTCTAATTTTAACAAGAAAAAGTACGTGTGACTTATAAATAAATGTTTTATTTCCCTTACAAACTGCATGCATATAACTACTATTGTATAAATTAATACGCTCTCACGTGTGCTGCACATTCATTTAATTAGTTGCTCCATGCGGTGCAGACAAAATTTAACAAAAATAAGAAAAGCAATCCAATTTTTTTATTTTCTTTTACAATATCTTATATAATGATGTGAACTTGGATTAGTAAATAAATTTTAAAAATCAAATTCAATTAAATGATACGTACACTGATTCTATAAAAATAATATAAAAGTGGTTACATGAATTATTACGTGATTTAATTAAAATGATTTACTCAATTAAAGCTTTATTTATTACGCACGTATTGAAAAGAAATTGAAAAATGGGGTGAAAAAAAATATAAAATGTTAAAAAAATTACATCAGGCCATGCATTTTATTCTCTAATAATTATAATAGTATATATTTTTTCATGATTTTACCTTAAAAAAGGGGCGTGTCCTTAAAAAAATCGCGCCTGCGACGGGCTATTGGGGAGCTACGCCCCCCAAACCCCCCAGTGGGCTGTTCTCAATCTTTATCCTGAAGAACCCCCCCTTGGGCAAATCCTGGCTACGCCACTGGCTTGGGGGGCTGCAGCCCCTCCCGAAATTTTGAATTTAACATGGGCAATATAGGCATTTTCCCCACTCCCATTTTTTTTCTTAACATTGGACTTATGGAGATAGCCCCTCCCGAAATTCAATTCTAGATCCGCGCCTGTGTAGCACTGCAGCGGCTGCATGCATATTCAAATGCACTGGACTACGATTTGACCAAAGCCAGAGATTTTGATGTTTGCACAATATACTAGACTTGCAATCATCATTATTATATTATAGAATTTGGAATTAAAAAAAAAAAGAAAGAGCTTTCCGTTACTATTATTGTATCAATTAAATAATATTTTGCAGATGTGAGGAACGTGGAGAACATAAAGTCTGTATGGTAAAGTCAACTGTACATGGCTACCATACATTTTTGCTTATATATAATATGTGTCATTGTGTAAATAATTAATATAATTATACGTATTATAATCAACTTATCAACAGCCTATATAATTAACAGTATAAAATAATATTTGTTGACTGTTATTAGAATCTATATGGATTAATATTTTACCTATATATTATCATGGGCGTTCACTGCTGTATGAACCTATAAACGCATTATGGAACGGTACACGTATAATATTTTTATTTTGTATGAGTTAAAATTCACGGTCTGCATGAGCGTCGTTTTCGCTCCATCGCGCGTTGTTTTATTTACGCGTCTCATCGCACAATCAACGTATAATTATACAGACAATACCCAGCAGGGCTCATTCTGTGTCTTTCGTTTTACAAGCATGATGATAACTCCGAAAATTTTAACGAGCTGACATAACACGCACGTCAGAAAGAAAAACAACATACTTGACACCGCATGCAACTAAAAATGAAAACTATAAAATGTATTTTTTTGTGGGATATTGGATGTCATTACAATCTTTCCAGGAATTAAAAATATATATATATATATACGTATAATCGTCACATGATCAGTAAAATAATTATTGAAAGGTTGCAAAATTAATTTTTATTTAAATATTTTATTTGTTGTTATTTTTACATATCATAATATTATAACCTAAAAAATTATTAGACGTAAACAATCCTCAGTAGTTAAGCTAAATGTTTTATGTATATTACTCAGCAGTATAGTTTTTGTAGGAAACCATATCTAATTTATAATTTAAATGCAATTTATTATAATAAAAGAGCAGACACATTCATGTGTATACACACAGAATCGCTCGATCTTTTTCTATTACATTCTCTATAGCAGCACTTCAGCAAATTGAATTACAATATAGAAGCAGTCGAATGCTTGGTTCGTTTTTCTGCTTCATTTGCTTCGTTTACTTTCTTCAAGTGTAACCTTTTTCCTTCCAATTCATTCTCTTAAAAAACTGCACTGTGTTTCTATCTCAGTTGTTGCAAAATTATGCTCGGGGAGTTAAATGTTTTTTTGTGTGTTTTAAAGTCTATGATAGTAACTGATCTGTAATCCATTGGGTAATGCATGTGATGGTTTCTGTATTTAATCATTTTAAACATAGCCGTAAGATTAGATTATATAAGGATGTAAATAGGCTTCTGTATTTTTGCTATCGTCATGCTGATCATGCAGTAGTAGAATTTTAATTGTGTTAAGAAAATGATTTTTATAAAATATATGTACAATCATATTTTGCATCAAAGAATTAATATGTCTTGCATGCATGTAAATATTTTTTTTCTTAATAAAAATTTCTTTTAACATAAATATATATATATTATACATTTTGAAAAGGTATAATATACAAACAAAATTAGCATAATTTGATCGTATCAAACAAACATGCTGGCTATTTTCTTTTAAATGGCTTAATTTATATACAATTTAAGTAAAAGTTTCTATATTTGATAATGATGAAACAGATTAAAGTTAAAATACCAATAACTTGTTATTATAAGAATGTTATATACGTGCATTAATACACGTACACAAAAGTGTAAATTATGTATAGGTGTATGGAATTCGTGATTAAATTATTCCATGCATAGTAAAGAATTTTGTGTATGTGCCAAACATTTTTAGCATTTGATCCACCTTATACTAATTTAAGGAACGAAATCTGAAATCAAAATAAAATAAACATTTTTCATGTTATGTAGCTCTCAACAGAGTGCAGCCTGAAAAAACGAATAATTTTGAAAATATTGAAGTCGAGAGAATTAAAGTATTTTTATAATATCATTGAAATATATATTATAATAATTAAATTTAAAACAGTTATATAATTATTTTCTCGATGAATTTTACATCTACAACATGTATTATAATTATTATACTAGCTCCCACACAGTATAATAAATATTTATATAATATATATTGCATTGCAATATTTGTTTTAAACAAAACCACGACCAAAAATTCCTTCATATTGTAATACTTTTTATTGTGGCTTAACCATATAATATAAAACAAAAATACATACAAAAACTTTGTATACTATATAATATTATATATTATAATAATATACTTTTTAACACTTTTATTATTATGATTTTGAACCACACATTAGACACATTTAATTAAACTAAGTTCTGAATTTGCAAAAAAAAAAAAAACAAAATTAAAGTAGAATAAAAGCTTGAGGCTTTTCTTTCTTCTCTCATCACTTATTAACAATAGTTTTAATTCAACGTAGCAACAACAACACCTGTTGTGTTTATGGACCAGCTGGTTTCATATGAGCTTGTCGTGTCACGGGTATGTAATCTCAGGGGTATGTAACAAGACAGTGTCATAAGCAACTCATCAACAACATTTTTGTTGCTATTTATAAACCAAAGGGATTCTCCTTACTGATAACGACACCTGTTGTCCCGTCAGGCAGCAGCACAAGACGTGTTGTTTCTATGCTTGTGGCTTGAGGCTGGCCCGCCCAGTAAAACAGGTTCCTCCTCATCTTCTATAATACTGATGGTCCATGAGAATGATCTTTGCCGCTGCTGACTGCCAACGATGATGCTGTAGGCCCTTATAGCTAGGTCTGCTTGCTTGCTTGCTTGCTTGCTTGCTGGTTTCAACCTGACTACTTCTCGTCAACTATACACACGTTCTTTTCTCCAGGCAAAAGTATTGTTGGTCGTTGACCCGCGAGCGCCAATAACCTTTACACTGAAAATAATTTGTAGTTTTGTAGTAATTCATTATTATAAATAAAAGCATAATTTGTTATAAGTTATAATAATTCAGTAAAAGATTTGGTTCACGTCGAAAAAAAGGGGATATGTCAGTGCAGTTTACTTTAATAAGGAACCTCATAAATTTAAGTAATGAATATTAAGCACGTCGGTCTCTTCTTTATTACACCTTGATAGGAGGATTGTATTTTTAATTAATTGTTGCAGAGAATTCTACATACCTGATTATTATTATATATGGTAATTCATTTATGATTATTATACTGAACAAACAGATTAGAAAATAGAAATAATCACATATATATAGAGACTTATATAACAATGATAACAATGTATACGTGTATATAAAACTTCATATTAATATAACGTAAATATAACGACTATATAATATACAGAATGTGGTTGTTGCTTCATGAAAGACAGAAAAAAAAAATTTAAGACAATAATTTGAATTTATACAGTGCATGGAGCAATATAATAATAATAAAAAAAATCTAAGGGACTTGATAGCGGTAATTTTAAAATAATACATCCCGCATAAAAAAACATAATGATAAATTAAAGGATTATACTGTCAGTTTGTTATAATATATAATTGAGCTTATATATAAAGTAAATGTAGTTAAGATTGAGTGAGTGGGATTAATATTAATTTATTCACTAAGGACTGTTTTTCAGTGTATAGCACACGCTAAGTCTCGCCCGTCGCTCATGCACACCTCAATAACACAAAATCACCCCATTTGTATACCAAATACCGCTGCTGAGAAACGCCTATCAACTTAAACTGTACATTAATCGATGTAGTTTAAAACTGAAAAATATATAGCATAATTTTATTTTATACGCGCGTGTGTTGCAGCAGTAATAATTTTAAAAATATAAATCAAATTATTAATCCATCATCATATAATTTTTATATCGTATGAATGATATAGCCTTCAGATTAAATATTAAGAAAAGTAATAAATATATAATATCATTTATTTTTATCGATGGTTTTCATTTTCCTGATATAGTACAGTACAATCATTTTCTATAACATCAAAGAAGCAATATATATATTCATGTTTTAGTTTTGATGAAATTTTATATTATCTCTCTTTTTTCCTTAAAACTAAAATGTTTTTTTAAAAATTTAGGGTAAAAATAAAACATCAAAGCTTGTATATTTCTATTGTAATATGTATGTTTGAATTCTGAATAAACAATTTAAAGCATGCAGATTTTGTGCATTAATTGTTCATATATATTTTTTTTTTCGGCCCTCATGTTTCTATGTATAGATATTAATTTTGCGCCCTGATGATGGAAATAATATAGGCTGTAGGGGTTGTGTGTGTGTGTGTGGGTGGATGATATGAAGCAGTCAGTCAGGCATTGCACGTTAGCAAAGAGGAGGAGGGGGGAGCAGCGCAATATTGATTGTGGGAGCAGCAGCCTCGCTTGCACATCAGCCAGCATCATACAAAAGGGAGACTGGGAAAGTTCCCCTTCCCCCCCCCCCCAAAAAAAATGAATAGATAAAACTAAAACTATGATGATGCCATGGCAGGTTAGGCAGGAATAGAGAAGAAGATAGATCAATCAACACACAAAAATCAAACATTTCTGATTTTATATCAAATTTTTACACCCTTACACGTATGGTACACCGTCAAAAATTTATTACATATTTTTCCCCACTTCCAAATATCTATTAAAAAGGAATATATACGATAACTCTCAGTATATCTTTTTAATATCATCAAATACTTTTGTTTTCCTTAAAAAAAACTTTCCCTCAAAATATTTCTAAAAATATTCCACAATCACCAATCATATTTTACTGTATATAATTAATATGATTTCATTCTCGTACCCGAAATATACTCAAAAGTTCACAATCTTCATATCCAGGTAACGGAACGCAGCCATTATATGCTAGCTATTATGCCATGAAATTATATAATTTCTGCTATTTTTACATATATTATATTTTACACACACAAACTTGGATACTTGCATTGACTATATATATAGACATGCACATTCTTAATGATTCCATTTAAAATATTCATTTAACTATAAAAAAATAAACATATTATTATCTTCTTATATATAAAACATCTTTATTATAGATATATATTAACTTATTATAATATATAACTTTACCATCAATATCTTCAATAAAAATCGAACAAGTGAGCTGAAATTTATTTACGGTGTCGGTGACGTGACTGCACATATAATATATAAGCTTTAAACACTCTGTTGATTGCATACACTGCTGCATAAATATAGGAACATAATATAAGCATGATATTAAATGTTTGGTCATTAAAGATAAAGTAGTTATAAGCGTGCATACAAAGTGGTCTCATGATGTTGAAGCTCGAGCGATGCAAGTCATTATGCAATGTAAAAAAATGCATCTTCTGGATGATTAATGTAGTATTTCTTTTACCTTGTTATTATTATTATATAATCTTTTAGATATAAGAAACTTGAGACGGGAAGTAGATTACTTCATCATTTTAATCTTTTAATTCTCATTACCTCATACATAAATTAAGTTATTATTATATAATATAATATAAGAATATTTTTATAATTATAATATAGACTTCACATATATATTATATTACCTTTATAATAATTACGGTAAAAAATATTTTATGTATCATCAAAAATATTTCTCTTATGTACATTTATAAAAAAAAAAAGCTTTGTTGTACATACTATGATTAATTGGGCTTCAATATATATATAATATATATATCAGGATTTTTACCACGGTAAAATAATATGAACATTGTTCTCTCTATATAGCATTCTTGTTTCTTTTTTTTATACTTGCCACAAAAATGCAATGTTTTAATAAATATTCAAGTTTAAAGATCAAAATATAATTCCTTTTAATTTAATTATTTATGGAAAAATCCTGTCAAAATAAATATCCTCTCATTAATCTTAAATTTTGTTTTCATTTCTCCAGTTTAAAAAAACTTCATATTAAAAATTATTAAGAATATTAGTTATAAAATAATTATATGCAAAAATTTTATACTACCTATGGTAAACAATTTGAATTTCAAATAAAGATCATGTTATTAGATTAAGTAAAATTACAATGCATATTTTACACTTTATTATAATTAATTAACTTGATATAATTTATAGCGTATAATATATGAACAAGAAAGTTAGCATATTGCGTTAATTAACAACACTGATAATACAAGATTGTTTAAATTGCTACTTTAATTTACAATGATATATTTTAAGTCGCAGCAATATAATACCTACAACGCGGCTACAACTATCACAAACTATATAGTATACTTTAAATTTATTAACAAGTTTCCGTATTTAATAAAGATAAAAACAAAGTATATTATGTACATACTTATTCTCTTATCTCTTTCCTCGTATTCCACGAATTTAGTGTTATGATGAGGAGCTCCATGAATTGTTTCTCAGAAGTTGAACAGACATCTTGCAAAACGTGAAGAAAAAATATCAATATCCAAATTCAACGTCTTGTAAAATAATGTGATTTTATTTAATTTCAAGGAAATTATAGCATACTAAGACTTCGGCTTTATGCAAACCATGGTAATTAAATTAAAGATAACCTATAACTCTTAATTTGACAGAGGTCATCTAATAATCATTTTTTTAATCAAATTTATGCTTCAGATGAACAGAATATAATAATATACAATACATGTTTTATATATAAATATTTATATAATATATCATGTATGTATGCAGACTATAATACAGTATGCAGTAACTGTATATTGAACACTTAATAACTATAATTAATTAGCTAATTAGCTTCATTTTCGTTTAAGATTTTTTTTTTTAAATGAATACAGTGTATAGCTAATAAAACAATAATAAGTATGGCAAAAAATGAAGTAAATAAATAAAAATTATCAAGGATACGTGTGAATTATAAGTAAATCAAATTAACAAATTTACAGTAATATTTTGTATCGATTTACATTGCAATATCTTACTTTATACAATCAACTGTAGGAATGGCAATTTAATCAATGTTAACACACTGATATGTTGCAATGCTTGTAAAAATTCTTTGGTGATATCATGCAGTAATCAAACAATGAAGCTAATTATTTGTGTTAATTTAAGAATCCCATCAGACATACTCTGAAATGTCAAGTGTCTGTCCTTTTAATTGTTTTAATAATACAATTTACTTGCTAGATTTTATGTCCTATTGAGTTTCAAATCATATATATATAGATATATAGTAAACCTTGAATAAAGTTAAAAATGCTGTAGGAAAATAAAATTAAATTGACAGTGCTCTTGCATACTCAAATTGCATTACCATTGACTTTCACTTGACGTTTGACGACGGGTCGTGCATTGACTCAAATATATTGACGGGGACAGTAGCAACCTAGTGACACAGACGAGCGGCACCGGAAGCAGCTCATCACCCGCCTGAATTGGCGAACATCAAGCAGCTGCCCCTGTATACCAGGCAATCTGCCGTGCATCTGTGACATGACAATATCATCCCGTCACTGTATTTTTATCAGATTTGTCAGTGAGTTGCTAGAGATTGTATTCGAATTTCACACATCGCTACACATTTGGTAAAAAAATAATAATAATAATAGTTAATAATATAAAAATAAAATAAAAAATATTTTTGCTTTAAAACAATTTATTAATGCATGCGAATTATAGCTAAATCAATGGACTGCTTATATAACTCGTATTAATAAAGATAAACTTAACATTTTCAGTATCAAAGGAACAATGTAATTAGAAGAGAATTTCAACTTCTTTTCTTTTGGTGCAAGACTTAAATTAAATGCAAAAAAGCAACATGCATCACCCTTTTACATATTAAATTTGTTGAGTATATGAAGACAAATTTACTGATATAAAATTTTGAACACAATCACTCTATGTTATCCTGTTTTATGAATTTGCTAACCATGTTCTCTACTTTTGCAATAATGACTGTACATTTTGTATACGTTAAGTTTTGAATAACAAAGAACAACCAGGAAGTTGTAACCTTTCTCGCTCATCTTCGCAGAACGCCGTCATGTTATCTCGTATTACAAGCAGCTCAAAATTATCAGCGCAGCATGTGCATAATGTAGTATAATT
The DNA here is from genome assembly GCA_949825025.1 of Siphlonurus alternatus. Taxonomy (NCBI): domain Eukaryota; kingdom Metazoa; phylum Arthropoda; class Insecta; order Ephemeroptera; family Siphlonuridae; genus Siphlonurus; species Siphlonurus alternatus. The sequence goes on along the minus strand of OX463780.1, from coordinate 32,457,398 downwards.
ATTAAAGACACTAAAGAGTTATGTCATATGTACTATAGTTTTGAAATGAGCAGTATGATAAACAGATTTATTTGTAAATTGGTAAAAACACATTTCAATATAATAGTGAAATAATTAATAATATATTATACAATTAGATTCAGCAATTTATTTTGTATTTTCATCAATGTGTAAAACAAATAATTTAGACTATAAATTTCATATAATATGATTTATTTCATAATTTATTTAAATAATTTTATATCGTATAAAACGTATAAAAATAACTTATTTGTATTATAACTTTTTATTACAGCGTTAAATCTATGATTTATTGTCATGTATTTTTTTAAAAACAAATTATATCAGATCTTCATTGATGCATGATGGAATGGCAAATTACTTGACAAGATTCAGATAGTAAATTTTATTGTCATTGAGAATACAATAAAACTTGTAATTTTTTTTTAGCAATGGTTTGATATCTCTCTTCAATAATAATTATGGCCTTGATCGATCTTGCAGCGAAGTAATTTGAGCCTCCTTTTGAGGGCCGTGTGAGAATGACAGATTTAATTATAATTCATAACACGTTCTCTTTCATTTCTCATATATACAGGTTTAAACGATGAAACACACGACAGCTTATTATACTAGTATATTACACTCAAATTTATTTTATATACCCGACGGAAGTAGCCGGAAGTGAGTATTTTCTAACCTTCTTTTTGTTTTGTTTTAAGTTTTGAAATTTTGAAATTAAGTCGGTATATTATAATTATTAAAAACTTACCTGCAAGTTTTGAAACAAAAAAACAATTAAGAAAAGTACCTCTCACTTAATTATTCCGAGTTCATCCGGAGGTATAGCAAATTAGTTTGACTGTAAGCCTAAAAATAATAATTTCTTATCGAAAGTGACCAGAAATTGAGGAAAAAATTATTTTAAATTTCAAATTTGAAGTTGTTGCATGCAATTAAAATATACATGGCACAATACATAGAACAAGGAGTCCTATTATCTAATTGGAAAAAGACTTCAAAATTGAAAAAAACTGTTACTTTCAGTTATACATTCCGTTTGCAAATTGTATTTAATAAACTGTATTAATTGCTTTCATGTTAGTTAGAAAAAACAATAACAGGATGGTTATAAAAAAAAAATAAAAGAATTTATCCAAACTATTTTCATAAAAACAAAGTTTTCTTATTATTCTCACTCATATAAAGTTGAACTTTCAAATAAGGAAATTGTTATTACAGGCGGATATTACCTTTTCTTTTATTATATTTGACATTGTTATATTATTCAATCTTAACATGTAAATCTCTATTTAAATTGTAAATCCAATTTAATAATTTGCTTTGAATAAACGCTTGTGTTATAAAGTAATCAGTTTTTTATAAAAGTATAGCATTAAATTGAAATTAAAGTCAATAATTTATTATTTTATTAATTTATTAATAACAATGCATATGTAGATATCAATGAATAATGAACTGGGATAATAAAAATAGATTATATAATGCGTAGACCGCTAATAAAATCCAAATTAGCTGCATGGATTACAGTTTAATTAATGATTATTTTTATATAGCCACATTTCAATGTATAGTATTAAAATTAATTGATAAGTCTCGGTTTGTGATATTAAGAGCCCAATTAGCACAATTAGCCCAATAAAAAAAACATAATATGATGCATATCTATAATATATACCGTTAAACTGAATTATTACATGATTGTGTTGTTAATGTGTACCCATCAGCTGAATGATCAGCATGATTGGTCGATCATAAAACAGCCTTATGTAAGCATATATTTATAAAACAAATATATTTTTTTATTTTAATTTTTTTTAGAAAAAAAAATATATAATTATTACATTTAGGAAACTAATATTAAATATACGCGTTTCTTTGTTTATAAATATAAAGTTAACAAAATTAATTTCTCTGCCATCATGAAGCCTTTTTCCGTACTATAAATTTGAAAATAAATTTGCACTATCAACAATGTGAAAATTTAATACTGAACAAAATAATAACAAACAGCAACACTAGAAAATTTACTGGCGCACTTTCAGAGGGAATTTAATGCATATTAATTTACAGCAGATACACCGTTTCTTTGTAATATAATATCTCTTCATGGGCAACTCGCTAGCCATTTCCGAAAATTCTGAAAAAGACACCGTCTCTGAATTCAATAAGATTAATTCATACAGTTGTTTGGTGGCATGTGACAAGGCTTGATAATTGTGGTGTGTGTAAAAGATTGAAGACTTTGTATAGCAGCGTGCATGGATTGACGTTGATTTAATAATTCATGGTAACGACATCCTGGCGAGTGATTCACGCCCGCCGGACACTTGAAGCTTTTGCCACTGGACGGAAGCGAGAGGTTGAGAATTATAGAGACGAGCAGGCAGAGCCCTCCACTGCAGCGGCGGTGCAAATCCCTTCCTGCTGAAAGAAGAGGAAGTTCCGCGTCCATTTAAACTGCACAGCACTGAGCACCACAATGACGTCATCAGAGGGCCTATTAAGAAAAGGATGTCTCGAAAATTGTTAATTTTCTTGTTAGATGTGAGAGGAAAGCATTGATAATTCATTTATGGGAACTTTATTATACGGAAGCATGATTTTTAATCGTGCATGTCAGTATAATATTCTCTTGATTATTTTTAAATTTTGCAAATAATAAAATATTTTACATAATAGGTCTGTTCGTAAACCCTGCAGTTCGTGTACACCTTCTTGCACCACTTTCTTACACCAGATCGGAGTCATCAGAGGATGGAGCAGTGCAAATGACGTCACGATTTTTGTTCGTAAACTTGCTCATAGAGTACACCGAGCAGGGATTACGAACAGACCTAATGTTTAAAATGCATCAACATCAAATTTGGTCAAATTTACGTAAGAACTTTTTGTTGATGCGTTATTCATTTCGAAAAGTAGAGTTGCATAATTAATAATCATTAATTATATTATTAAACAAATTTTTCTTATAATAATTTAAGTACTGTATTATGATGTTCTTAAAGCTTAAAGTAATACTTAATATTTCCATATTAATATTTACTTTGCAATATTATAAGTATTTTAACTTTCATCTTATTGCCTCACAAAAGTATTTTTTTAAAATAATTTGAAACCTTTTATGACATGATACTCGATGTTTTCTGGCATCCTTTTACATTAAGCAGGAAGTGTAACGGCTGTAATATGTTGCACTTTTATTATTTACCGTAGCGAATAATCAGATTTACGTTATAAAAGGAAATTGAAAATGAAAGTATGAAAATCACTTCGAATAAACACAAACCACGCCACTATGAGTTAAAGCCGGGAGATCAAAACAACACGTACGCCTGTACTTGTTCACCAAGTGTATCTCACTCTTGTTTCTCACAAAGAATGACAATGTAATTCTATACCATGTGATTAATGAACAAAGTGCATGATTTTTTTTTTAAATCGTGCTGTAAAAATCTGTGACGTCATAGTCATGCAAATATTTAACATGCATGCAGCATAGAAATGATTGCGACGTAACAGCATCTTTTTCCCTTTAGTATTAAGGATGGTAGAGGGTTAAAAAAATCTGAAAAAGAAATTGAGGTCCTCTATATCCAAATTTGCAATAAAAAAAATCATGACTATTGTTTCATAATTATAATAATATTTAAAGGTACATCAATCAGATGTTTGCTGTAAAGTGTATTATAGCATGTAATATATTATTACAATAATTATTATATGGCTGGTGGCTGGATCACTGTGGTGTGTATACAAAATTAAAGACTTGTAGAAGTATTAATGAAACAGGTGTAGGTTTTGAAGGTTACTACAATATTCACATCAACATTTTTAAATAATCTGTTGCAGAAAAATTGTTTGTTTTATTGCAAAAAAAATATCTGTCAGCAATAACTCAGGATTGTCGCGGATGTTTTATAAATTTCAAAACTCACTCGTGATTATAATTTTAATTTTAGTTGAAAGTCTTTACGTCCTGTTTGAAAAGTGAAGTGTCGTTATTCAAATATTTATACTAGAGGGTAATATATCGGTTGATATTTGAAATTAATGCAGCAAAATATGATAAGTTGAGCAATAAATCTTCATTAAATTATACAAGTCAAATTACGTGTTAGAACTATATAAAATATATTTATTAAAATAATAAAAAAATAAATTAAAAAGCAATTCAATTAAAAACAAATTCATTAAATTCATGTCACGTGATCAATTGAAGATTTGTATCTTTCTGGTATAAAATATCCTCCATACACAGTATAGAATAAAAATCAACATAAAAGCTATATAATGCCGACATAGCTTGCTTAAACGGCATATAAAATATTATATTATAATAAAATTGTTAGTTAAGATATGTACAATGTAGTGGTAAATTATATTACGACTTGTTGTACTTAGGAAATAATTTACATAACATAGAGTATAATTACAATTATGCTTGCATGATGTTAATCACTATTTTTTTATTATAATTAAGTCATGTTCTTATTTTAAAATACACATCACAACTTTATTTAAAGATAATATTATATTATAATAATGTATTTTAAACATCACATTTCACGGACATTAAACTGACTTGAGTAGTTGAGAGCTTTTTCAGAAGACGTGCTCAACTTAAAAAGGTGAAATTTTTTCATCTTTTTTTCTATTTTTTCTTCTCTTTTTTTTTATTATTATTCTGAGCTCTTCAGTTTTGCTCTTTTCCACGCTAGTTTGCGATGACAAAGAGCTCTTTGATATTTGCATTGAAAAAGAAATTAATCTTGGAATATCTTTACTGCTGTAAGTACTAAAAGCTTTGTAAAGATAAAAAAAAAAAATCTATTGATCCATTATAAAAAAAAAGAGCTAGCTACAGCTACATATATACTTAAAAAAAAAGAGTAGTTCATGGTTTGTGCTAAATTGTATTACATGAGAAGATAAGCTAGTTTGTTTAATAAAAAGTGCTTACTTCACTTATATATACTCAACCCTTTACTAATTGAATTTTTTCACTAACTTTTTTTTATATTTTTTATTTCTAACTAAATAAAATACAATTGAATTAATTAAAGTATCATAATATGTAAATTATGTAATCATTGCAAAATTTAACAACTTTCGCAATCACAAAAAATAATTAATTAAATGTCAAATTAATTACATTGTTGTGACGAAGGTTCATATTTACTTAAAAATAATTACCATAGCCAAATAATGTATAATACACCCAGTAAAACTTTTGCTACTTTCTATACAAAGACATTTAAGGGTAGTTTTTAAAATGGTACAGTCTGAGTAAAAAACAATTGGCCCTAGTCGCACAGCTGGATGGTGCCGATGGTGGGGTGATGTTAATCATGTATTTGCTTCATACACTGAATCTCTCAAAAGAGTGTATATGTATACGCACTATACGCTCCTTGTACACCCCTACAGGATACACCCTAAACTCATTTGTCCATCCTTCCTTGTCACTTCTCTGTACTGAAATGCACGCATGACCTCTTCATTAAATAAATCTCTAAATTTGGTTAATTTAGTAATTAATAGCATTGAACAAGCAGGAATATTAAACATTTATTGTTTGATTAAAAGCTCTATTGACTATTTAATGTTGTATAACTTCAAGGATCAATAATACTTTTGTGCTATTGTGCCATTCTGGTGCTACTGTATTTCCGCATTTATTTTGTCCTCACTAAAATCGCTAAAATAAAATTATTCATGTTTTATTAATGTCAATTTAAAATATATATAAATATTCTAATTTTTTTTTTTATATAATATTGTACCAGACGTTAAATTTAGTGTACGCGCTGCACCAATAGTATATGTCCCACTCTTTATGAGTAATTCTGTACTGTATAATTATATACTTTATATTGTATATATATTTATATATATTACTCTATTTTAATTGACATCGCGTAGAACAAATAAGAATTAAAAAATTAAATTTTGAGCTTATAGTATTTTCTTGTAAATTTGTTTTAATTGAGAATTGAAAATTCAGTTATTTTCTCCTTCAACTGTAAATGCGATCTTAATTGTTTCGAAAACAGCAGCTGAGACTTCTAGGGACAATTCCTTTGTCTTGCGGGGTTTGTACCAACACAAAGTTAACTTGACCCTCCTCAGGTGTCATGTCTGCCTAGCCAATCAGCAACGAATTGCAAATCTACTTGTAGGTGAAAACTTCATTACTTACGATGTACGACGAAATTAATTGAATCACCGCTAGCTATATAGAGACACAAAATTAGACAGAACTAGATACACCACCTGCAGATCGCTTCATTTTCCAGCAGAATTCAAGTCTTAATTTTGTCAAGATAATTACATTATTATTATCTGCAAACAGAACTATTATATATAAATGCAATGTGTGTTATTTTATTCTTTATATGTATAGATCAATAGCATGGTAAAATTTTGTTGTTAATACAATAAATATATAAAGATGAAGTAATATTTAAATTTTTTAAATAGAGTCATTTGCACAAACAGTGACATGTATATCCTCACTGGTCACTGCATTTAATTAGCACTAAATATTAGATCAGATGCATGGACACTTCGGCGTTTTAAAAAATACGTACCTTTATACTTTTGTGTCATTTGTGTGCACAATAAAAAATTTACAAACTGGTATCATAATGTTTATTAAAATGGTGAATATGGATGTAATGCAACAGGGGTACATACAGTACTGCAGTGATTTTCTTTCATCCGTATATATTGTACACGAGACATAATTATGAACTAAAGGAGTGGATAACAAAGATTCAGTCTCAATGTTATGTCCTTCTGATTCTAAGGGCCTCAATTGGAGCTACACTTTAGACAGAGAATAAATAATAACCATATAATATTATTTACTTTTCTCTACATGCTAGAGGGTTGTGAACTCTGACATATATTTGGAGGAAATTGATAAGATCTATGCTCACACACAGTGGAAAAAAAAATACAGATTAAAAAATTAATGCAGTTTTACACATCCCCAGATGAGATTGCTCGTATTTATTTATTTATTTATTTATTTATTTATTTATTTATTTATTTATTTATTTATTTATTTATTTATTTATTTATTTATTTATTTATTTTTTTTTTTTTTAGGTAGCTCAACTGCGTATGCACCAGCACCATCGGGAGAAGTGCGAATTATATACAATTAATTGTGCGAGAAACTTGCCGTCAAACGATAATATATCTTGTATTATATTTGTGTAACACTCTTGTTAGTAAAATGCATGTTCTAATTTTACTTGCAACAGGTAGTACATTAAATTAATTACATTTGGCATCTACCACATGCAACCTATTTAAACCATGTAACCTCTTATAATTTTAAAAATAATAATCCCGTTTTTTTTTTTTTTTTCATTAGACTGTACTTTGTTTATATATAGAACCAATTAAACTGATGACGTCATTATATAAATAAATTAAACTGATTCTCTTAATGCAGCTGAAGGGAAAGAGCAATAAAGTCATTGAATTTATTACTGTAAAAGTCATTTGAACCATCCTATATGTAAGTGTGATTCATAATATTAGTTTTTCTTTGCTGGCTGCAGATCCAATTGCGTCATTGCTTCAATCTGCCCTTTTACTACAACAAACAGAAAATATCGATCTTCAGTGAGCAATGTCGTAAATCTACTGAAAAGCTTTGAGATTGACTTGACCGTTGAAGTAAAAATTTGTTATGACATTTTATTTACAATTATTGTCTATATATCATCTAGAAGAAACTGCCAAAAAAAGAAATATAATATATAATATATATATACAGCCATTATAAAATCTCTTTGTGGTGTTTATATACAACAAAAGTGTTCTACTCAAGGACATAACAAGGGTATCTTCACTCAAAAAAGAAAGGCATAAAAATGTTATAATACTACACTATAAAATAGGAGGAAATTCTAAATATACTCTCCCACCTTTGTTATAAAGCTCACGAGTGTAAAAAAAAAAAATGGACCTTGCATAAATTTAAGACTGTTTTTTTTTATATGAAATACAATCTGTACATAAATATGTTGCAATATTGCAATACATACTCACACATGTCTTGCGAAATTTTCAATCGCCAATATAATCGCGCGCATACGGTGCACGCGGTGGACTGCATGCAGGTCCTGCATTTCGTTATTTCAGTTTTAAAAGTAATCTAGCTGTTACAATATATTATATTACATACAATTATACATTATTATATATAGTAAGATTTTTATTGGAAAATTTGCAATATCACATTTTCATTCACAAAACATACGAACGTATATAATAGAATCCAAATTATTTTAGATTTTATCATTTATCGATAATTATTAAATACTAAATTAAATTGTTAAAAACTCTAGTTAAGGTCCCAAAATACAGTATAACATAAAACAGCTGCAGCTATCAGTTTACGACTTTTACATAGAAAAAGCAATGAAAATTTTGTAAAAAAAAAAAAATTTATATAAAAACATAAAATAGATAAAATTTATTTTTTTTTTTCCCAAGCTAACACTTCATAAAATAGGGTTCATTAACTTTTTCGATTTCCCGTGGTGCGCGGTAACAGCAGCAGCAGCAATATTGGCAAGGCTGGCGGCAAGGATGGTTGGCATCAGCCACGGTCTGCGCACCACGCCACGCACCCGCCGCTGTGCACCAGCACCCACTAAACTGTGCAGCAACAGCGAGCACTCACCCCAAGACCGAGACACGCAGGTAGCACGAACATCGGAGGTACACCTCGTTCTCAGAATGTTTCCTCCATGATGCAGTCTTTTATATATACGAACTGATGAGCGTATGGTTAAGATTTGAGAACGATATCGACACGGTCGAAACGTTAACATCTGTGACATCTGAATTAATAGCGTTTTGTTGAGTTGATATGAGGAAAGAATTGTGAGGCAGACACTGTATGGAAAATTGATGAATTACCATAATTATGTGAATAATCCGATTCTCAGTTTATGTTACTAATAAATTAAGAATTTTATAATTGAATCATTATATTTTATATTATGACAATATACTTTATTATTAGACACAATTAAATTTATATTCTAGATTTCGTTCACAAAGCACGTGTCAATTTATACGCTACATAAAAATAATATCGTTCGAAAAATATGTAACAGCAAGCTGTTTATTCGCAGCTCATCATTAACATTTAATTACTTTACATATTTTAATTATTTGATTAAATCCTCGGAGTACCTCTTTGGGTTCATATTGCAATCAGTTTGGTTTTCAATCGATTTCTAGAGAGAGAAGGTTCATGTTATCAGTGGCTGGCTGGCTGCCTCGCATGCTCTGCCAAGACCATTAATTGCACCCCGAGAGACTGTGGTAAGATGAAACTATACGGACCTCCCGTGACAGTCTACCTCTGCAGCTGAAATATCTTCACCGATAATCTCGCAAGTTACGATCCGGCACGCAGCAGTCCCGCATACCTCGCGTTGCAAACTATCGGAGAAGAACCTTTGTGCAGAGAACCAAACTTGTCATTCGTGCAGGAGAAACTTGCAAAACTTTACTAGATCGAGTGTTTTATCATGTTTGTATAAAAAAATATTTCTTTATAAAAAAAATACATTATATTTTTATTTATTAGATCCAATCAAAATTTTTAAAATTAATAAATAATAAAAAAAAAACTATATAAACAATACAAGAAATTGCTCAATTCAAGCTGATTTTTCTATTTATATACTATATTTTTTTATATTTTATAAAAATAAAAAGTTACGTGGGAAATGCTAGATTTATACATATTATTATACAAAGACTGTATAGTATATAATTGTATTATTAAACAGTTCTTGATATATTATTTATGTAATATATTATATGGTTCATGTTTTTGGTTTTTAAGGTTATGTTGAATATTATTGCATTTATTATAGTGAAGGTAAAAAAGCCTCAAATATATGTCTGTCTTATCAGAAATGTAAGAATCGCGCATAATATAAAAATAGTATACTATTCGTGAACCATCATGCACGGTACAATGTTATGTGAGAAAATTTAGTTTCTAATATGTTTAAAAAAAAAGTGATAAAAAATTATTAGATGAGCGTATAAACAACAAATAAAATAAATCACACATTTATAAAAGAGTGCTTTAATTTTTTTCCATTAAATATTCCAACAGAAGTGATTATCACATTTCCTCGTTTGTTTCGCACTAACCACATCAGCTCGTGCTATGTAATGAACGTAGAGAGAGCGCAGAGCCACAGAGGGGGAGAGGGAGGGGGGGGGGAGACGAAGCGACGAGTCGAGTTTTTGTCTCCCATAATCTCTCTGTACATGTGTGGTAGTTAAATTGAAATGTTTAATGACAATTAAATTGGGATGTGAATTATTTTACAGTATAAAACAAACAAGACATACACATAACATCATCATTTTGTTATAAAATGTAATTAAAATTATTATTGTATATTTTATATTAATATCATATATTAAGTACTATAATGTAATTAAAAACATTAATTGAAAATTACACATTCTTGGTGGTGGTGGGAGGAAAGAGATAGAAATGAACTCTAGTTTTAAATATAATGCCAAGTAACATTTTTCTAGATATAAACAAATTTGTAAAAAAAAAAAAAAAAACTTCTGCTCATTTTTTCCCCTATTTCGCTACCATGATTTCTCTCTCACCGTCAGTCTTAATATTTAGAGAAAATATTAAGTAAATATCCACTATAATTAATAATAATAACTACATAATACGTAAACACAACTATGCTGGAAGCATTTAGGAAAGATGATGTGTCTATTATTATTGTTTATCATGTTCTATTATGATGAATTAATTCTGAAAGTTTAGCTCAGTAATTAATTCTAACGCTACTGTTATTTTGTTTCAGCTGTTGCTGCAGGGTATGAGACTGTGGAGGTGTTGAGCTTCTGACATAAAACCGCCCCCGCAGTTGCCACCTACACCCGCCCCACAGACCCCCCCGAGAAATGAACGGGGGCGGAACCGCCATCCACGCACTACCGCTCGCTTCCTTCAAGGTATAAATAAAACGCCGCCTACATTGCTGCGTCTTTTTTTGTGTTTCTAAAGTCTTTAAAAGCTAATGATGTGACGTACATTCTGATGTACGTGATGTCAACAGAATATTGATGGAGGGTTGGATGACTAATTTCATTCCAACCATTCGAGCGTGATGAGAATTCACACAAATGATGGACTTAAATTTATATATTCACAATACTATTTTAGACTATAATATTAAATATCATGAAGTACTATATATTACAAAAATGGGAATACAAAGAAAATATGATGTCAATAATTTTTAGCTTTTAATAAATAAATATATTTATAAGTTTTTCCAATTAATAATGTTTTTTCCGATGCAATTAACAAAGTATATTAATATTACATCGCTTTACGATTGATTGGTTGGTATTTTGGGGCAATTGACACATTTTGGTCATGTATGCCCCCACATCGTTTTACTATTATATTGTATAGCACATGCGAACAAATAATTTAATTATTCCAAGAAATTTAAAAATACTCTTATACAGTAAAAAAAACTATTATTATACTGTAAATTTATTATATTGTGTGTGTGTTTTATTAAATATGCATGTGTATCAATTATATTTAATTAGGCATGGCATTGCATCACATTCTAACTTCATAAAATGCATATATTATATATTATATAAATTAAGAATATGATAAAATTAGAAATTAAAATCTATAAAATATGTTCCTATAATGTACAAAAATAATCTACAGGCCTGATATTCCAGGTTTACTAGGGGACGACTTAAAAAAAAAAAGTCAACCAATTTTTTTTTTTTTTTTGCATTCAAATTCTTAAAAATAAAAATACCTAAGAAGAAAATGTCAAAATGTTACCAGTTGTGATATAATAAAAGCTTTCTTTTGTTTACATTTTTAAAGTGTACATAAATATTAAACTATATACTTAATTTTTTATATATTTAATTCAGGACAGTAGTTATGTAAGAATAAATCCTCCTGAGAAAGGGTCAGCGTAAAAAAAAATGTTTGGTGACTTGAGGAATGAAAAGCCCACGGGTATAAAATTCCAGTTTTTTTTTATAATCTCCATAACTGATAAAATTAAACACATTAATTTTATATAACATTTTGGCGGCAACTTAGAAATATTTTAACGAAAAAATAAAATTCTTCTGATGGAAAATCAATTTATGAAGAATTCAGTTTGATTGTCAATTTAGTTGACATATATATTCATGTCAACGTCACTTTTTATTCCTTTCAAAATATATGGAGATTTTTATAAAATATATTAAAGAGAGATAATTAAGCGTGGCATTTTTTTTACTATTTATTAAAATTCACCTGATTTATAACACGATTATAATTTTTTTTATATATTATTATAAATGAGGCACATTTTTATGGATGACTGTTTTATTGATATTAGACAATCAATCAATTAAATAATGTGTTATTATATAATTCATAAGTGTTAAGATTTATGTTAAGACCTTTTTTATATTATAAATAATATATTAAAATTTATATATAATGAGTATCATTTTATTCATACATATTATTTGCTTCACTGGCTTTTTTATGTTTAAAAAAAAAGTTATATTTAAGATTTAATATTTAAGATAAGGAGCACGAAATTTTAATTTTTTTATTTTAATTTCGTACAAGAAATTGTGTTCAGAAATATATATATGAAGCATTTATTATTTTTAACTGTTTAAACCGCATTGCAGTATTCTGTGAATGTATAAATGTTGCACTTTTTCTTCTCTCCTAAACTTCATTAAATATTTATGGAATAAAGCGCGATGTCTTTTCTCTCTAAGCTGTTTACGCAGCAATCCCCGATGTTTTGTTCCACGACTTCCCATTCACGCTGCATGGAACATCATGGGACAAAGTAGTAATACCTCGTTCACACAAGTTTACTATTTAAATAAAAAATGTTACTTTCTAAATTGATTTATTGATTAAAAAATGTGAAACACTTGCATTTAAGTTTCTTTGACTGATGTTCTCCATGCAGGGTTCATAAACTTCCATCTTAGATCTCTTATAGACTTTTTTTATGTTTATCTCACTTTGTTACAACAGTAAAAAAAAAAAAAACGTAAAAAAAATAAGACAACACAATACTCGGTCAAAACAATATCAGTTTTACACATCACATCCGGTGCATTAATTAAATTATAAGATTAATCTGCAAGTAATTATATGTTGAAGAATTTCAATTAATATTGAAAGTGTCCACGTGAAGTGAGATTTGAAATTATAAGTTATATTTTTTGTATACATGGGGGCAACATGCACCGAAGACTTGACAGTGCAACATATCCTTACGGACTGTCGCCACTACGAGGAAGAGAGAAAGGCCTGCAAAGTGACAGGCACAGTGGAGCAAGTCCTCGCCAATGACGAAGAGGCAGTGCAGCGAGTCTTGGAATTCACCATTCAGGCGAACCTCCGACTGCTGCTGTAAATAGAAACAAACAAAATCAAGATACAAAGAAAATAAAGAAATAATTAAAAAAACACAGTTATAAAGAAACATAGCAAGAAAATATGCGGCCAATAAATGGCCGCGCTGGGGCATACATGACCGAAATGTGTCAATTGCCCCAAAATACCAACCAACCAACCAGCTCACGTGCACCACGCGGGATAGCATGAACTTGACTCCTGGTCTATTTGTCTAAACGTGATGAATCTAATTTGGAGATAGCTAGAATATGGATGAATATCTCACCCAACATTACAAGTTTGAATATCTTTGTGTTCTAAAACTTCCAGCTCCACAAATTAGGCAGGAGTAAAGTTCGTGATGTCTTGGATTGTATATAAAATAACATATAAATGTAATATATATTGAAGGAATAAAAACAGCTACACCACTTTTAACATGAGAATTGCTTTTAAAAAAGTCAATAGTTTCAATATCATTTAGATATCACTTCTCATGATCTTTTTTTATATATTGAATTGAATTGTTCTCGTTTCAACAATGAAATGAAATCTGATAATACAGAACGCCACTATTGAATATCAATACAAAAAAATAGAGATCGATACATACATGTGATTGAATTTACTTGTGTGTATACGAAGGTGAAATTGGACTGAGCATTCACGTTCCAATACCAGCTTAACAAATTGGATTTTATTATAGAAGCTGCAAAGGCAGAAATATAAGCTTTGTGTTATCGCATCAGAGGTTTTATTAGCACAACCCGATGCTCTTAATATTGAGAGATTGCGTTCGAATATTATAATGTCACATTGATAGTGTTCACTGCCAAGGAGCTCTCAGAGTAGTGAAGCGCCATTTAAACATGCACGTTGGATATTATTATACATTATAGTGAACGCCAGGCGTGAATCCAGGGGGGGGGGGGGAGCTGGAGCCCCCTCCGAAATTTTGGATTCAACATGGGCAATATAGTTTTTTCCCACTCCAATAAATTTGTTTTTTTAACATTGGCCTTATGGAGATAGCCCCTCCCGAAATTTTTTCTGGATCCGCGCGTCGTGAACGCCTTTCTTCAATGATTTTTTGGAATAGATATTTTCCTTATGTACATGTGACGTATTTATTGTAAACCCTTATATACTATATTATTATATAGTTTCCCCAATAAGGAGATATAGGATACGATTGCATGAAATTTCTGCAGACTGAATGAGGTTAGATGTCTGACCGGTTGCAGGGGATGCAGCACCAGCCGCCACCACGCCCCCTGCCGCACCTCGCAGGTTCTCCGGTAGCCCCAAGCGGCACCACGTACTACTCGACCCCACGTCAGCCAGCGGGTCCACCCGGCACCCACATGGCAGTGACGGGGGGTCGCGGGGGAGGGCCGCCACATCATCGAACCTACACCTCGGCCCCGCACCATCAACAGGCCTACACCAATGTCAATGTGAGTACTGTAGGAACATGATCGATGTGTATAAGCCGTATCTGAGCATCACTGGTATCGGCGGGAATCGGTGATGTAAGAAAGAGGAGAGGGGTTCATAGTACCCCTCCTTCCTTCTAGTCTAATGGGTTACAATAAAATAGACAATGCATTATTTGAGAGGGTGAGTGCTTAAGGTAGAGATAACGTCGAACAGCTGTTCGACGTAATCCCCTTTGATTAGCATGCAAACCTTAGAAAATTTACAAAAATTCTGAAATTTTTTTGAGAGTCAGATATTAGTGCCTTAAAGCCATAGCAAAAGTTTCAAAAACATTAAACGAGCCGATTTTTTTAAATTAATTTTTTAGTTTGGGTCTCCATGGGAAAGCCCTATGCTGAAAATTAAAAAATTAATTAAAAAAAATCGGCTCATTAAATCGTTTTGAAATTTTTTCTATGGCTTTTAGGCACTAATATCTGCCTCTCAAAAAATTTTCAAAATTTTTGTCAATTTGCTAAGGTTTACATGTTAATCAAAGGGCATTACGTCGATCAGCTGTTCGGCGTTATCTCTACCTTAAGTTACCTCCCTAGAGTAGTCCGAACGAAATTGCTGATTTAATGCAACTTTTCATACTCAGGAGTGCGCCAGGTTGCCTAACACAAGGCGGTAGCAAAAACGAAGCGCTGTCTTAAATTTTTACATATATCACTATTTTTATATTTATATTTAGATATGTATTAAATTTTGCAAATATTTACTATCTAAAGAAACATTGAAGAAAGTAGCTGAATAATGATTTTGGATTTGATCCAATACAATTATTGATTGTTCCGCAACCTCAGACTATTTGCATTAAATATGTTTTCTTGTCTTCGAATTAAGTTTACTTGTAATATACAGGACTGTATTATAAACGGTTAAATTTATTATTACAAAAAATATAGAAGTTAATGTCAAGTTATAGAATAACAGAACCACATTGTTAGTTCAATATTTTACATTTAAAACTATCGCATTTTTATTATTATGATAATCAAAAATTCAAGATTATAACTTTTTTTTTCAATAATTTGTATACAATAAAAATTACATGAAATAATAAAAAAAAAAACTTTATTAGTATATCTTTTTGTAATGGTATATAATCTTTCTTTTTAGTATATAGTACATTTTCATTGACGTAAAAAAACATGATGCTTTTTCAATGACTGACGTTTCGTGTCAGTCAACAACTTGCTATGTGATGCGAACGTTGACTTGATTTTAATTATTCATTGGCGCGTCGCCGCTAAGTCTGAGACGAGCCACTGACGGCCGCGCCATTGCCGACGGCCGCGTGGAGTTTGAGGTCCACGAGGCCTGACCGCATGAAGCTCTCTCGTCTACCACACTCCTAGGAGTCACGTGTTTTTATTCATGAGCTCTTTTTATGTACATTCCCACGGATGAAAAATCTCCATGCTTTGCTTTTTTTTTACCTAGATATTATTATAATATTAAAGTTTTTTGGTCTTAAGGTAGATGCATCACTTAAAATATTATTATCTCTTTTTAACACGAATAAAATGTTAATATTTTAAATTAAATTAATTTGACATTGTCATTAAAATTAGAATTTATCATTGATAGAATGGATAAAAAAAATTGATTTTTATGATAATAAAACATTTAAAAAAATGCATTTTAATTAAAATATATAGTTATATATTGTAATTTATTATTTCTAATAAAATTCTATTTTTAAATTTCATGGTAAATATTAAATAATATAACACGCATGATTTTTAGAAACAATTTTTCTACATACGACATACGAGTAGTTATACAATTAAGGTCGTAATACTTATCCCAGCTGGACCCGGCTTAATATTATAGTGACGTTATATAAATGTAAACGGTAGCAAACGAGTTGCACCCATAAATTCCTTAACTTTTACTATTCTGTATAGTGTATATAATACGAATAAGTAAGTGTATTTATTTATTTCCTCGTGTGGCTGTACATAATACAACATAGAGGTATATGTATATGTAGAATGAATTAATCCAATCATGCTCAATTTTTTAACAGTATTTTGCATATCAGTATTTTACATTTTGTGTTATTTTCGACATTCTCATTTATTATAACTTTAAAAAAAAGTGCTATAAAGATGCTTAATCTAGTAACTAGGGGTGGGGTGTAAACTCGCCTACGCTCGTTTGGTTTCAAGTCTTTTAATCAATTTTGTCAATCATATGTTGCCATCTATATAAGTATTCAGTACGTGATATCATAACGGTATTTTAATGCAAAATGGACAACCTACATGAAAATTTTTTATTACAGAAATGAATTGAAGGTACCAAATTATGCTACTCTGATTTTTTCCAGATTTTTTTGAAACCCAGAACTATTTTTAAATAATTATTAAATGTGCTGCCACGCCCTCTGGAGGTGTCAACAGGCGTCTCTGTCCTATCCTTTTTATTAACGATTCAGGGGTGCCAACTTAAATTAGAGAACGTTCAATAATTATTTAGAAATAGTTGCAGGACTCATAGAAATCTAAAAAAATTCAGAGTAATTCAGAGTAGAGGTGGAGCGTGGCGTTATGCATTGACCGGTTCTCGTTAGATCACTGAAGTCAGGCTACGTCAAGCGTGGTTAATACTTGGATGGGTGACCATTTCAAATATAAAAATACGCCGCTCCCTCCCTGGGATAAATTCTTCTTGCTTTCCACCCAGTGCAGTGATGCACTTCCAAAAATCTCTCAGCCATATGTTGACAGATATTATAGTGTTCTAAATTAGCGAAGATGAACAGGCTCAGATAACGACTCAGACGCAGTTGTTAGACCCCTACTATTTTATTATTATTTATTTTATTTTACTTAATAATTTTTTAAGGAGTCAGACGCAGTTGTTAGGCCCCTACTATTTTATTATTATTTATTTTATTTTATTTTATTTAATAATTTTTTTAAGGAGTTTGGGGAGATTCGAGTTAATTATTTTCTTAGTGTCCGGTCGTGTTCGAGCGAGCAAGGCAATGGGCTTACTCCGGACACTGCCCATCTTCAACACAAAGAGGTGGCCAGTTGTAATTAAACCTCGTAATGCTATGATGTACCGAACGCAAATTGCCCCTGAAAGTAGGCAACCACAACCTACATGCCCCTGAAAGTATGCAACCCGCATTAATTACACCTTAATTTGATAACCCCCCCTAGACCTAATTGGGAGATGATCCGAGCATTATTTACGAAAATATTCGTTTTTATATAAAGTTATTATAAGTTACCCCTAAAGGTAGGCAACCTTCACTTACATGCCCCTGAAAGTATGCAACCCAACCAAACTTCCCCTGAAAGTATGCAACCACAACCTACATGCCCCTGAAGGTATGCAACCCGCATTACTTGCACCTTAATTTTATAACCCCCCCTAGACCTAATTGGGAGTAAATCCGAGCATTATTTACGAAAATAATCAATTTTATTTAAAGTTATATTAATTAAGTCACACCTGAAAGTAGTTTGCTTGGAATGTGCTACCATGGCATCTCCATCTATGGGAAAAATATTGAACTTCTGAATGTCTACAATATCTGTGCTCACGTGATTCCATTTGCGGGCGGCCACCATCTTGAGACTATCTTACGCGCATATGCGCGCACTTGCGCGGATATTCGCATGCGCATTTTCGCGGACCAATCTTCGCGCGAATTTCACATCACTGCACTGAGCAGTCAGATCCCCTTTTGCAATGTTGCCTCTAAACAGAAGCAGCCAATGGGATGGCAGCAGTCACACAAAGAAAGTTAATAAATTATAATAATTTCAAAGCATTGACGATATGCAAAAGCTTCAGCCAATCCCAGTTAGCAGAACTCTTTCTACCAATGGTAGACTTGCCTTTTTCCACCAACATTCAAAGTTGGACTACAAAGAAGCTGTTGAAGTTGGTAACCATAAACTTTCCAATGGCAGGAAACACTGTATGTATAAAAAATGGAAAAAGTAGCACTAGTACGTTGTGTGTTGCATGTTTACGTATCAGAAAACACAAATCGAAACCAACGAAAAGATGAACTCAGGGAGGAGATCCCCTAGCCGTGGAGTCACGCGGCACAAGGTCACCCCGTGTCCACGATGTCCACATTTGTGATTCAAAGTGCATGATAGAGGGCCGTAACACATCAAAGTGACACGTAATACGTCGCAATAGCATGACGTCCTCACTACACGGCCACGACAACACACCACGCACCAACACTCGAACACACGGTGATTCGAAACACAGACCACACGACACCGAAGAGCCCAAATTTCCAAACGTAACCTCACGGGCGGCGTGCGCTGCTGAAACGGTGTCCGGTGTCCGGAACCGAACACGACTCGGCAGCAACAAAAGTTCACCGGGCAAAGACCTCCACCGGCCAAGGCCAGCGCAGGGCACCGGAAGAGCTCGGAGGCCGAAAAACCCCAAAAATCTAGATAAAAAAATTCACCCCCAGTCCCCCCCCGGACGTGGATTTTTTATTATTTTCCTGGTTACGGCGGCCACCCCCGGGAACCCCCAGAAAAAGTTTCGTCGGGTTCCGACGAACCCAGACGCTCGCCCAAAGGAAGTGCGTCCCAGCATAGGAAAACGCTGGTTAATTTTGGGGTCCCGAAAGTGATGTTTAATAATAAGGACTAGGGGTGCGGGTGGTCGCCGGTCCTTTTTTTTTTTCTCTTCTTTTTGAGAAGGAGAGTCGCGACGACGTGGTGGTGGCCAAAAATTGCACGTGTCATAAAAATGGATTTGCGCGCCATCTGTGAACTTAGTGTAGAAGTATTTCGACGGCGATCGCCACTATATCTGGTGATTCTCCGAGCCGTGCTGCCACCTGGTGGCCTTTTCTCGTACCGCCCCGGAACCTTCCAGAATGTATGATAAATAGTGCACCGCTTGTGTCGGACCGGCACGAGACTCCCCCAGGAAGTCTCTATCGAGAGTCCCGCTTCCGCCTCTCGGATGAAGCGAGTGAGACGTAGACCTAGCGACGACGCGGCATTACGCCCTGTCATGGCTGTCAACGTCGTGTAGATCCGTCCGTATGTGGGCGCGTCTGAATGCCACGACCTAACTTTTTTCCCGTCGACCGCACGGTCAGCTCGGGAAACGGAGCGTTTCAATCGAGTAAGTACGAAAAGTATGCAAATCGCGAAGGAAAGTTGTCGCGACGTCATTCTCGCGAACACGCCCCTCGAACGGAGGCAGGATTTCAAATCGCGAAATGGCTCCCGAAGTTGCTCAAAGAGAGGTGGGCCCGACTTTGACGTCCCCGTTGACGGAAAGCAGGCCCGCTTTCGAAAAAAGCTCTCTGTTCATTTGTGGCCCGCTCGATCGGCCGTGTCAATCGACCGATGTCGGACCTAACCTACTCTCGTGCCCGGATGAGTTAGCAAACGTCGGGGGCGACCCCGATGATAAAGTTTCCGCGGTTCCCCCGCCCCGAGCGACCCCCCGACGGGACGCGCGTTCGCGGCGAGAGGCGCGAGAGACGCGACGGATCGGTCGCTTCGTCTCGAGGCGCGTCGGCGGGCCGCCGGTCGCGTGCCACGAGAACCGCGAGGTCCGATAGACGCCGCACCGTCCCGCGGGGTCGGGGGCGGTCTCGCCCCCGCCCCGTCGGAGGAGGGGCGAAAGTGGGAAAAGGGCTTCATGAACCTCCGAGAGGACCGGTCCGCCCCTCCCGCGGCGCCGAGGACGGACGCCGGGGAGGGCCCCCGGAGGCCCGCAACTTCCCCGAAATCTCGTCCCCGGCTCGAGATTTCCGCCCTCTCTCGCCCTCCGGCGCCCCTCCCGAACGGAAACTCGATTTTAGGGAGGCGGTTCCGGAAACCTCGGGAGGCCCCCCACCCCGCGCCCCCGTCTCCCGGGTCGATTCCGGACGGGAACACCTCTGCCACGCGAAAAGAAAATCTCGCGGGCGTTTCTTACGAGGATCCCTACGCGCGAAAAGTGCCGCTTAACTAAGGGTTATTAAATTTACGTCTGCATGGTCTGACTGCGAGAGCTAGCCATTCAGAAGGTAAACATCTTTTTTTTTTAATTTCTATTTTAAAAGGTGTGTGGTATCCAAGAGCTAGGGGGCTAGGCAAAAATGATCCTTCCTCCACACGTGTCCCAACTCCCTAGGGGTCACGACGGCTCACGGCAACTGAGCGAAGTCGAAACGGAGAACGAGAGAGAAATTCATCAGGAATAGCCCCAAGCAAATTCATGGGCGTAACTTTGAAAAGAATAAAGCAGCAGCAACAGCTTCCAAACAGATAATGTTCATTCATTAGAGCTTGGATCATAAAAAATAATGAAACAAAAGCTTAGTATATAACCATGGAGAAAGGTTATAATATAGTAAAAAATGCAATGTGTTAAAAAGTTAAAAAATTTAAATGAAACAGTGTAGGCAAATTGAATAAGGAAGAAAACTCAGAGCATTGCTAAATAAAGAATATAAAATATTATGAATAAATGTGCAAATTTAGTTATAGTTGAAATTTTTGTGCAAATTATGTTGTTGTTTTAAATTTATATACATCACAGAGAATACATAATATTTTAAATTTATGTATATTATATATTTTTTGTGAATTTTTATTCATAAAATTCCTAACAATTTTTAACTTCAAATATACGTGGAATGCGCGTGTTAACAAAAAATAAAACAAATAAACCGTATTTGCTATAAAATTATTAATACAGTATACTCATCAATTGATTATAATTAATAATATGTACTTTATTTTAAATTTAACTTAAATATTTATAATTTCAGCTAAATTCTTTTGAAAAATATATATTTAATTATTATTTCTACTGAATATATTACAGGAAATTCTAAAAATATCTTAATTTGGTTCTTCCTCTAAATTTGATGTGCTGAATAAATTAAGGCTCGTGATGGCAAGCAGCAACCCTGCGTGCTTCTCCTCGCCCGCATACCACGGCTCTGGAGCGATGGCGTGCGGCGGCTCCGGGGTAATTCGACCGCAACATCCCAACTATTGCAAATTATCTCAGTGACGTCACTCACTACCACAATTTCGTGCAGCTTTGCATCAAAGTTGGACTGGCCATATAGATTGGCCCAAAAGTGAGGATTGAACCCTCCTCTATATAAGAGCCTCACATCAGGAACCCTTCTGCATGATAATTTTCTGTGGTTTTCCATAGACACTAGTGCAGGTTAATACCGGGGGCCAGAACCAAACACAAGGCCACAGCCACCTATAACTTTTCTATAATCCTAGTAATATTGTAATTCAATCTTCTCCTTACTCATCCTCTCTTCCTAATTAAGGGTTGTCGGGACCAAGCTGGAAATAATCCTTCAATTTTTTTTAAAAGACATGTCTTTCAAAATTTGGAATGACGCGTCTTTCAAAAACCTTGGGCCATTTATCCATGGACGCGTCCTTCCAATTTTTGAAAGACTATTTTGAAGGACCAAACCCTTTAAATTTGGAAGGACAATTTTGAATGGCAATTTTGAAGGGGAAAAATAATAATAATAAATATGTACTTGAGAAATATTTATTATGAATCTGACAATATGTTTAATTATTTATAGAATTATAACAATGTGTAAATATTTTATAGTACACAAAAATTCAATTGTTTTTTGGCACATATCTAGCATATTATAAGTAAATTAAAAATATTTGAATAGTTATAAATTATTGTATTTTTGATGACACACAAAATTATTGTTATTTATGTAATGAGTATTAATTAATTATCAAATAAATTTAAATTTAAACATAAATGAGTAGCTAGGCCAAAGTACTGTTTGTCGCACATCATAAAGGTTTAATAATCTTAAAAATTGAGTGACTTTTAAAAACAATTAACTTGGTGTGTTATCAAATATGTTCATAAGAATTTTGATTAATAAAATATGGACTCAGCCTTTCAGCCACATTATACGCCAAACTACAAATTCTTCTTCTTCATCTTCTTTTTTTCTTTTTTTGCTTTGAATTCTGTTCCAATCTTTTCCGTCAGAACGTCGGACACGAACCTCTTCCTTGTCTTTAATTTGGCATAGTCTGCAGATTTTCCTTTCTCCACAATAAGTTTTCTCACAAAACCTGAAAAAAATAGAAAGTATAAGGAAAACCTTTTGATAATTTGTATCATGGAATTGGATACGAAACAAAAGTTTATTTACAATAGAAGGTTCAGTAGCCAGTTCAATAGACCCTGATGACGAGCTGGTTTCATTGAACTGGCTACTGAACCTTCTATTAAAATTCATAACATAAATAAAAAAAATCATCATAGAGGGTTCAGTAGCCAGTTCAATAGACCCTGACGAGGAGCTGTTTCCATCGAACTGGCTACTGAACCTTCTATGACAATTTTTATCAAGGATGACAA
Organism: Siphlonurus alternatus; assembly: GCA_949825025.1. Taxonomy (NCBI): domain Eukaryota; kingdom Metazoa; phylum Arthropoda; class Insecta; order Ephemeroptera; family Siphlonuridae; genus Siphlonurus; species Siphlonurus alternatus. Next base: position 32,434,030 of record OX463780.1, on the reverse strand, counting down.
AGAATGTTACACAATAGAAGGTTTACTAGCCAGTTCGATGGAACCGGCTCCTCGTCAGGGTCTATTGAACTGGCTACTGAGCCCTCTATGGTGACTTTTTTTTTTATTTATGTTATGAATTGCAATAGAAGGTTCAGTAGCCAGTTCGATTAAACCTGATGAAGAGCTGTTTCCATTGAACTGAATATTGAAGCTTCTATGACCATTTTTATCAAGGATGGTGAAGAATGTTACACAATAAAATATTCAGTAGCCAGTTCGATGGAACCAGCTTTTCGTCAGGGTCTATTAAACTGGCTACTGAGCCCTCTATGGTGACTTTTTTTTTATTTATGATATGGATTGCAATAGAAGGTTTAGTAGCCAGTCCAATGGAACCAGCTCCTCGTCAAGGTCCATTGATCTGGCTACTGAACCCTCTATGATGATTTTTTTTAAGTTTAGTTATGAATTGTAAGAGAAGCTTCCGTAGCCAGTTCGATTGAACCAGCTCCTCGTCAGAGTCTATTGAGCTGGCTACTGAACCCTCTTTGATGATTTATTTTATTATTTAATTTATGAATGTAATAGAAGGTTCCGTAGCCAGTTCAAAGAAACCAGCTCCTCGTCAGGGTCTATTGAACTGGCTACTGAACCCTCTATGATGATTTTTTTTAATTAAAGTTATGAATTGTAAGAGAAGGTTCAGTAGCCAGTTCGATGGAACCAGCTCCTCGTCAGGGTCTATTGAACTGGCTACTGAGCCCTCTATGATGACTTTTTTTTGTTTCTGTTATGGATTGCAATAGAAGGTTCAGTAGCCAGTTCAATGGAACCAGCTCCTCGTCAGGGTCTATTGAACTGGCTACTGAGCCCACTATGGTGACTTTTTTTTATTATTTAATTTATGAATTGTAAGAGAAGGTTCCGTAGCCAGTTCGAAGAAACCAGCTCCTCGTCAGGGTCCATTGAACTGGCTACTAAACCCTCTATGATGATTTTTTTTTTAATTTAAGTTATGAATTGTAAGAGAAGGTTCCGTAACCAGTCCGATAGAACCAGCTCGTCGTTAAGAGTTCAGATATGGGTGTTATCATAATTATATAATACACTCAAAAATGAAAGATGACAGACAAACACATTCATCACCAAAGTATATACTTACCAACACAGAAGTTCTCTTTTCTGGCGTCAGCTGCATTTTTGCTGACTGGTTGGGGTGTACATTACTTCGACGCCCAGGCACGCTCCTCCTGCACAAAACATCCCGACCTCAGGCACAGTGGGCGGTGACCTTCAACATTATTAAGGATTATTGTCACCATGGTAATTATTTCTTGATGGTAAAAAAATATAAAATTTAAAACAGAACAAAGAAAACAAAATGACTGTTCTTGCACTTTCTAAAGTAGGAAAAGTAATAATTCAGTTCAGTTTTTGAGATAATAATTTTTTTAGTTGAAAAATATGCTGATTTGACTAATGGCCGCCAGATTTCCAATGATATTCGCACTATTTATAACTCTAATATCTCAAAAACTAGACCAACTTTTGCTTCCATTTTTTTCGCTGAATATTTATGTTATAATGTAAGGAAGGTTTACTAAAATTTTCAGAGTGATTCACCATCTCCTCAGACTAGAGACAATAACCCTTAAAATAAAAAATCATCTGCATACAAACGAAATTTTACCAAGTTTCTTGCAAGCAAAAAATTGTAGCCAGCCCTCGAATCAAGTATTATTTTTTTTTTATTCACAACTTTTTGTGCTAAAATTATGTAAAAAATAAATTGGTTGATACTTCACAAATAGCTTATTTAGCAAATTTGCTTGGACCTCAATATGAATACCTTTGTCTTTTCTTTCCTGTCACTGTATAGAAATGGGGAGACAAATGGTGACGCTAAAGCTGGGATGTACTGTAGTTAGATTTTAAACAACTGATGTTTTATCCCATGGTATTTATTTATTTTGCTGCAATATACACTATTTTAGGGGTAGGTCTCCACCCTCAGCGGTGCGTCGGGGAAAAATTCTAAAACTATATCCGAGTTTAGGAGGGTCCATTACCCCTTGAAAATTAATTTCATAATTTTAGCACAATTTTTAAGGAAAATGGATTTAAGGGGTAGGTCTCCACCCTCAGGGGTGCGTCGGGGAAAAAATCTAAAATTATTTTCGAGTTCAGGAGGGTCAATTACCCCTTGTAAAATATTTTGGTAATTTTAGCACAATTTTTAAGGAAAATAGATTTTAGGGATAGGTCTCCACCTTCAGGGGTGCATCGGGGAAAAAATCTAAAACTATTTCCGAGTTTAGGAGGGTCCATTACCTTTTAAAAATTAATTTCATAATTTTAGCACAATTTTTTAGGAAAATGGATTTTAGGGGTAGGTCTGCACCCTCAGGGGTGCGTCGGGAAAAAATCTAAAATTATTTTCGAGTTCAGGAGGGTCATTCACCCCTTGTAAATTAATTTGGTAATTTTAGCACAATTTTTAAGGAAAATAGATTTTAGGGGTAGGTCTTCACCCTCAGGGGTGCGTCGGGGAAAAAATCTAAAATTATTTTCGTGTTCAAGAAAGTCGATTACCCCTTGAAAATTAATTTGGTAATTTTAGCACAATTTTTAAGGAAAATAGATTTTAGGGGTAGGTCTCCACCCTCAGGGGTGCGTAGGGGAAAAAATCTAAAATTATTTCCGAGTTTAGGAGGGTCCATTACCTTTTGAAAATTAATTTCATAATTTTAGCACAATTTTTAAGGAAAATGGATTTTAGGGGTAGGTCTGCACCCTCAGGGGTGCGTCGGGGAAAAAATCTAAAAAATTTTTCGAGTTCAGGGGGGTCAATTACACCTTGTAAATTAATTTGGTAATTTTAGCACAATTTTTAAGGAAAATAGATTTTAGGGGTAGGTCTTCACCCTCAGAGGTGCGTCGGGGAAAAAATCTAAAATTATTTTCGTGTTCAAGAAAGTCGATTACCCCTTGAAAATTAATTTGGTAATTTTAGCACAATTTTTAAGGAACATGGATTTTAGGGGTAGGTCTCCACCCTCAGGGGTGCGTCGGGGAAAAAATCTAAAATTATATTTGAGTTCAGGAGGGTCGATTACCCCATGCTTGAATCTTTTTCCGCAAAATTCAAATGATTTCAAAAAAAGTTGTATTTAACATTGAATTTCCATTAGGCGAAAATAATTTTTTTAAAAACCACCCCTGAAAGGGGTGTTGTTGGTGTTCAATAAAAATTTTAACACCCTGAACTAATTTTTACAACCCTCAGCTACAAGTGTACCAAATTTGAAGTTTGTACGAAAATTTTTGCAATACCAAATTTACGAAAAAATTTGGCACGCGAATTGTGGTTCACTGTGCATCTGGGCCAGGCATGTATGCACATGCCTGGCCCAGAAACAGAAAGGCGACAGGCCTCTTCATTAATTCTGCCCAGTGTATGCATATGATATGCATACCTATGCCATGAGCAAGTTAATGAATAACTATGTGAAGCACCTCATACACAAGTGTATACATAATTATACTATATTCAGTACTGTATGCATTTTGCAAACAAGATATGCATATGCATACTGTAACATAATACAGTATGCATATGCATACCATAGATTATTAATTTGGATAAGCACATTATGCGTTTGTATTATACTAAAAAAAATAAAAGTATAAACATTTTATGCAAGCAGTACTGTACTGTAAATACAATTATGCACATCAGAAATTCATATAAACCTCCAAGATACAAAACATGGATTTGTAGTCGTTTTTTTTTACCTTTTTTCTTCGGATAAACCAATCTCTTCTTTAAAGAGTTGAGGCGGTCACTTCATATTCTATGTGAAGTGTCTCTTGAGGTCTTCTTCATGTTTATTAGAATATAAATTTTTAATCTCTGTTATTATAAACGTTACAAATTACAAAAACCAGTAACACGAGACAAGGGACTATCAACATGGTATTTAACATAAGCATTTTCTGGTTTTTGCTGAGAAATTTCAGCATATACTTTGAGAAATATAAAAACTCAAGTTATTTATCTTACATTAAATACTAAAAACACAAGCTTCAAAATGAAACTAAACCGAAAAAATAAAAGAATTTAGGAAACTTATGCCAAAAAACGTTGATCGTTGTTTTTCATTCCTATGAATACAGTGTTGCACGTTCTACTGTTCTGGATCTTTGTTTCAGGAAATAAAACGCTGTGATTAATTTTAAAAATTAAAATTCTAACTTATCAATTATTTTATTAATTCTCCAGTCTCTATTAAATATTAATTCGACTAATAGAGCAAAATTACAGAACTGAATTTGCTGCAACATTCGGCAACATTGCATTGAGTCATTAAAAAATCTTTCAAAATCACAATATCATTCAAAACACCCTTCAAATATTTTAATGTCTTTCAAGTCTCTTAAAACACCGTTCAAAACTTCATAAAAGTCGTTCAAAATCTTTAAAATTTTGAATGACTTTCTGAAGGGTAAATTGATTATTTCCAGTAGGGAGGGTGTATGGTCGGTGTCAGCCAGTCCTGATCGCCCTCCCTCCCTGTCTATTAAATTATACGTTCTACTCCTCTGAGGCATATATAAAATAATTAAAATATACACCAAGCTATAGACGGATAAGTATGAATTTTTGAATTAAAAAATATATATTATATTATGAACGAATAGATTGGCAGATTGACTCCCATTTGGGCCCTTGGGTTCGTCTTAATATATAGACCGGGTCTTTTGTTGAACACAAACAAAATAGAAGCTCTTTTGTTCAAGCTCTTTTAGTCCCCATTAATTTCTTTTGAATTTGAATACACAAAAATTGAAATGTCAAAAAATTTCTGCATGGATGACTTTTATTAACATATTTATATGTATTAAAAAAAGCAATGCAAATTAAGTTATTCATTTCAAAAAGCTATATGTTCTTATAATACTTTATAAATTTTCCATGCAATTTAAACTTGCACCTGTTTGGCACTGATATTATATTCGTATATTATAACAAATTTTCTGCTGCATATTAATTTTCGTGAGTTTTTATTTAATAAAACACAATATGTTTCACCCACGCTGCAAATTTCGTTGTAATATGATACTTGGTGGAACGCAATTTTTTAGCAGTCCGCCCTTTTGTCATTATGTCAGAAACAGACAATCATTTATTGTGCGATGGATTCTCATTAGCATTATACGCTAGCTATTTACCTACAGGGCTACAATTATTTGAGGATGCCGCTACTCCTTTGTTTAAATTATACTCATCGGATTTAAAATACCATACTATTATAAATCTCAATATAAACAGTGAAATATCAAATTTTCATATAAAAACAATACAGATAAACCTGCTATTAAATCACAGTGTATAATATAAATTACTAAATATTTCAATTAATCATCTGTTTTCTTTGTTTACAAAAAAACAAATTTTTAATCATGTGATGATTTTAAATTATATAATTTTCAATAGGAATTTGATTTATGCTAATTAGAATGTTTTTCATATACACTTCGGGATACTATAAATGTTACTAATGATTAGTTTGTAGGTGTTGTCACACAGTCTATGGTCAATTTAAAATTATTTTGGGAAACTACATAATGGACAACCTACATGAAAATTTTTTTATTGCAGAAATGAATAGAGGGCACCAAATTATGCTACTCTGAATTTTTTCAGATTTTTTTGAGACCCAGAACTTTTCTGTAAGTTAAGTTCGCACTCCTGAATCCTTAATAAAAAGGATAGGACAGAGACGCCTATTGATGCCTCCAGGGGGCGTGGCCGCACTTTCAATAATTATTTAAAAATAGTTCTGGGATTCAAAAAAATCTGAAAAAATTCAGAGTAGCATAATTTGGTACCCTCTATTCATTTCTGCAATAAAAATATATCATGCAGGTTGTCCATTATAGACTGTGTGCTCGTTTAATCTCTCCCAAATTTGTAAATCTGAAATGAATCTATACTCTACATATCCTCCATTGAAGCAAAACATGAGGCAATGGTTAAAGTTCATGGTGTCCCGAGGCCCGAGGTTTTTACGTTTGAAAGAAAGCTAATAATCAGGTGGTGAATTCAGGTCTCACTAATATCACGATGATAACAAAATAATATTACATACTTAATTATAAACATTAAGGTTTAAAAAAAAGCACAAAAATCATCAGACTCTTAAATTGTTACTACCTGAATTGTGTGTCTATTTTTACATGGTGACATAATTTCAACTCCGTTCAAAACTATACTGGGACTCCCTCCTACAAGACAATGTTTGTAAAGATGACGTCATCTTCTGGGATTAACTGCAAGCAATGTTGACACGGTGACATGCACAAGAGATATCGAGCATGACATTACCCTCCTCTGTAGGAATGTCGTGACAATGAGTGATTTAGTGATTGTTGACCCATCTCCTCTATATAGTTGATGGTGGTCCATTGCAGTACTATAGGATGCTGGCAATAATGTAAACATCATGAATCTCACATGTCAGTAAAAAAACAAAACAGCTGCTTCATTAGGTTTGTTGACATAACTGCATCACATGGTCGCTCTATAACAGAATTAAAAATAATAACAAAAATGAATAGAAATTATCAACTGATGCTAGCCTATTATATAGCCAATTGTTATATTATTTAACATTTAAATACTATACAACATTTAGTTAATATTATGATTCAGCGTTTTTTCTATTATTATATTTAAAAGTGAAATTCCCACTTATAGTTCCGTTAATATATTATATAAAAACAGATGTATTTTCGAATCAGGTGGTTTTTCCATGCATGTATATTTAAATTATTATTATTATTTTTTTTTTTAATTTTCGTACAATGATTGAGATGATATAGTTCTGTTATATTTTAAAAGTAAAATTCCCATGTGCATGACGGTTTAGTAAGAAAAAAAACAAACAAAAAAAAGAAAGGTCTTTTTAAATTCACATCATGCATGGGATGGATTTCCCATGCATACATTTTTTATATGCGTAAATTTCTGAAAGACCTTCTTTAATTTTAATACACCATTGAGATGAAAATCTTATGAATTCACACAAGACTTACAATAAAAAAAGAGCATACAAATGCTTTTAAAAATATTGTTGAAATATTTATAGCTCGTTCTCATAAAATTGCAAAGTCTGTATTTTAACAATTAACAGAACCAAGAGACATTAAATTTATCAATCCAAATAAAAAAAATCATGTTCAACAAATACATGAAAAGGGCGTGAAAATGCAATAAAATTAAAAATAAAACTTTCATGATACAATTTATATCTGTGTATATAGAGATTAAAGGTTAACTGCATTGCCCTTATAGACTATAACCATGCACAGATAAAGCATAAATATATTGTTTTTAGAAGCAGCTGTATACAGAACACCAATATTAAGTTTCTTACAGGAAGAAGCTGAAATATAAGTCCAGAGTTTTAATATACTTTTAATATCACGTCAATAAACAAATTTAATTGAAGTATATACACAAATACCGAGTTTTAAAAGCAGTATTGCGTTGCAACAAGCTAACAATAATGAATTTTCTCAGGGATTTTCCAATTTTGCAGTACTGTAGGTGGATTCATAGACAACTGTCATCTATTTCCTATAGTATAACTTAGGACTTTGTGTCGACACACAGATAGGGCTCCCCTCACAGATTGCTCCACCAGCCCCCGAGAGCGATAAACCTTTCTTCAGATCTGCTGCAGGCTTGTTGCGACACCCACCACCCGCTGGTGCAACAAGAGGACGTGACGAAACTCAAGCAAGTGCGCACCAAGATCCACAAATACAGTCGGTGGTTCAATGAAAAGTAATTATTTTTCCTGCTGGAAGGTTTTTGACATCACTTAGTTGTTTTATTTTAATGAAATGAATAACATGTCATGTAATATACATTAAGCAAATATTGTTAAAAAAAATACTGATCAATGTAATAATTTTCTTTTCTGATTGCTTCTTATTAGTTTTGAGAAGAGTTATCAATGCTATATGCTATATATCTATCACATATAATTATATAAAATATAAAAATATTATAATTATAGAGAGAGAGAGAGAGAGAGAGAGAGAGAGAGAGAGAGAGAGAGAGAGAGAGAGAGAGAGAGAGAGAGAGAGAGAGAGAGAGAGAGAGAGAGAGATGATACAACTTCCTGCAAGATTCTTGAAGTACTTAATTCGTTCTAAAGACGCTCTTGTTGACACATTTATTTTTAATAAAAAAGTTGCTTTGAAAGATTTTGATATTAAATTTATATAAAAAATCAGTGGTGTATAGAGCAAAGGTATTATACAAAATCTGTTGCCATGAGAAGTCGTGGAATTAATTCTCATTACTGCCATATACTGCACCGCACTGTTGAGAATGTTCTTGTTTGTAATTAATTTACAAAGCAAGCAGTTATTAATTAACTTTGAGTCGCAGAGTTACGAGCTTTGTATATCTGTATTTATATATATATAGGTGTCGGGTTGTACATCAGACGAGAAGATGAAACGTAAGAAGACACCAATGCCGGCTTGTAGCTTGAATGAAGTCTCTATAATTATATATCTAGCAATAAGATGGTATATACTAAATGAATGTAATGTTTTCATTAATGCGGTGTGAGTAAAATCATGTTGATGAGTTGATCAATATCCAATGCATTTTTTCATATTCAATGTTCATAAACCATTAAGAAATTTTATTTCAATTTTAATTTAAATATTTTGGAATACTTCTCTTATATACCGTTAATGGACGTAATGGTTAAATTATATATGATGATATTATACAATTTTGGAATGTAATGGTTATAAATATTATATAAATGTATATATATACACTTATGTATAATGGCCTGTGTGTGTGTGTGTGTTGGTGCATATACAAGTTAATTTTGTTATATAGTAAATGCATTTGTGTATAGGGTGGCGCAGGTGCAACTATGTAATGCATGTTATGAGAGAGAGAGAGAGAGAGAGAGAGAGAGAGAGAGAGAGATGAGCAATGCACTATCGGTGCAATAACAGCACTAGCAGCATTACTATATAATAATATATATATATATATATATATATATATATATATATATATATATATAATACTAGCTGCTATAAGCCCACGGTTAATGAGCACAATGAGTTAACATTCAGTGAAGTGATGGTATGAGAAGAGATTCGCATCGGCTCTCTAATGCATCCATCCCATCTGCCCACCTGACTGATGCAATGTATGCAGTTCGCTCAATGGAACTTCCCCCCCCCCCTCTCTCTTTGCAATGTCCGTAACATTCAAGGTGGATAAATTAAACAGGAAGTACACTCGCCTATACAATTTATAATAAGGAAATGTCTAAATGGTGCCAGGTTCTGCTAACAACGCCCAAATATTAATTATATATTTTTTGTCATTTTATTATAGTATAGTTACTGGGAAAACAAATAAGATAGAAACACACAAAATTGCATTTTGTTGATCTGCATTTGTTGTGTTAAAATATTTATTTTTTTATGCTGTAATATAGAAGATAAAATATTATGAGAACTAAAAACCATCACACTATTTATTTTTATGCATCATGCAATGCATATCTTATAAATCTTTATATTTATTGCGTATAGCATGGTCATGTAGCAAACTGGTAGCCTCCTATAGGTTACTCCCATGGGCAAAATGATATTATATTTAAATTTAGTTGTCGTACAAAATTGAGTGAAAATATTTTTAAAAAAGTAGAAAATTTCTTAAAATATTATTATACTATAATATACTTATATATAGCTTATTCTCACAATGAAATGAAAACGTACTGCAGAGATTCTTTTTTAACAAATTCTTATTTTCCATGTAATTATAATAATTATGATGACTTATTGTTTTCATGTCTTTTAACGATATCATGCAGAAATGGGCGGTAACTTTTTCTCCGATCTCATCAACCCTTCAAAGCAAATTTTGCCATTAACAAAAGATTAATTTGACCACACAGAGCGTAACAAAAATCATTGTTAATTCATGAGCACTTCGTACAATTTCATTTCAATGCAACTAAATCAAGCATGTACCAAATACTGAATTAATTTGCCATTTACAATCTTTTTTATTTGCTCTTCAACTATTTTTCATTGTTAAATTAGCCAGTTAAAAGTAACAACCCATGAAGAATAATTTTTTTAACAACAATAAAAAATTAAATACAAAAAGCAGTCCGGAAGAAGCAAGAAACGCACTTTTTTTTATTATATAATATAGCTATAATAGACTTCTCTTTGAATTTCAAAATCTCTGAAATTTTGCGTGCAGAGTTCTAAATTTCAACTGAACATGCAAAGTTACACAGCATGGCATGGATTGAATCCTTCCACATTTCTGGCTATCAGTTTCCGTGATAGAACCCTCTTTCAATGGACAACATACATGAAAATTTTTTATTGCAGAAATGAATAGAGGGTACCAAATTATGCTACTCTGAATTCTTTCAGATTTTTTTGAGACCCAGAACTATTTTTAAATAATTATTGAAAGTGCGGCCACGCCCCCTGGAGGCGTCAATAGGCGTCCAGTCATTGAGTGCGTTTGAATTTACGGGCCAGCCCGGGCTGGCCCGGGCTGGGTAAAATGGCGGTGACCTTGGTCGCCTGGTATGAAACGTCATAATTTCGTCATAATTAGTTCCCAGTCTGTCCGCCAGGTCTCAGGCGCACTGTAGAGTCCGCCCGCGTCAGCCTGGGCCAGCCAGGAAGTGACGTCTTGAGAGGAGGAAAAATGGCCGCCGGGCTGGCCCCACTTGACGACAAAAAACGCTTCAGCCCAGGCCAGCCCGGGCTGGCCCGTGAATTCAAACGCACTCTTTATCCTTTTTATTAAGGCTGCAGGGGTGCCAACTGAAATCACAGGACTTTCACTAATTATTTAAAAATAATTCCGGGTCTCAAAAAATCTGAAAAAATTCAGAGTAGCATAATTTGGTACCATGCATCTATTCATTTCTGCAATAAAATTTTTTCATGTATGTTGTCCATTGTGGAAAATTTAGAACACCTTTAGGGCGAATCAGACGCATATATATCATATAATATTATATGATGCAGATTGACAAATATAAAGATTAAAAGTGGGTTCTATAGCTTGACCATTATAAGGACCAGTATCCTCGTTTATCTTTAACTTAACTACTGTCCCGGCTCACGACAATGCTTACTTTCGTAACAATACTTGAATACGGCGGTGTGAAATCTCAACACTTGATTATCATAATAATAGGAACATACATGGAGAACGATCCGTATTACCTGTTTGTTTGAAGTTACCTTGACTTGGCGTACAGTCCATTGACTCGAAGTGCTACACGTTGCCATCGTCTCGCGGTCACACCGAAGAACGTCTTGTGCCTAATGAACCTCTAATGAGACCCTGGCGAGAATAATTAACGCATCTGTTCGCTTCGATTTCCATCAATCTCACTCCTACCTATCACAGACCAATTATGAAACTGTGGTATTGAACAAAAGTGATATCTTATTTTTCTTAGAACTTTTCTATGCCAATATGTTGATTTATGATTTTATATAAAATAATATTATGAATAATAAATTAAATATTAAAACTTGGCTCAAAATCTTGCATAAAATATTTTAAAGCTAATTAAGTAGAAATTTATTTTTTTGATCAAACTTTTAGGTATCATGCCATGATTTAGCAGCAATAAAAAATTTGTTGATCTTAAAAAATTACTTATTTTTTTTTACACTTATTCCAGTTTTTTTTATTATAATATAAATATATAATATTTTATAGACTATTATAGTTCTTATAGATTATAATATATTGTAGTAGCCAGATTTAAGACTATTAACTTCTAGTTTTCTTTCATAGAAATTTATTACTAGATAATAAAATAATTAAGTTATTAGTTGGAAATAAGTGAGAGAAAATATTTTATGTAGAAAAAAAAAAAAAAAAAAAGAGTAACGTATATTATGTGTATGAAAACGTTATTTTAATTGATCTGTGTAACTTGATGGCGTGATGGAATGTACATGATTGTAATTACAAAAGGCGTGTCAGTTACCAGCAATATAGCAGACAGAGATGCGTTGAGTTCAAATTCCAAGGTTTTCCTCTGAAAATACAGCATGATAAAAGTTTGATATTAAGTATTATCTCCTTTAAGTATAAAACATCAATGTCACATTTTTTGACAGCACGATTGTCACTCCTGCTTCTGTTTGTGGTCATTGTCACTTGTCTGGAAGCATGCACGGTGAACTTAAATTCCATTTAGGACTACTAGACTGTAACTGCATGTCTCAAAATTGTAAATCTACATGTCATTGTTTCTTTAATTGAAGCTGTGACTACATCACACCAGACAAAGGTTACAACGTTTGAGCTGTGTTCCATGATGGTGTGTATCCCTTCCCTGACATTCCTTCCATGTGCTCCATATAATTTGTACAATCTGCAGAGACCATTAGGAACGTGATAATGATTTGACATTGTGGAGCAACTTAGAGGACCTATGTCCTCTCTAAAATTAATTGAAGTACCCCTTAATTCAAGGGGCTTAACAATGGTGGGAACCCAAACCCGATTTTTGAAGTACTGCATGCATGGAATTTATAATAATTATATACCTTAGCTGCTCATTCAATGTATTTGCAATAAATTTTAATATATTTTAAATATTTCGTTTGTTATAAGAATTAAGACCTTTGACTTTTAACATTTCTTATGTTGTACAGTATTATATAAAATAATCGTGAGGTACATTACTTCCCGTGGGAATATAAAATCAATTTGACTGTACTTTATTATATAAAAGAGATGATAGTGACTGTGATTACTGCACGCTGTGAAAAGGCCATTGCGCCTCATCTTCTTGGAGGTCAAGGTCATAAAAGTCGCGGTCACATTGGCGGGGAACGTAACGGTTTGTGCAGGTGACTGCGAGGAGGAAGGGGATTTTTCCTGGCTGCATACCTCGCTCTCACTTTGTAAGCTGCCTCATGCACTACAAGCAAAAGCGTGATTGGCACCAAAATTGCAATGTGCTGTCAAGTACAGTTACTTTACCATGCTCTGTAGTAAAATATGTTTTAAAGTGGTTCACTATATAATATAATTATATAAAAGTAATGTGTTTCGTAGAATGAATGAATTTTTTTATATATTTACTATGCTGAAAGCTACTTTTTTTAATTTTAATATTATTTTTATAGTAAAAAAAAAATTAATAAGTGGAATAAAATTACTATCATGTAACTAACAACCTTTTTGTTGATGAGTGCTTTGTAGATTTATTTTTAATATTTTGTGTTGTTTTTTGTCACATTAATTTTAATATGTAGTCTCTCTAACTCTTTCTATTTTTCATAAATTAATTAAAAAGCAACAATTGTATGTTGTTTTTAATTATAAAGCATAAATTATATTATAATGTTCATGTAATATTTTACTTGCATTGTAATCTATAACCTTTCATAAATTGAAATATTAAAAATAGCTTTTAAATATTGTAATTTGTTATGCATTTTATATTATAACAAAAAAATGAAAAATATGAAAACCTTTCAATTAAGTATTAACAAAAGCAAAATAGAACATAATCATTAGTATCATTACCTACCAAGGGATTATTTAATGCATGATATTCATAAAAATCTGTGGACTGAATTCACCGACATTCCGACATTGCATTTATTTAAAATATCAATTGAAGAAAATATCACATCATCAAATGGAAAATAAATTAAGCAAACAAAATAAAATTAAAATATACTGCAAATATGGGGGGTATCCATTAAGGGCGTAGCGTAGCTAATGTAGATTTAAACTGTAAAAATTTTTAGCTGCACTAAAATTTGATAATGAAATTTATTACTACCGGACAGTGGTTAATAATAAAATTTATAAATTCCTTTATAAATTCTGTATATTGCGTTTACGAAGCTACAACACTATAATACAATAATTAATTATATATTTTTTATTTTATAGGAATTGTTTTTCATTTCACGTATTTTGTACTATACTAAAAAAAAAAAAAAGATAGTGATGACCCTAAGCCGAGGTCGGACATTGACATTTTCATGATTTCTTTGCGGGTGCAGTTGTCGTGTACAGTACTGGCACATCTCTCTGTTCGCTAAATTTGTATGCACCTCGTGCTCTGGCCGCTCGCTGCTACTGCTGGCTCCTCACAGCAGCCGGCGCCACACGGCGCATTGCTCGCCTCTGACGTCACAGACATGGCAGACGGTGGGAGGGGAGGGGCAGCGTCGTACCAACTGCTTTGTTGCGCCAGGTGAATGGAAAAAGAAAAATAGTTTTGTTTGTTGTGACTACTTCTCGTGAGGTAGGTCTATCTCAACCTAATAAATATCAAACTTTTATAAACACTCTAAATAAAAAAAGGAAATCAACATTTATATTTTTCTCAATTGTATAAAAATGTTATTATAGGAAAATAAATATAAAAATACTCGAATGTTTTTTTACTTTTTGACCATTTCTTTTTAATCTGAAATACCAATGCACACAAACTTGTGTAGGAAATTCTTACCATTCTATACAATATTACCTTCTTTATTTTTCTCCCAAACATAAAATATACCTTTAACATTTTTATAAAAATGAAGAATGCTTGTATATTTTTGAAAGGAAAATACACTGACAATGGATATACAATGTCGTAACACTGACCAGTGATACGAGGAGCTGATTTACAATACCTTTTAACCGCTCTCCATCGTGGTTATCGGAAGCCGACATCAACACTTTCCTCGACCCCTGCTGCTGCTGATGTTGCACGAGACATTTCATTCACGGACTTGAGTGCTCTTCTTCAATGGATCACCCGCACTCACTAATGGAGTTTTATCTCAAATTTACTACATTGCATGCCAACAAACATGCGGAAAAAGGTGAATTGAATTATGTTGTATTATATTTTAGCTTCAAAGTAGGTATATGTTTGTTACTAAAATTTAAAATTCAAACGAATATTCTTAACTAACAAATAAAGCTATACTAAAAATTCCAGAATGAGAGTGGCTATAGTGGCTATTTAGCTATTATGTAATGGTGTGCATGGGAGTTGAATTTAAAATATTATAGTAGCAAGAAGTTGTAGGATCTGTAATGCAATGGATTCTCTATCTATAATATATAAATGATATTAAACCTTATGTTATTGAATTACATTTACGGAAAAAATAAAATAATACAAAATATGAAACAAAAATTACTTTGAGTTTTGTGTAAATATTTCATACCAATTTTGACAACGTGTTAGCACTTAGTCAAAATTTATAAAGGAAAGCTTAAATTATAGACTGCATATTATAAATAAGAAGTGAATCCGATAAATAAGTAAATACGTTAAAATAATAATTATGCTCTCTCTCTCTCTCTCTCTCTCTCTCTCTCTCTCTCTCTCTCTCTCTCTCTCTCTCTCTCTCTCTTTCTGTCATTTTTCATCATGGATGTATTGAACCAAAACTACAAATAATTAATATTGCACAATTTTTATCTGGCATGTTAATTTACATGCATTTCCTGCCGCATATATATATTTATATATATATATATATATATATATATATATATATATATATATATATATATATATATGTTTGTAAGCTTGAAAATGCTTGAAAACCATATTCTAAATTTGTTATTTGTTATTATGATAATAAATTGTTGGAGTCATTTTTATATAAGAAGGAAGACGTGTACTATAAAATAACAATAGTAAAAAATCATATAAATTTTGTTTACTTGACTTTTAATAAATTTACTTTCATTGAAATAAAATCCGACTGTAAAGTTTATCTATATATTGAATAAAGTGCTCTGTGCCATAAGCTTTTTTTTTACTATGTAATATATATAGCTTACATACTTTACTAGAGATCCATATTGCATTGTGGAGCATTCTTTATTTGGAGCATGACTCTTGCTCTGTACCAAGGCAAGTCAACTTCCGAGGCTCAACAATCTTCTTCTGTTTGCCAAAACTCTTCAACGATTTTTTTTAAACTGGCAAAGGAGCCAGTTCCGCGAGATCACGTGTGATTAAAATATTAATCCTGTAAGATAATTTTGTTCTTAAATAATTATGTCTCAGAGTATATACATCATAACTTCAGACGTTGAACAAAACCCATAACCTATGACAATAAGTGTAACGATAATTAATTTAATGAGAATTTATTTTTATTATTACATTAGAGAGATTAGTAAATCAATATAATATAAACGTGCAAACTTACTGTTAGGTATATATACGTTGCAATTATTGTAACACCTCATGAAAATGTATAATATACAATTATAAAATGTCTTAATTAATTATCAATTGCGTATACAATTGAATGGTTCATTATCGTAAATATATAAAATATATAATATCGTATAGTGGTTATGAAACTTCTGGACGTGTTATTAAATTAATTTTTACAAATTATAATTAACTTAATATTATATCTATATAAATGTTAAATTGAGCGATACATTTCATGGTTTTTATTTTATTTCTTGTTCCATTTTTTGTTACATAGAAAGTAGGTTGCAAATATAACGGAATCAATGCATTCCTTCACATTCCACTGTATCCATCCAGTCTTGTACGACCTCAGTTTTTTAGACTACCATGTCTTCCTCCTACTATACGACGACATGATTTTCAAGGTATATATAATATAATACCCACGCAACGCTCACTGAAATTGGTCCAATATATTGCCAGCTAGCTGCATTGTATATAGTATATATGAGCATGCTATATAGCTGGCTGCTGACTATTATAGCTCTCAGGGTCTTTGTTGTCGGCAAAGATGACTTTGAAGGCTTGCCATGTTACTGCACGAGTGGACACTGAGGTCATGTGATCATGGACCTTCTCTTCTCTCTCTGTGATGATAAAGATTAGCGGGTTTATAGCAGTCAAATTGGCGCATTTCAGAGTATTTCTCATCATAAAGTGGATTTTCACTACGCCATGCGGACTTATATAGTATAATGTTGTATCATAATATTTTTATTAACATAACAATTAACAAGCAGGTTTTGGAATTCACTGGTATATAACATTGATTTTCCTTTTTAGTTTTATCAGATCATTGTTAGGAATGTTTTTGAAAGGTCCATCTATAATACAGAATTGATAGTAATTTATTTATGTTATGCATATAATTAGGTACAGTATATTCAGTAGTTTCAGTACAATATATTATATACTGTATACTGAACTGTATACACATTCGAGTCCTTCAAAACAACAAACAGTATTTATAGTATTGTATATAATATATATACAATACAAAAAAATTGGGTGTATACCGTTGGTTTATATGTAACGAAGTAACACTCCCTGAATTCAGTATAAAAATAACGCAAAATATTGATTTGTTGACTTCAAATGTTGAAAATTAATGTAAATATTTTTTTAACTTAATTGCAGTCAATTAATGTTAATGTAAATTACTTGAGATGGGCGGTAAAAAAAACAACAAAATAAAAATAATTTCCTGCATGTCATACTGCATGTCATACTGCATGTATAACAAAAAGCACCACATAAAAATTACCAAAATGAAATTATCATATTAACAATAATGTTTTAGATATGGGGATTATTACACCATAAAAAAAGACACATTATATTTATAATATTATACTTTATAATATTATAATACAACACGATAAGCGAGAGACTATATTGTAATATTATTATACATTATGTTACACCTGTTGCGTTTAACATAACACCTTGAACTTTGAGAGATGGAAGATACTTTGTAATTCCTCGATCCTCATTATTATTACAATCATTTTACTACACCTGAATGCATCTTTCTTGACACGTCCGTAGATAATGATTTGCTGCATGCACTATGCAGAAAAATGCATCATTGCATCAATCAACGTGCGTACGTGCCACCAGATATATTTCAGTACAATGAACCTTGGTATTTAATTTTATTTTATCTATTATTGTTTTTATTTATGTAATTTTTATATTGGAAGAAATTAATATAATGTATATTTATTTGAACTTGAAAAATTGTAAAAAACTTTATTGAAAGAAATGCACGCGTTTACACTTTTCCATGCGAATTTATAATAAATTTTTATGTGACTGTGTAATATTAATTATGAAGTTGATATTATAATAGAAACAAAATCCAACACATCAAGAAATTATACATTCATATATATTATTGTAATGTATGTCATCTGCATTGATATATTTTATATATATATAATTTTGTAAATTTATTTTGGAACGTCTTTAATTTCCTGTATAAATTGTAAGTTAATATTAAAATGTGGGAAATAAGTTTCTATAAGTAAATCCATTTGTTATACGCAATTCAAATTTATATTTTTTTTATAATTATATGAATTAATATTGACGATTCACGAAGGAGTTATCCACAAATAATGCTATATTTGTATACCTGATATTGATTGTATTACGTGTAAATATAATTTTGAATTTTTCAAATAAAAAAAAATGAATTTTTATGTAACTCTTTTTGTGGATCGTTCCTATTTTTATGTTGCTATAAATACTTACAGATTTGTATATACATCAAGTTTCTTTTGATAATAATTTAATTAAAGTAATTAGAACTTGCATGCACATTAAATATGTTGGTCACAATAAATATCATGCTACACAGTTTTATACGAGCTAATTAATGGTAATTAGTAATTAGATTCTCTCTCAGCATCAATTACATCTATATTATCGATTGTGTGTTCCGACGAGAACTTCAACAGCATGCAGAAGATTCTTCTATAATACACAAAATGCCTGAAGGAAAAGGACAGAAAGCCAATACTTATATAACAATAAAAAAATGTGGATCTTTTTAATTGCTATGCTAGGCACTTAAATTTTTAACAAATATTTTTTTATCCCATCTGGATTTTTCCACTTTAATAACAACGCAACTAACTAAAGTTTTTATCGGTCTTTGATATCGCTAAAAATATTTATTTTTTTCTTAAAAAGTATTCAAAGAATTTGTCTTTACAGTTTCTTCACCCTTCTTTGAGGTATATTTTCCCCACGTTATTAAAAATAATAGAAAAAAACAATGTGTATATTGTATAATGATATATCTAAAACCTTAACAAAACTTTGTTATTTTTGTTTATATATTAAAAATATAAATTTATGCCTGAGAATTTTCAATTTTGAAAAATTATCATGCTCATCTAAATTTTTTCAACTGCATTCCATAGCAAGAGAGAGATGTAGAGAGAGAGAGATAAAAAGTCAATGTAAAAAGAAATAGCTTTTATAAAGCGTTACAAAATATCCAATAATATTTTTATGTAAGTATATTTTACTAATTAAGATTAACTAATACCTTATACAATATACAAAACTGTATGCATGCCATGCAAATGCTATGTACCTACACAAGTTAAGATTCAATTTCGGAGTATTGAGCTCAAATCCCATTGATCTTGATTTTTATTTTTAGTAAATTACAGAAGATAAAAATTAAAAGAAATTTCTTTTACTATATATATAAATATATTAACTTTTAGTGTCCAAAGCAAAATTTATTTATTTATCAGTAAATTTCTCTCTTTCTGTTTTATCTTTTAAATACATTTATTTTAGTTCTCTCTCCCCTTCACTTTTTTTTCTCTTTTATATAAAGTGAAGTAGGAGGTCAATTTACTTGGTTAAGATCCACAAGGAGGTTGTTTATGAGCTCCGATAAATCTTGTATCACTAGACCACTTAAGCCCTCTCTGACTTGCACCTCAAGTTACGTTTCTCCCACACCCCCAAGACATCCCTTCCTGCAAAACTCCCTCGCGATTCCTGCTCGTCAATCGAGGTCTTCTTACTGAAACATTACACCTCGACGTTTATATCACCCATCAGTATGCATGCAACCTGAATACCTAATAGTATTATATATATTAGCACATTCAAATGGTATTGCTATAGGCTGTTAAGTATTCATTGAAGCATCAAGTTTAAAATAAATTTTGTGAAAGAAAAATATTGATAAAAACTTCAAAGGTTCAGAATATTGTATACAGTATATAAAATTATAAAGATTTTCCGATTTCCATAGAAAATAATCAAATTACATATTCACTGTGTAATTTGCGTATTTTTATAATTGAATTGTATATATGTGTGATAGCTAAGGAGTTATTTAATTGAATGTGAATTATACCATGATCGGATAATTAATTCTAATTTTATAATTATCATCTTTATAATCCTATTTGCTTTAAAATAATTATATGAACTGTTTTGAAGATTATATACTTAGTTATATTACTCAAGAACTTTGTATAATATTTATTATATAATTATGTAGAGTTCATGTATAGAGTTTTAGAGTACATATCTTAAATTATTAACAACGTATGCTTAAATTATTTAATATCAATCTGCAGCTTTGTACGCTCCGTTGCAATTTAATGACTCATAAACATTAACATAGTTTAATTTCATATTGCTCATCAAGTAGCAAATTTATAATAATCCTTCTTTTCATAATTCATAATCAATATTATCCATGTATTTAATTATGCTTCATTATTAAAGCACCATAACGTACGTACAAAGCCAAAATTGATTTCAATTATAACAATTTTAATTTCTCTTTAACCTTTTAATATTTTTATTGACTTATAAACATTCAAGTATATAATAGTGTTGCTAACTTGAAAACCATTCGGCAATAAAATATGCATAGAGTAATGACGTCACGAAACATTACAGCAGTTGTATTGATAAGGTCGAACATGCAAAGATCAATACGTAACACCGCTTGTACGACACGGTGTTGAACTTGTTCCTGCCGCCAATGCATATTTTATGATGTGAGAACAAAAACATTATAATACTAAAAGAGATTACATACATTGCAGCACCTCGTAAGTATTAATTTAACACAAATTTACATCAATTCAAAGAAAATTGGAAATTTCTTGTGGCTTTTACATCGGTGTATTGGAATGTAATAATGCTGGGTATATTATAATACTGGTGTATGATAAGAGTAAATATTGTATAATTTTATTACCATGCATGCAATGAAAATGATAAAATAAAACAATGTATTTTTTATACTCCCATAATAGTTTTTTTTTTAATCAATATATTTTTTAACAGTTCATAATTGATACCAGGATTTAGGACCTCAATTTTAAAGTGTTTGTAATTGTTTGAATTTTTTACTGTAAATTCCACTTGATGTTTTTTTATTATTATACATGAACGTCCAATTAAGTTAACCTCTCTTTCCTCGTAAACACCATTACATGTTCATGGAGCCCAAGTGATGATAAAAAGCAGCAGCAAGTGCCGGTGAAGTACTTGAACAATTGCACGTACTGAGTCATGCTCTACTCTGCACCGCCCGGCTGATTTCATGAACGCAAGTAACCCGCCCGCCTGATCGCCCGTCCGTCTGGGGATGAGCTTTTGTGGGTCCACACCTGCCGTGTGTCGTACAGTCATTTACACAAAACTGCAAGTGTTACGCCCAGCACTGTAACCATGAGATCTGCTATATAAACTGGGCGTTTTAACTATAGTATGTTGAAAATTTAATGCAAATTACTTTACAAAGTCTGTGTGTGTTCTCCACATGATCATAATATACAATACCCTCCTGTGGTATGCAGAAATTGCAGAATCCTTAGCCTGCAGGCAGCGCTCTTCTCATTTCATTTCTTCGTTTTTACAGTGCAGACTCTGCAGACAATGTAAAAGGTTCATCATATGACCCCTTATTTGGAAAACAAATTTAACGTGTCTTTTTTTGGATCGGCTTGCTTCGTTCTTAATAAAATAATCTTACAAGCTATAAAATATTATTATCACAGACTCAACCATAATTATATACGAATTTATTTTGCAATGTCTATTATGCATGCATGCATCATGCAACAGATTTTCAAAATTTCAGAACGATTTTTGAAAATAATTGTATATTTTAACATATTACACAGAACACAGTCCATCATGCTTTTTTTATTTAATTGATCAAATGAAACAAAAATTAAGTTGATTGTATGATTTATTGATAATGGACAACATACATGAAAAAAATTTATTGCAGAAATGAATAGAGAGTACCAAATTATGCTACTCTAAATTTTTTCAGATTTTTTTGAGACCCGGAACTATTTTTAAATAATTATTGAAAGTCCTGTGATTTCAGTTGGCACCCCTGAGGCCTTAATAAAAAGGATAGACTGGACGCCTATTGACGCCTCCAGGGGGCGTGGCCGCACATTAAATAATTATTTAAAAATAGTTCTGGGTCTCAAAAAAATCTGAAAGAATTCAGAGTAGCATAATTTGGTACCCTCTATTCATTTCTGCAATAAAAAATTTTCATGTATGTTGTCCATTGATATATTTATGACAACTTATCAATTGTAAAAAAATAATGATAATTCAGTAATTTAAAATTTCACATGCAGAGGCGTTTCTCTTAGTCTTGACTAATATTATAGTTTAAAAATCTATTTATAAAAATGACAGGTTTAAAAATACCAATTCTGCTTGAGTTAATGCAAACATCCTGATGTGCATCAATGACCCTTTTTTCTTCGCAATGTCACATCCATACTAGATATTTAACACATGTACTTAAGTAAACACACCTATATTTAACACTATATAATTATTTCAATAACACTGATAATAATTTATATCATATGGTATAACATGTAATAAATTTTCATGTATTAAACCATGCTGAAAAGTGACATTTACATTTAAGTAGGTACTTAAGTGTCACTTGCAGACTAGGCAAGGCAGGCAGTTCCTGTTTGTCCGCACAGCATCTCTCTTATAGCCGGACGGGGCTGGGAATAAAGGGTCACAAAGGCCATAAGTCGTGGCTTCAAGTGCTGCTGGATGAGAGATTCTCGTAGTGGCGGCCATTACCCTGGCCACCATCCTTTTATATTGTCATCATTTTTTATATGCTTTGCACCTTCACACAGCAGCAGAAAGTAAGCTTATATAGAAGAAGACGCACGAGGCACAACGACAGACCAAGAGATTTGCAGACTTTGGGAGTAGAGACTTTCTGGCGGTGCTTTCATTTGAAGTACAAGTAAGAGAGAGAGAGAGAGAGAGACGATGTTGCGTCCCTGTGAACCGTAAACTTCAGTAAAATGTGTAAAAATTTACATAATGACGTGATAAAACGTGACTCAAAATTATGTATGGAATTCAGTAATATTTTATTGTTTAAAAACACGCAATTTTATAAGTTCTTTATATATTAAATTTCTTAATTATATATATTTTACCAATTATTAATACTTTGTCACAATGACACTACAGTATAACATCATGATGCAGCATATTCCGAATCTAGAGCATCTGAAAATATTGTAGTATATTTATTAGACAAATAAAGTGTATAACAGAATCACTTACACTGTTTTAAATTCTCCTGCTTGTTTCACGATTGCCGTAACTTTGCTGACAAATTGATGCCAAGATAAAAGCAAGCAAGTCGTGCTCATTGTAGCCCGTAAGAAGACTATTTGCAGACTATTTACAGCACACAGATAAAAATCTAGTTGTATCATGAAAAAAGAAATTGTTGGTAGTAGTACAGTTGAAAAAAAAAGTTGTTAGAATAAATTTCATTTCTTTTAGACATATATAAAAAAAAGGATATACCCTCGATAGTTATAAACTTTTAAAAATAAGTTTGACGTTTAAAAAATAAATATCAAAGTCTCTCGTTCGCGCTTATTTCACTTGGATTTTTTTTTTTTTTTTTTTATAATGCATTGAAGTAAATGTTTACGTATAGTATATAAGTAGTAAAACTGGTTATAAAAAATTAAATTATTAGCATAAGTATAACTTTATTTTATATTTATTATAATGTGAAGTGATTCTAAAAATATATTTATAACATAATGTATAATTGTTAATTATGATAACATTGCAAATTAATAACTTATTTCTGATAATTACATCTTACATCCATGCATGATGCACTGCATACACAGCATACATGTGTTACGTATCTTTATTTCGTTATTTATTTTTAATTGTTTTTCATACATCTTGTAGAAGACAACTTCATTAACAATGCGCACTTGAAATATTAACCTGTATAATTGTAAAGGTATTCTTGAGGTGAAAAGAAATGCACTTCTGTCAGTTTACTATAATATTTATCATTCTTAACGATCTCAATAACGTTTTATATAATTCACAAGTGTTACATAATTAAGTAATTATACTTAACATATGCATGAAAGTGTTCAGCGTATATTGTATGTTATGTATAGCTTATATATATAGAGGGGGATTCAAAAAGACTTATCCGCGAGACTTGGCCGGCGGATAACTTGTCCACATTCTAGTCTGGATAACCTAAATACTTGGCCGCGCGGACAAGTATAAGGCTGGACAAGGGTTTGGATACGTCGGTCTGGACAAAAGTCATTTGGCCAAGCCTGTTGGCTAAAGTCCCGCGGACAACTAACCGCGCGGCTAAGTCTCGTGGACAAATCTCCCACCTGGATAAGGTTTTTAATTACGCCGCCATCTTGGATTACGTGTTAAATATGGAGGTAATTGGATCTACATATATGATGATTCATTGCTAATTTATTAAACAACTGTGTTCAAATTTGATAAAATATCAATTTGTGTAGTTTGCATAAGACATAGGAAAATTAGTTTTAAACATTTAGCGCTTATATTCAATGTTTACCTCCCCCGCTCCCCCTTTTCATGATCATCAGCAAGCCTCGCCCTCTTTGTTGGCACACATTTTGTTATGCTCATTTTTCAATAATTAGACGATTAATACCTGATATTTTTGTCTATAATTGCTCAAGGCCAGCCCAAGAATACACTACTCTATGACATTTCATAAAGGTAAGTGAAATATCTAACGTTAAATTGCTTAATTTGACGAGTTATGATAGCTCTATGATATGATACCATTCATCTGTAATTTTCTGATACTTCATCTGCGAATTTTTGATACTTTTATTACATATTTAAACACGAACAGTTATTAAAAATAAAGCTCTTTTTAAGTTAATAATTAGTCTGGAAGCATTTAATTAAGGAGTATGAACTCCTGTATGTTAAAAATAAGTAAATGAGGCAAACAGAAAATGAACTAAAATCAAGGAGGTTGAAATCAAGCCCTCAAATGTCGTCAAAATAAGCAATTTTCTAATGGATATTTCACGTACCGTCATTAATTGTAATAGAGTATTATCATATGATAATAAAAACCCATTATTTAATCCAAATATTGGGTATAAGGTATAAATTTATTGAAAAAAAAACGTGGGTTATTCAGCGAGGCTCGATGAATTTATTATTATGCCACCAGCGCCTCGCACAGAACGGGAAATTAGAGAAATATAACAAAAAATGTTAAAAGCGCCAAAAATTTTAAACCATGTCACCCCAATAATAATAAGATTGAAATTACATTAATTTTAAACACAATGTTTACGTAATATAATATAAAATCACGATATATGGCGGTCTAATTATCACCGTATTTAACACGTAATCCAAGATGGCGGCGTAATTAAAAACCTTATCCAGGTGGGAGATTTGTCCACGAGACTTAGCCGCGCGGTTAGTTGTCCGCGGGACTTCAGCCAACAGGCTTGGCCAAATGACTTTTGTCCAGACCGACATATCCAAACCCTTGTCCAGCCTTATACTTGTCCGCGCGGCTAAGTATTTAGGCTATCCAGACTAGAACGTGGACAAGTTATCCGCCGGCCAAGTCTCGCGGATAAGTCTTTTTGAATCCCCCTCATAGTGTTCTATTCATTAATTAGATTTGTTCCTTGCGGGCGGCGGTTGAATCGCGTGCGCGAAACTAGAAGTTTGCACGTTCTATTACATTGTTATGGCGTTACTTTTAAATTGCTTTATCTCACCGTCATATATATAGAATAATTTAAAAAAAATACAAGCTTGTCAGTTAAAATAATTATTATACTACAATAACATTAAATTCTATAAAAAAAATTATATTATGTCAAACTATAATATATTCTATAAACTTTTGTGACCTCAAATAACATTTATAAGTTATATAAATAGTTATTAAATTGTATAGGTGATTTTTTTCACCTGATGACCATTCTTGCACATAATCTCAAAAACAATTTCAGTAATTTTATAATTTTATGAAATTTCTTTTCCATTAATGTCCTAAAAATATATATAATGTATTTAAAAACATGAAACATATTTTATTATAATATAAAATATATTGTACTATATTATAGTACACTCAATCCAAATAAAAATATCCGATTCAGCCATGTATAAGCATAATCGAAATACACGAGACTTTGTCCTATGTTGCGTCTGCATGGCTGCCTACCTAGCACGGCGCAACGCTGCTGCATGCCGATAGATACTGCAAGAAACAACAAAAATATGTTAACAGTCGTTATCAGTTAATCAATATCGTTTTCAAAGTCCACTCGCCTCAAGGCAAAACTGTTAACATAATATTTATTTTGACAGTCCATCGATTACATTTATTACGAGATGGGAGCAGAGGGAATTTGTTAAATTATTGAGTACACAACTTAGGATAATTAATAAAAGTACATTTCCATTTACATATAACTATATTATGTATGTGGTGTGGTATTTATTTGATATTTTTAGGTGTAATATAAAATATTGATACGATTTTTACAAATTATTAATGAAACCAATCAGATATTACTTTTTATTTGTAAACGTTATAATGAGCGAACCATGAAACAGTTTTATCAAACGATAATAATCATCTTAAAGATTTTTTTTATTATTTTAACAGACTATTGCTTTACAGGCACATAGTTACTTTAAAATTGCTACCATCAGATTTCTATATATAGGTATATCATGTATTTCAAGTATATAAAGAAGAAGTAAAACAAAAAGTTCAAATCCCTAAAGAGAAACAGGATCGCCTAACAAGGTTTACTTTTTGAGTGTTTTTCTTTTCCTCCAGTAAGCACTAACCCTATCATAATATCATGCTATATATAGAACTTACGAGATTTTATTTATATTACTTTTAAATTGTATTTATTTCATCCTATATTTATATATAGTATATTTTACTGTATACAAAAACACTGTTAAAAATGTGATAATATTATCGTAATTTTTATATGTCTGTTTGGTGAGTGAGTACATTTTTTTACTACTTCGTAAATGTTTCGTAATAACGGCGTATTTTCCTTGTTTGAAAAAAAATGTGAAAGCTTAAGAGACAAGATCTGAACTGAAGACTTTAAGATATGATCTAAAACTATTTGACTTTTTTATAAGTATGTTCCATGGACCTGAGCTCGATTCCCAACTCATGCTTCAAGTTCTTCTTATATTGTAAAGTCAATGTCCATTTGAGGAAAAATAATTGAAAACAATTTTTTTGAAGACAGCATCCTCATTGTTATTGCACTGTTATATCAATTTGATTCCTCTTGTTTTGTGATTTAACAAATATTTTTATGTCATCGTATTACAAAAGAAAGCTTATAGTATATAATTTAGAGAAAATGATTATATTGCGATGTTGGCAAGATACATCGGCATGTAACCAAATAGCCTCAAAGCATATGATGCTCTATTGTTGCATTTTTACTGCACAGCTGACAGAGGGAGGTTTTGAGATGAGATTTGACATTCATGCACCAGAAATAATTTATGTTGCTACAAAATTATGCTTCTGTATATTTTAATTATAATTATAATAATAATAATTTTATTTCGATCGTTGGCTTTACAGCATATAGATCACGTCAAAGTTGTTACATAAATTATACATATAATAACAAGTACTTAAATCTTAAATCTAATTAATATTATCTAAAATTAACATACATAGGTATACACAAATGATTTTAAATCAATTTATACTAACAACATATATATATTCTTCATTATTATCAGGTTCGTTAATCTTGATTTTTTTTTTAAATAATAATTAATAATGTTATATGATGGGGTGTAATTTTTTCCTCGAAATAATTAATATAGTTTAAATAATTTATGTTTTTTTTTTTAATGAAAGGGATCTTAAAATTAATTCCTCTATACTTAATGATGACTTAGATGAGACATATTACCATATGTGTTTATTAGATAGAAGTGTTGTAATATAAAAATATAAGGTCTACGTGAATCTCTATAAGTGTGATGGTTAAAAGCAGCGTAATTCTTGGTGATTGTTTTTATTCTATGTTTACTGGTGATGTGAAGAGAGAGACGCCACCAAAGGTTGGTAACCCCTTGACCATTGCCGCATGTCTATGTTGGTTCCGTCCATTCACTCCGTTGACCGCTGCTGATGGTAACGGCTGAGGCGCCACATTGGGGCACCAGCTCATTGCCAATGTAGCGCATAGTGCACACAATATGGAGCTACAGCCATCTACGTCAAACTTTTGCAGTATAAATAACTAAGGCATGATGTCATTGATAAGCCAAATTAAACGTCATGTATCATTTTCTTAATTGTAAAACTAAATTTTATTACTTTTATATTTTATGACTTTGATTTTAATTACTACAAATATTTAAGTTAATTCGTCATAGTAATTTAAAGGAAATAATCAGTAAATGCATGCTAATAAAAAATAAAACCATAAAATTAGTAGAGTTTACACAAATTAATCGGTAGTTTAATGTGTTCCCCGTTGAGGGCAGCTAGCACGCGCGTGCTTTTAGGTTCTTTCCGATTATCGACATCATATTTCATAATACTTAAAACAAAATACGACTCAACACAAAAGTTAAACAACTCTACTCCCTCTTTACCTGCAAATATCCACTTAAAAAAAAAAAGTGTGACTTATTCTCATACTAATTTAACTATACAGAAGGATGATAAATTTGAACAGTTTGCTCAATAGTAGTTACTGGATATCTCCAATTTCTTGTGGCGAGCCCCCTTGTACTTACTGTATACTGGTCTCGGGTTACGTGACGTCACCACAGTCATTATACTGCCCTGTGATCATCGCGACGACGTGTTTGTTGTTGTCACTCGTCTCACGTTTGACGAGCTGTGACGTCACGAGATTTTACAATGTTGACCGCAGAGATGTCGTCAGCAATTAGGGAGAGGGGACATGTCACTCTAGATATCTTCTATTATTAGAACACCAGCCATGTTGCCGAAACACAACCCCTGCGTTTCTAGCGTATAGGCAACCCTCTTTGATCGTTCATCTGCTATTTATTTCTTTTTTTCCTTTAAACAAAATTTTTATTTTTTATAATTTTTGTTCTTCAAAAATCTCATTTCATACTAATTTATTTGTAAAATAATACAATAATGGCTTCAAATTTACAAAGAAAAAATATTTAATTATTTTTCCCTTAGATATTTAATTTAAAGTAAACAAGGAGCAAAAACATGCGGGATGTAATATATGCATACACGTATATTTGGTATTATTATTATTATTATTGTCTTTTGACCTTTTCATTTCCATAACTCTTTGCTGCTCTCAGTGCTCTCCAGCAGCTTTACCCACGCTTGTTCAGCTTTTTAAATTACTCTACGATTCCGCTGCTACTGCCATGTTATTAGATTCTCGTATATACATTCATTCTGTCTTCCTTTATTAAATTGAATTAAAGCTTCAAATTTCATCTTCAAAATCCATCTAAGAAGGAATAAAATTGAAAAAAAAAAATCTTTAATTTAATTATATTTTTTCTTATCTTCAGCAGACATTTTCATTATTAATTTTTATATAACTTAACTTTTTTTTACATACATTTAACAAAATACATTGAATAATACTTACTTTCGTTTATTATTATAAAACAAAAGCGAATCGTAATTGTTAAATATAAAAATGACGACCACCCATTGTGAAATAAAATTGTATAAATAAAGTACTTCATGTATATATACTGTTTTATTATGTAATAGTTATAGCGTGCTCGGGTTGAAAACAGCTGATCGAGTCAGGTGTTTTTTGTTACACTACAACAGCAGCAATCTGTGCACGAAGAAGCAGATAAGGAGGAGGAGGCACATGTTGCGCTGCTGCATGATGAGATGAGGAGCAAACAGATGTGATGCAATTGTGTGTGAATGTACAGAGTATGGAATTCTCGCAGTACACTTCAGCCATAACACCAGGCGTGCACAAAAGTATATATAGTGAAAACGTACAAAAAAGAGAGAGAAAAAAAAATAAAGAGATCTTTCAAGAACTTGTGCATAATGTTACTGTTCAATTTTTTACTGGACGCAAACAATTGACTTTTAAAATTGTTATAAAAAAATTAGTTGCAATGTAAATTTTTTTAATATAACGCAGAAGTTTTGAAACCTGACTGTTTTATTGTGGAAAAAAAAAATAAAAAAAATTTGGGTACCTTAATAGAAAGA
Source organism: Siphlonurus alternatus (assembly GCA_949825025.1). Lineage (NCBI taxonomy): Eukaryota > Metazoa > Arthropoda > Insecta > Ephemeroptera > Siphlonuridae > Siphlonurus > Siphlonurus alternatus. The sequence continues at coordinate 32,403,589 of OX463780.1, read as the reverse complement.
TAATTATTAAATTATAGAAATGAGATTCTTAGAATTTTATAAATTATATTATTAAAAAATAGTTAAAATATTTTTTATATACTAAATATTTTTATATTATTATAAATATATTTATATACTTTTATAGTAATTATTTTAATGTGTTATAATTTTTATAAATATTTTCAAATATTTTAATTATTTATTTCCAGTTAGATTTAAAGTATGCAGTTATTATAGAATAATATACTAATTGTTTTACTGTGTATAAAATAATATGAAATCGCATTAAAATATTGTATACTGTATTTATTTTTTTATTTTTTTTTTCAGCTCATATATAATTGAAATAGTTGGCGTATTACTACAGCATATCTTTCATTCCTTGAAAACATAATTATATTAAATAACATATGTTGGTATTACCCTACCTCTATTCTCATAAGAGACACCAATGACATTATAAAAAATTAATATTAGATAATAATTATCAATTGATTCTCCCTCATCTATAATCATTTCATCTCATCATGACCCCATGCCATGATAATATAAATAGTTACAATTAAGCTTAAATTTACTTATATTATATATTATAGCAAATTATGTGAATTTTTCTAATTTTTTGTAGAATATTATTAAAACCTATATATACCACCAGCATAGGCAGCATAAAATATATGACTCATTCTAATATAAAATCATAAAACATATTGTGATTAATATATATGGGGAAAAAACTTAGAATCCCCCCCTCCCTTTAGTGCATCACACTTATATTATAATGTAAGTTAATAAAAAAAATATATCTCATACAAATGACATATTTCATTTGTTTCTTTATTCATGTGTGATGTAGTACATATTTTTTTTATAGTGACGACGAACGATAACGTTTTATAACATGTTCTGCTTGCTAGTAGTCACGAGATGTCGTCGTATAGAGTGACGCTGATGTCACATGCATCTCTGGAGGCCAAATAGGCAAGGGGGCGGGGCAGGTCCCACCTACTCTCTATATAATATTATCATACTCTTGCATGTTTGCAAGGTTGATATTTAGGGAGGTACGACAAGATGATGTTGCAGGTGATTGAATTTTCAGTTTAACAAGTGGAGGTATGATTTCAATAATTGATTATTTGAAGCCAAAAAAAGTCGATTGTATTTATAAAAGTTTAATGTTGAGATTTATACGTTGATATGAACACGAAGATATTTGAAGTTATATAGGTTAAAATCAAATATGGAAAAAGATTACCTTTTAGTAACATCTAAAACAACATCTCCATCGTTTTATTATATTGATATGGAACCGTCTGTTTCTATATTTGGATTGTACACGTTTTGATGCTTAAGAATTTTCAGCTTAAGTAAAAAGTTATAACCCACGCGACAATAAAATTCAAATAACAACAGGATACTCTGAATTTTTAGTAATATTTAGAAATCAGACACACGATTTTTCATTTTTTCATAGACTCACAGATATTTTCATAACTTAAAGGCATACAGGCCTCAAAATACAAATTGAACAGTCACCAAGTGGGTTTAGAGTATATAATCATCATTATATACTCATCATTTTTTTCCACGCGTGATGCATCCGTGCGAAGTCGCAGTTCAAAGTAAGAAATTTAGTCCTTGATGACGTCACGAAGTCCTTGATGACGTCACAACTCAATGCTAATCGGTGCTAGCTGTGAGTTGTGACGTCAGCAAGGACTTTCTTTACAGCGCGACTTCGCACAGACGCACCGCGCGCAGGTAAAAATAATACGAACGTTGATTATAAACTTGAGCAACACTTAATGTCTGTCTAATTTGTAATTTGAGGCCTGTATACCTTTAAGAATTCCATATAGAAAGGTATATTATGTAATTCTTAAGGCTAAACGTAAAAAGATAATGTCATGAAAAAAATATTTACATATATTAAAAAAATTCAAATACATAAAAAAATATTTTTACATTAACATGTAAGTGAAGTAATAAATAGAGTATTTAGTAAGCAAGTCAAGAAACTATAATATAATACACAAAGCTCAACAGCTGGTTGTATGACAGAGATTATATTGTTTGATTTTTTGATTACAATAAAATTAAATCTTTTGTACATATAGCATGCACTTTAACCACAATTGTAAAGATTTTATTTTCATGCTTATCTAAAAAGTTATTGTCTGTACAATCAAAACGTGACTTTGCAAAGTGCATTCACTGTGAGCGATTCAGAGTGCATGCAGCAGTTACACAGTCAGTAACGCAGCAGGCTTATTGCTTATTGCTGTGTATTTAAGATTGGTTCACTGTACTGGGTCGTATATAGACATACCTCATACACAGTATAATGATTGCAGAACAAATTTATATATATATGGTATATATTATATATATAATTATTTTAGACCTTATTTATATAATTATAATGAAAATGCCCCCAAAATTGAGTAGAGCTTAAGTTCGAGCTGTCTCGAGGTTTATATATATAAATCAACCTTGTGCAAAAAATTAAATAAATAAATAAATAATTGTCTTCACGTGCATATATTATATTTATGCAGCTCATATACGATACTGCAGTTGGGTATATCGGTATATTATATGCATGGTATAACCATTCCTTTTTATGTGGAAATGACTGTTGTATATACATTAATAAAATAGGAACAAAGGCATGCATGGTTTGGACACTTCTTGTTATCGGTACAGCATGCCGAGTTTTTTTTTTTTTAGTCAGTCCTTGGTTCACTGAGTCACACACATAGCATGCGAGGGGGACCACATCAGTATAAAGAGTATGCAGTTAATGGAGCGAGCAGACGTGTGTACAGCTGTAATTTCGATGTGCATTTTGCTCATTACACCACATTGACGATTATAGTTCATACAGTACAGAAATAATACTACATCAAACAATCGAATCATAACGTATAAATATACTAAATAATCAAGCTGAAGTTATATTGATTTAGTCTCGATTTATTTTTCTGATGAATATAACACGCTTAATTCAACACATTCAATATATCCTGTATGATTAAAATATCATTATATTTTTTTATAGAAAATTTATAAAATAAAACTCATTCATTGATATGTTTATCAGCACTTTTGTAAAACTATTTATAAAACATTAACTTTGGCAGTTTTTCATGTTACTTAAAACGTTGGTCAATATAAATTTAACATTTAATAAAGTAAATGTAATATAAGGCTCGAGGGTAGAAGCCATTTGCGTGCTTTGATATCTAGACTTCATAATTTCATTCGGTTAATTAAGCCACGGTATTATATCAATACATATAGAAAACATAATTCATTAACTATATAATAAAAATGCTCTCACTTTTTCATTCACATTTAACTTTTATTGATAGTAAAAACTTTGGAATTTATATCACTAACAAAAATGTAATACATCAACCAAATATAAGGAAATGAATACTTTTTTTGAAGTACATTATACATTGATTGATTTATAGAAAGTATTTATACCTATTTGCAAATATAGAATGTAAATTTATTATTATTAAACAAATTTATTAAATAAACTGATAGCAATAAATTAAATATTAATTTCACATATTAACATTAAATTTTTGCAAATTAGTTATTTAATAATTATAATAAACATGAATTTTTGGTTAATTAGTTATATTTTTATCATAACATATTATTATAATTACACTTAATTTTTCACACAAAATTTGATATACTGCATTTTAAATATTTTCTATACATTTTACTAATACACATTTAATGATGTTTAATACCGCCTAGCATGAACGTTTTACAACACTATAGCTACAATTAAGTTGAATTATTATACTAGATTTTTTAAAGTGATGATAGACGTTAAGGATTGGAAATGACATTTTAAAAAATGACCTACCATTTATCAGAACTTTTTTTTTTCTTTATAATAAAGCACGGTCAAATTAATGTTAGGCTTGTTCAAACTGCTGACTTGGTAAGCTACCTACTCCACATAAGTCGTGCTGCTGCTGGTAAAAAGGCACCTCTGCTGCTGGGGGGTGTAATGGAGAACAACGTTGCTAATGAGCTTATAGCTCAATTTCTGCAACACTATAAAAGAGGTCAAAAAAGGTCAAGAAAGTATGGAAAAATTAGCTTATTTTGTTAATATTACACCTTTTACTTTATTTTAATTACTACTAGATTTTATGTATTTTTTGTTTGTTTAATAGATGAAAGCACCGTTAGGAGTAGTTAAAAAGGGTAATTATTTTAATAATTTTTTACCTGGACTTTGATTTTTGTTTACAAATAAAGAAAAGAAAAACATGTTAAATTTAACCATGATAACATTAGTTCATAACACTTATAACTTATGTAACTTAATTTTTTTTATGAAAACAAACAATAATTATTGTTTATTAAATACTTTCTTATTTTTTCTTATTTTTTCAATATTATACAATACAGTCCAGCCAAGATTATACTATAATACATAATCCTATCGGCCGGTTCATAATATACATTATTATTTATTCATTTTTCAGCTCAAAACAGCGATTTTTTTTAAATATATATTTATATTTAATTTCTCAAAAATATAATTAACAATATAATTATAATAAAATAACTTTGATACGTAATGGTTTTAAATACACATTGGGTGAATATTAGCAAATTTCTACGATTTCAATTTTATTTCCTTAACACGGCATATAATGGAAGTTAGTGGTTTTATTTGTATTGGGGGGGGGGGGGAGGAAGAACTTCTGCACGTGTAACTTAATTTTTGTTTATAAAATCCGACAGTAACAATAATCATCAAATTAAAAATGTAGAAAATTTTAATTGATAACTTATCAGTCAGTCACTGCCCCCTGAACCATGCAGGAAACTTATTTTCATTCAAACAAAAATGAAATTGTGATTGACAAAAAAGAACTAAATGTGTTTAAACACCAGAGCGGATACAATGCCATCTCCATGTACGGTGTCATTAATTAAATTACTATGAAGACAAATTATACGCCTTACTAAAGTGATAAAAACACCATAAACAAACTTTTTATATAACTAAATAATTAGCACAATTAATAACACTATGGCAAAGAAATGTTACTATAAATATAATTTAGCGATGCTTGTGTCAAATTACAAGTTTTATAACTTGTTAATATGTCAATATAAAAATTTAAAAATATAATATGTATAGTATAAAAACATAGAAAATAAATTAGAAATGTAGTTTGCTTTTATAATAATGTAGTGTAAGAAAAAGTGTATATGATTAATTTTAAAATACATAATATAATGATAAAACTGCACGATTATATAACATAAATACTGTATTTTTTACAGACTTTTTATAAATCCTGACACGTTTCTCCCACAAAATACATTGTTATCTTTTGGAAGATACATTTTTCCTCTAGGGATACTGCATAATGAATCATGGGGGTCCAGATGCAACTTCTGGTCGGAAATCTCGGGTTAGCGGCCTCTTACTAACATGTATGCTACTCTGCCAATGTTTCATCATTATGTCCACAACCATAGATACATAAATATACATAAACTTAAATTGAATATTTATATAAAAGGAAACAATAAACACTATTTTAAATAATTATAGCTTTCATAATTTACAATTAAAAATTATATATTTATTATAACATTATGTGCATCAGAATTTATAAGATAAATAATAGAAAATTTCGTGAGAATTATTTATATTAAAATTCATTTATATTTCCTTAATTTGATGCATGGTGGATTGACAATATGAAAAGGGAGAAGAACGTCATTAGTAATACATTTACCACTATGGCAGGTGTGAATGATGTCAAGACTTCTATGTAATATAAATTCATGTATTGATGAATATAACCATCCACGAATATTTTCATTCAAAATAATTTAATCAAACATTAACTGCAAGTTTAAACCTGATTTAAACCTCGCGTGAATTTTCTCCCTTTTGCATATTGTAGACTTATATTTGGCATGCTGAAACAAACATTTCATGATCCATGACCAAAACAAAAATATGTTATACTTTAAATCGTGGGTTTTCAAAATGTCTTATATTTTAAAACATTATATTTCAAGTTATACGATATACTGATGTTATGCATTTGCAATTTTTGCAGGGGTTCTTAAAAACAATGAGAATGTATATTTATAAGCTACTTTTGGCTGACATTGGCACTTGGACTGACACCCACGTATGTTCGCGTGACAACTCGAGCTACACGTGTGGTGGCCGTGATTGCAGGCTCGCGTGCGTGCTCCAGGTAACGGGCGCCACCCAGAGAGACACTTAAATACAGAAGCAATAACTTGCCGCCTGCAAATGGCTTCATTTCAAATCCTCAATTTTGCTCCATAGATTTTATATCTTATTTTATAATTTATCCTGTTGTCCTTTACTGAAACTATATAATAATTAATATTCTATAGTCTTTCTGTTTGATATCATTGACTTTTAAACGATATAGTGACAAAAGAAAACATAAAATAAATATTAATGAAACATTTTATATGCTTTTTGATGTCATTAAGTTTCTTAACAAATTTAACATAAATTTACAGCATATTACATATTATTACGCGTATTATTACATTATAGCATATATATATAATAATTCGATGATTTGCAGTCAACAGAGTTAAAAAGACATGGCGAAAAGAAGACAAATAATACTATATTTTATTATTTATTTTTATTTTATTATATTATTTCCCTATTGAGTACATAAATATATAAATATAGCGTTGGTTTCATTGTTTCATATTGAAAATAATAATAATAATATAATGTCTATCTTGAAAACTAAAAAGTGTTAAATTATATTTTACGTTTTACAAGACATTACATTACACATAATTTCATATAATGTTGTTAAATTTTAAATGATTGTTAACTTTGTTAAAAGCTTTCAAAAATAATTGCACAAAGTATTTATTTTAATTTTTATTATATATAATACATTTCTTTATTTTTATAACATATTATTATAAACACTGTATTATATTTTATTTACGTTTGTATTTATAATGTTAAAAATTTAGCTTTTAAAAAAATACCTTTTAAGAATTATATACTGGTATGTTTATTTATAAATTAATTTTTTAAAAAAAAAAAAAAGAAGATACAGTTACATGAATAAACAGAATAAATATTTTGCATTAGTCGTGTGTTTTTTTATTATTATTTTTTGTTTGTTTTTAAGAAGGAAAGGTTTCATTCACAATTTATTTTCAATGTGGGCTTTTTGAGGTGGGTGGCAGTTACACACACGGGAGAAATATATTATAAATGGGATGTGAGAGATTGACGTAGGGCTCCAGCATTCATTCAGGTCCGCACAACCATTTCTCTCTCTCTCTCTTGAGTTATCGAGTCAGTACTCATGCATGCTAAAGAGCCAAAGATTATAGTTGAAGAAAAAGTTTTCTCTCACCAAGAAAACTGTATAAAAAGTCGAAAAAGTCGAGGGTAAAAATAAAACTCACTCCCCCGTTACATGAATATGCAATATGAGAAACATCTTCACAAAAACAAATTTATTCTAACATCTTTCTTAATATGATAATAAAAACAATAATGTTTTATTTATAGAATAATATATTTGTTTAATATATATCTCTCATATAGCAGAATATATTAAATTCTATACACTATATAAAATATATAATATTATCAAAGTGTATGGAACTAATGGAACATTGTAACGGATGTTATTGTTTTTTTCCCCAAAATAGTTAACACAATTATTTTTCCAAGTCCAATATATAGTAAGGGTTAACAATAGACTAACAAATCTACGATAAAAGGGTGGCAAAAGAAAAAGGAAATTTTATAACTGTATTGGGATTTTAAACTACCTTTGTGGTTTCTATACCTTAACTTATTAACGTGAGGAGAAAAGAAAGATATCAAAAAATAGTAGCCAGTCAGTTTTTTTTTTACACAGTAACAAGATGTACGTATGTATCAAATAAATACAAATTAGAATTACACAATTAATACTGATATTTGATTCTATTGATGTAATAACTCCAAAGTTCAAATAATTATATTTTTTCAATATAACTAATATCATAACAAAAAATACTAAAGTTCTTGCAATTTTTACAATCACTTATTATACTGTATACATGATATTTATTATACGGTACATCTTTGTATGCAATGCATATGCATATCTTTGGTAAATTTTACTATACCTTCGTGGAAAAATATAAAATCTTTAAGATAAATACCTGAAAATGAATTAAAAATATAAAGTTTAGAATTTATTCATTATTTATTTCATTAATAACTGCATGTTAAATTATATTTAAAGTAAATTATGTATATAGCTGGAATCATAAAAAACAGAATTTGATCATCAATGTGTAATTAATTTCCTATATAATGTGAAATAAAAAAATCAAAAGTATATTTTATTTTACTGTGTATTAAGCAGCGTAAGTGCGGGAGGCTTGCCGTCATCCTGTTTCAGCGGTATCAGTGTAGCAAAGATCTAATCATCTTTAATTACGCTAATTGCTCCTCAAGAGACCATCGTTAAAATTTTCTATCCAACTTTTCTCTACACTTAATTGGCTATTTTCAACTGCTACTGAAGATAACTTAAAAAAATGTATTATATAAAGCAATAATATATATTATGTTTTTTTTTTTCTTATACCTTTTTCAATTTATACAAGCGTTTATATTAAATTTATTTTATTAAAAAACTTTTTAACAATATCACATATGTTATAATAACAGGTGTTATTAATCGTATTTACTTTGCTATACAAGAAAAAAATTATATATATATTTTTTTAACATGGCATTAAAATAATGTTGATTTTCATTTTGTTGTAATAATGTGATAAATAGCTTGAACAAAAGTAATTCTCAAAGAGTAAGAAATCATATTTTCTATTAATGGTTCAAGACCTCGAACTATAAATTAAATTTTCAACTGTGATATATTAGGAATTATATTTTCAAAGCAAGCACCTTTTACATGCAGCAATGTTAACATTGCTATTTTATAAAGAAATTATTTATTGCAGACTTTAAAAACAAAAATCATAAAAGCCTTGTTGAAACATTATAAATAATTTATTCATTTCATTCTTACTCATTTCATTCTATACTTAAATTTTTAAAAATAAAAATCAATAATCTTAAATTTCCATTTAGCAATAATATAAATTTCATCCATATGTCTCGCTATAAGCTGCTTTACTTTTTACATAAAAGAGATCAATAGATCGTATACCTTTATAAGCCGATTTAACTTTTAATCTTAAAAAAAAGAAGAGAGTAGAATATTGGAAAAAATATCTTTAAATATAGGAAGTTGTAAATTGATTTCTTGTTAGAGTTTGTCGTGTAATGTCAAAAGTTAGTTTTCTATTTTTCCGTTGGTGGCGTCTTAGTAGAGGGGATTGTCCACCCACCCACCAAAGCTTGCTTGTATAGCAGCTGATTGAGGCAGGCGATCGAACGACGTGTGTCTGCTGCTGGAGATGTAATCAACATTGACACCCTCCATTCGACGACTTCCGGAATGGCGGTGGTAACGCCTGGCACGTATGTGACCCGCTAAACTCATAAGCGACGGATGCTGCAATCTACTCTCCCTGCTCAGACACAAAACTTTATAGGCAAGCGGCGTTGATGCTGCAAATAGATGTTTTATTGAGAGTGCGGTTACTAAAAATAAAGGACAAAGTTTTTTTATTTATTGGTGGAGTTTATTGAAAATTGTTCAAATTTATTGTTATTATTAGTAACATAGCTTGATAAATTGCTTCGATAACGAAATCAGACAAAATATTATTTTAATCCGTTGGAAATAATGCGGAAATTATAGTAATGAGATGAGAACTACCGCACTGCATAATTGCACATAGCGGAATGAAATGTTTGCGATTTATTACATTTTTTTTATTATTTAAAATTGTGATATAAATGGAGTTAAATGTCGAAATATTTATTTACCTAAGTTTCTAAGAGTATAATTTTCGCGAGGAAAAAATTGTATGAATGACATCCACAATTTTTCTTTTCATTAATCATTTATTTTTTGAAGCATGTATATATACTATATACAAATGCTATTATTTATATATACGCATGTAAATTAAATTACATAATAATATGAATAAATTTATGTTTATCAATTTGTATTAGAGAGAAAAAAAATGATTATTTTATTGTTATTGATTGCATCATTAATTAATTATTTAATCTTTGTTTGTTTTACTAATCATTTATAAAAATGTGATGTTTTCATGTTCGTGATTATACCGTAAGCCGTACTATAAAAGAGCTAAAACAAAGCTGTAGGTTTGTAAACAATATTTGAGTAAATCCCCCGGGCAAACATTATGAGTGCAGCATGCAGTGTCCACCTCGGCCGGTCAGGGCAAATATTTGCACAGCCTGCACACGCCGCACGTGTTAGCTGGGCTCAATGCGGGGCAGTCGGAGGCTGTAGGTGTGCTAGAGTGGCAGGGGAGGCTAAAACTGAGGATTTATGTGAAGACAACAGCGGAAACGTGTGGTGATTTTGTTTTATCTCCTTTAATTAATAATTAAATACAATAGCCTTTAAAACTTTAAACTGCAACAATTGGACCAAAAAATTCTCATGGGTAATGATTTTTTTAAAAAAATTATTTTCAGTTTATATAATAAATAAGAAAAAATCATAGTAAAAATAATGTATACTTGAAATTAATCACAAAATGTTGAATATTCCATCCAGATCGATTTATAAATTTATTAATTTCAATAACAAATTTAGTGAGTTATGCTGAGATTCTCCTTAATTCAGGTAAAGTAATTTTTTGACTATAAAAATTTTCCATTGCTGCATGACCACTCTGGTCGTCATGACAACCTCTTCGTGGTTGGTCTCACATATTACACGTGCTCACGGTGACTGAGCACCAAACAGCTGGTGTCACTATCTGGCCCGAGGGGACGTCAGTGTCCCGGATCTCTACCAGCAGCAGCAGGGTGCGGCAACAGCCAGCGATGACACAGCCAGGGTGCAGTCTAGCCAGCGTCACGATGGAGAAAAACATTCCTTACAGACACAAAGTTTAATGCAAACGTGAGTGCACGTGCGTGTAACTAGAAGTAATTTTCTTATTATATTTTTAAACATAAAACAACGCTGTAGATAATTTATCGTGTACAATATATAAAGGTTATTTTATATTCAATTATATTTTATGTTGAAGAATTAGCATGGCATTAGCAAACAAGTTATTTTGAAGGTTTGGGATATTCATGTACAATATTAAATTTATATTATTTTTATGTTGTAGCAACATTGTAAATATTTTGTTATATTATACTTTTTAATTCTTTAAGTCGTCTCAGTTTTTAAAGTTATTCGCAGTTTTCACAAAGAAAAATATGGAAATTCATTAATATTTTTTAAATTATATTATATTAAACATCATGCATCATACAGACCTAATATAAAGTTAATCCTTGCATGTGATATTAAAAATTAAAATAGAGGTTTTAATTTATTCATAATTAAGTGTTCAACATAAACCTCGTGCATTTGACATTTGACAGTAAAATTAGTCCACTGCTTGCTCGACCATCCGATGGGGACAGTACCGTCGCCCACGTACACAGAACTGACATTATCACAATGAATGATTTCAAATTAAACAATGTTCTTTTTTTTTTTTTTGGGTTCATGTAACATCAAATTTGACCTTTAAATTGTAAAATACCGGATATATGTTATAAAGCTATGAAATGTCTTAATATCTGCATGTTGCTTCATGCATGAATAGAAAATTTAACTCTCAGTGACAAAGAAAATTAATTTAATATAACTTTACAGTTAACCATACCATATAATATAACAATGTACATCCTATTGTTATAATTATGTGCATTATTATTCAACTGCATTATATGGAATACCGACCTCAATTTTTTTATTGCAGAAATGGATAGAGGGTGCAAAGTTATGCTACTCTGATTTTTTTTCAGATTTTTTAAAGCCCGGCAATATATTTTTTAAAAATTATTGAAAGTGCAGAAAAAGTGCCGCCTCTTGCCGCCTCTCTTAATAAAAGATATATAGGACCCAAAAGGGACGTGGATTCGAACCCGACCTCGCCAAAACTTTTTAGCGATACTTCCCGGTCCCTAAAAAATGTGAAAAAAATCAGATTAACATAACTTTTCATCCTCTATCCATTTCTGCAATAAAAAATTTTGAGGTCGATACTCCATTGTTAAAAGTTTTAAATAAAATTAGCATAGACACAAGAATATTGTTACTGTGTATATGGAAAATTTTGTTTAGAATTTTAAAGTTCTTCTATAAAAAAAGGTGACTGGGTATGTAATAATAATGAAATATTGAAGTGTCAAAGACCACCCACTAATACTTCAGAGAATTAACCAAACATGCCAAAAAAAAAAAAAAAAAATCAGCATAGTGAGTAGGTGTCAACATTCAACAACTTTTCTGTTAGAATATTAATAATTTTGTTACATATTCCTTTAGCCTTGATAAATATCACATTATACTATGCAAATTATTAGCAATGTTGTCGACAAGGAAATCCCTTTTGACTATAATATATGTTGAAATTGCTATACAATACCTTAGAGATTTCATCCGGGGTGGTCCTTTGTAATATAAAGGGGTGTGGCAAGGGGGGCGTGGCATAGTGGGGTCATCTCAGAACAGCAAAAGGGGTGAGGAAAAGTGTGTTCTCTACTGATCCCTATGCGACCCTTGCTTCTCAAATCTCTCGCTGTCAGCTAAATAAATATCACTTCTTTTTTTTATATGTTTGCCTGCTCTTTGGATTGTTATTTATTTTTATTTTCTTCTCTTTTTATTTATAATTTTATTGATAAAGAGAAATAGAAATATATTGTTGTACATGCTATCGAAAGGCAATATGAAAAAAAAAATTATAGATGAAATACATGCGTGCTACAAATGATTTTACAAATCATAAATAATATACTGCAGTATATTTTCAAGGAATGTTATACTGTCTTATAATTGCCTAATAATTATAGTCCTCTTGATATAAATTGATTTGTCATTTCTATTATATATACGTTATTATGATTTGTTCGTTTGCATGATATGTAATTAGTATTTATAAATCATTGCATTGAGAATGACAGATTAAAATTCGAGAATTAATTCTAAAAAATTCGCATTAGATAAAAATAAAAATATTTTAGTACGAGTGTTATTAATTAATATTGTATATAGGATTTAAAATATTCATTTTTTTTTATTTGATTAAATAGACTGGAAAAATGAAATAACATTGAAATGAGAAAATTATACACTTTATCCCATCCCACTACACGATAAAATCAATTAAAAAATATAATATAGAATTCAATAAAAAAAGTTTGAAATAAGCGATAAATCCGAGATTATAATACCATGACAAGCGCGCTGAACAAGAGTGCAAATATTAGAGCAGTAAATAGGTTCAAGTACTGTGTGATTCGCAAGTGATGTAGTCAGAGTAAAGCTGGTTGAGTGCCAGTGATTAATCGGGATGGAGAAGTGGAGAGCTCTGCCTGCCTGCCCTCACCGGTTCCGTGGGTATACCATCTTCACCGACAGATTATTTAAACTGTATACTCGTGAAAGAACTAGCTAAAAAAAAAGGCTTAGAATCAAAGTGGTGTACAAGATTATGCAAATTACATCCTCGACTTTAAGCTAAAGAAAAAATGTTGTTGCTATTTTGTTGACCTCTATATATATTTTTTTCTTTTTGATCTCTTGTGAAACATTAAAGCTATTAAATTTTCACATTATATTAAACAAATTGTCATTAATTGGTATTTAAAAGAACAAAGTATGGTGAATATAGTAAAGAAAAAATTAAGTACACAAATTATTGTCTTATTCTTTATAACAATTTTTATTTCATAAAAAAAAAGCTTAGGTACAGTAATAATTTTATATGCCATTGATATATACTATATTTATACCATCATAAATATAAGCATACGAAAATATCATAACTTAAAAAAAGCAAGTGTTAAATATTTAACATTTATATTTTATTAAATTATTCATAAAAAAAATGCAAATCAAAGACTACCGTCTGTATATTTATACAATGTGAATATTATATAAAGGATTAAATTTTTTTTTTTATCAATATGATTAATGATTCTTGTTTTCATTTTTATAAAAAATATATACAGACGTACAAGTAGTGTATTTTTATATATTTTATATATGAGTATAACATCAATCCTTAATAAGAGAGGAAAATATTTAAGTGGCTGTCAAAAATTATACATAATATGTCACTGAACCTTTTATTCTTTGAGTTAATGTTTAAATAAATATTTGAAATTTGAGCATCTAAGCTATTTTAATTTCTTCTAAAAACTACTGTATATACAATAATAATTATACTCCTACGTATGTCCTATATACCCATTAATATATTTAAAAAATACGATAGTAATGCGAAATCGGAGAAGAAAAACAAACCAAAAATATAAATGTAGTCATCCCCGATACCCGATATATGCACTTATTAATTAATTAATTAATAAACTTAATATTGCATATATATTTTTTAAATTATTTTTTTACACAAAAAATTATAAACAATAAAATTTCATTTCACTGTATATATATACATAATTGTATATTTTGTTTTATTATCATTTTTTACATATTATATATAGATTATAGTTGTAAGCTATTGATCTGTTTGAATTATTAATTATGTTGGTGTGAAATTATTATGCAGAAAAATATTGAAGTACACATGCAGTATTGCAGTGTTGAAATATAATAAAACATGTGCACGTGTAATATAAAAACTATAACTATGGAGTAGACCGACCTCAAAATTTTTTATTGCAGAAATGTGAGAAATGGATAGAGGGTGCAAAAATATGCTATACTCTGAATTTTTTTAGATTTTTCTGAGACCGAAAAGTATTTTTAAAAAATTGCACCCTCTATTCATTTCTGCAATAAAAAAATTTGAGGTCGGTACTCCATTGAAAACGTGTCACTCTTTGGCAACTTCAATATAAAAAAAAGAAAATTTAAAAAAGAATCATTAAATTTGCCATCTGCATATCATATAAGACTTGACAGTTATATAGAGACCAATCTGATAATCCTATCACTCAATACAAACTTTACACCCATAGAGGTCAAGTTCATATTTGACAAACGTTGATATTATAAATTGACAAATGTTTGTTTTTAACCATCACGATTCATTTTGCAATATACCATTAATACCATGCATGATACAGTCAAATAATTATATTTTATGCCCTCCGCGCGGAAAGAGACGAAATTGTGACTATTCTATTATTTGTAATTTGAAATTTTGCTGAAAATATTTTTTTTTTTGCAATAGTACGTACTGAAATATATACTGAAATTACTGAAATACGAATACAGGAAAGCCATCAGAAACTTTATTTTCCCGGCTACTTCCGGATGGAATATCATGTAAATTTGACTATCAGTCTATGTTATTTTGAAACCCTCAATCGTGGTCGGTGCCTCATGTAGAAGTACAGTATAACGGAAGTGGCAGCTATATACGAGAGTGGACTTGAGCTTCACAAAATGTCCTTCCACTCACCTGTCAAAACATCACAGACAGAATAGAACATTTATGAATCTGATATTGACATTTCCATTCTAGTTTTATTATTAAAATGTCAAATGGTATTAATATTAATTGAATTAATAATTTAATATTCATTTTTTTTTTAAATTATTTAAATTTAATTAATTTTAATAAAATTTATTAGAAAAAACATCTAGTCGACAGCAATGTTAATTTGAAATGTATTATATGCAGGGGTTATCAAAATAAAATAAATATTGAAAAAAGGAAAAAAATATATATATAGGGGAGGGAGGGGGGGATCTGTAGGATTTCAATTTATAGCAAAGATTTACATTCTGTATAATCTCCTTTTTATATTAAACACATTTTGTATACTAAAATTTCATAAATCTTGTTTTAATTGGCAATCAAGCCATACATCAACTGCTCCCAAGCGCTGCTCGTTATTATTGTTATTAGAATGACAAAATAGTTATAATACCAGCACATGCATCAAGGTTCAGAGATGTATTGAATTTCATGTTGACATCAGTTAAAATATTTATTATATATTTATGCATTTGCATGGCATTCATGTCAAAATTCATTGTAATAAAGTTATTTTATTATTTTAATTAATAAGACCACAAATATAATATTAATATATAGCACTAATAAGTAAAACAATCTGTACTTATATATACAGTATTATTATCTACCAAACCATATACATGCTTCTCCACAAACCAAAAAATGTATGCTTGGCGTGCTTGCAGTACATTAATTACATATCAATACAAATATAATGAGTGAAGTGATTCAAGGAAGGAGTTATCCATGCAGCATAAGGTTATCTATATAGCATTCTTACTATATAAAATAAATATATTATAGTAACCGCTATTAGCGCCATTGATTAAGACCGGCAATAAACGTTGGTTACTGAGAAAGCTGGATAACTTTTCGCCAATCGCGTTCCCAATATTATAATTAATGTACAGTATATAATAATATAGCATTAAACAGTTTTTTTTTTTTTTTTTTTTTTTTTTTTTTTTTTAAATACGTGTAATATAGTAATGAGAGAGCTGCATGGTTTAAAATTTATAATATGTGTGCGATTCACGAAGTAGTTAGCCATGCAGGTTTCTAACCACGTTTAGCTTAACCACGTTTAACTATATACCTGTTTTATGTGTTAAACATCAGATATAGTTAAACGTGGTTAAGCTAAACGTATGGTTAGAAACCTGGCTAACTGCTTCGTGAATCGCGCCCAATATGTACAGTTCTTAAAGTCAAAAATTGGAATTAATGCATTAGAATCTTACCTATAATATGATTTCCAATTTTTAACTTTAAGAATTGTACATTACTTATAAGTACATTACTTATAGATTTGCTATAATATAATATACTGTACTGTCCTCATACAGTATAACACACAATTCTATATTTTATTATATATAATATTATATACTCACTATAAAGAACTAATATTGCCTGTAGCCGTCGCGAAACGAAATTGCTCGATCTATATACATTACATAAACTTTAAATTTACATTATTAGATGACTACGCGTCTCTCTTGAGTTGGAAGATACTAAAAAAATATTTTGGAGTGGGAGAAATGTATATTGCCCATGCTAAATCCAAATTTAATCCCCCCAAATCCCCCGCGCTGCCTCTGAGATGTACATAATAATACATCCAACGACTATAATATACTGGTTCTTGTATATAGTTCTTGTATAATACATCATGATTTGTTATATTTAAGATAATATAATTGTACTGTGTCTAAATAATATATTATATTATTATAATATTGAAATATTCAATCTACAAAGCTGCATGATGCAATATAATATACATAGCCCTCTTACGTGGACCAGAGGGCTATAATGTAATATATATCAAATTCATGAATTTTGCTATGCATGGATTTTATTTTATGTGTCATAACATTAAAAAAAAAAAGTGGTGAATTTTATTTCTATAAATTTAGTATTATTCAGTATAAAATCGCTGCGGGATGTAGTTTATAATGTGTATCATGCAAAACACTCAATGCCTGTGGCGTTTATACATCAAAAAAGGGAAATATTGAAGCGAAAAATGATAATCATGACATAAAATAATGTATTAATAAACTAAAAAAAAAATATATACTGTAGTAAGTTATTTATTAATGAATCAATTAATAATAACAAAGTAATTTACACAGTATAATTATAATACATTTTTATTTTAAATATATTATACTGATTTTTATTATTGTTACTCATCACTATATAATAATTATATATAATAGTAAAATATATATTTATGTACACGTATAGTATGTACGACATAACAAAATCATTATACTGAAATATATACAAATAAAACGATGTAACATATGGCTGCAGTAGTATAGTCCCTGCATGTGCTGAATTGTCATGGTGTATAATGTACTGTATCTATGTGAGGCGTTACAATCCAGTCGTGACGTCACATCCTGCTGATTTACCATGCAAGCAAGTAACGACGACGACGAATTGCACTGCATAGTACTAAATATTCCAGAGTGTAAGCACATTCGTAATAAAAAATAATGTCTTTTCTCATTATACAGTCTCGTCTGTGCTGGTATTTATGCCACCTTTGCGAATGTTTTTTATTTATTTACATACGTTGGTATGTAATATTTGTCACATTGAGTTAGGTCGGGCAATGTATATATAATATAAAAAATGAATTGTGTAAGTTTCTATTATAATAATATAGTAAAAAAATATTTTTTATACACGATTGCATGTGTTTGGTGTTATTTTTTTTATATACGATAGAAGTTTATATTACACTATATATTATTTATAATATTTAAATTATAATTATTTTATAACATTTTTTTATTCTATTAATGTAAATATTAAAATACTCATATTACTATGCAGTATAACTGCAATTTCACAGAATTGATAAGACTTCAAAATTTTTATGTCATACACCTCTATTGATGGTGAACTCAATTTGAACTCACCGTCAATAGGTGCAGTTCAAAGTCCCTTGCAGTTTATTGAATTGAGGGGGCCGATGTCAAAATCTCAAGCAACTGACATGCAATGTTGTTTTTATAATCTAATAATAAAAAATTAATATATATTTTAGTCTAACACTTTTTTTTTTTCATACACAACACAATAAATGTAATATTAGCCAGCTATGTTTTTTTTTTTTTCGTGTGTTTTGTTTTTATACAGTGACACGCACATGGTACGCGTGCGAAAATTTAATACGTTGTGCAAGTTATGGGGGGGTTGAATTTCTGCTAGGGGCTCTATATAGCAAGCAAACATTACAGCCAAGTTTCTCCCTTGGTCGTAGTCGAGTTTATCGATCCAAAAAGTGCACCCGGCACGTTTCGCATAGCATACCCACCGCTGCCGCCACCACCGCCTACGCGTAGTCCTTCTCAGCACGACAAACCGCGGGTATATTTCAGTGTATGTCGTCGTCGGCGCATTCTGCATTCTCTTTGAACATGTCATTCATGTGTACCACGTACATCTGTCAATCCGCCACCTGTCGAATACTTGCCAAAATAAAAAACTTGTCTCGTACCAGACCAGAAAAAAAAAGAAAAAATAAGTAGATAAATTGAAAGCCAGTTTTTTTTTTATATGTATGGCATATACTACCATTTAAATATATATTTATATAAAGACATCATATTGAATTAAAGAGATGTCTACAATTTTATTTATATATCATATAAAAAAAAAGTGTAAAAATTGAAGTTACTTTCGTATTTCATAAAATGCTAATATATTAATT
Organism: Siphlonurus alternatus; assembly: GCA_949825025.1. Classification (NCBI taxonomy): domain Eukaryota; kingdom Metazoa; phylum Arthropoda; class Insecta; order Ephemeroptera; family Siphlonuridae; genus Siphlonurus; species Siphlonurus alternatus. The sequence goes on along the minus strand of OX463780.1, from coordinate 32,384,181 downwards.
TTAAATGAATTTTTCGTATTTTTACTAAACGTAATTTTCTTTTATAATGCTATTTTTATTTCATTAACCTTGAAGTCGAAGTTGTATGTTAAAAATATAAATCCCGAGCCCCAATGATAGTTGTCGATTGCAGCGCCTCTAGCCGTAGCGCATTGAAAACCGGCCTCAGAGCAAAATGGTGAGACTGGGGAGTGTTTCATTCGCAACTACACTCTTTATATAATTTTTTTATTTAAGCTTTTTTCAATAGTGATAGATAGCGTAGGATAAACCTAGTTTTTCTATAGATTCATGAATATATTGAGTATCGTGCTAAGTGTTTTGTAAGGTGTTGTGACGTGTTTTTCAAACAATAAACAGTAAAAATATTTTAAAAAGAAATCATCCTATCTCTTGTGGTTTCGAGCTGTGGTGTCAAAGCCAGTAGGCACACCCCTCTCTCTCTCGCACACACTCATTCGTAACTTTGTAGCCTTGAGAAGTAATAAATAAAAAAAAAAATACACAATGGCAGTACGCATGGAAAATACAGCTGGAAGAAAAATTAACTACAAAACAATGGTAAGTAATAATAATTGCTTTTAAATGCACTTGTAAATGTCAATCCTTTTAAAAAGTGGGATGGGCTGAATCACGTGCTATGTAAAGTATTTGCGATATTTAGTAGGGTGGTATTATTTTTTATATAATGTAAGGGTTATGATCACCCGAAGAGAGCATATAGGCCAGAATGCCGCGCCGACTCGTGGCCCACGGAACATCCAACCGCGGTCCTTTTCGACCCCACCCAGTTCCAGTTGCCCATTGGCAAGCATTCAAGAAGGCCGCAACATTTTTCATGTTCAATTTTTTTTTATTACTACATTATTAATTAGAAAGAATTTTACACGTTTGTTATAATATTACACTAATTTGAAACAAAGGTATATATAAAATAATATTATTTTTTATAAATATAAAAACTACGAGGTGTGACGATTTAAAATAATAATATAATATTCTGTTTTTAGATTTTTATCAAAGTTGTTTATATTCATTTAAAGTTGTCAGCCTTTTAAAATATATAAATCTAGCACACACATTCCTTTTTTTTATACCAATAATTTTTTATCATTATAAAGTGACGTATCATGTTTTTATCTTTTAGATTGATAACCGTCTGATAAAAAAGGTGTGGGAGTTTTAGCATTTAATTTTTGTGTTATATCAGTCGATTATATTGAGTGAAGAGAAGTATGCATACAGTGATTGTGAACCATTGTCGATATAAATTTCATAATTGAACCAATTTGCAAATTTTGTTACTACCGAAAACATTTTTATACAATAAAAAACACTTCCTAATATACGCAGCCGCTTTTTAACGGTAGGCAAATCTTTTGTATAATAATATATTATACTCTTCATTTTAATATTTGTACTTTTTAGTGATAAGGTAAGTTTTGACGCATTTCAATGATAATTTTTGAAAGCGAAAATGTGTCACAAGAGAAAATATCTTGACTGATTTTTTTTTTTTTTTTTTTTACTCTTTATAACTAACAAGGGTTGCAGAACTTGTTTGAACTTGTGGTTTGCGATACACACAAGTGGTTGAAAGCAAGTTGTGAGGGGGTAGAGATGAAAATGAGAGGGAATGACGTCAGCTTTCGCAGTGTGAACTCTAATGGAGATTACATTTTTTTTTTTTTTTTTTTTTTTTTTTTTCTGCTTCGTTCATTGCTTTGATTGAAGAAGCGTGTCCCTATACAGTCACAACAGATAGGGGTCGTATAGTGTACAGTTTTTGTGATCAAGTAATAACTTGCCCGTATATCCAAGGATTAATATTTTAATAAAAATAATATAAAAAATATATATATTGACAGGGAAGGGAAAGATATATGACAGAATGTGCTATTTTTGTTTTATTTTGTTTATGAAAAGACATCATAATAATGACGATAACAAAATCGCGCGGTAGGAAAAAAAAAATAGCTTCTGTAATTTATGGCTGGTTATTTACTAAAATGTACTGTAGCGTCTTTATTATTTTTCAGAAATTGTACTGTATAAGAGTGTATGCATTTATACAATGTATGGTATTTATACATGTCATATATAAGATGAAATATTTATTGTGTTATTTTTACCAGGAAAAATAATATATTTTTTGTTCTTGTCGTTGATACAAAAAACAGATGGACCATCGGCATATATACAACAAAGCAGTGTTATATTATTATTACACTTTGGAACTGTTATAGGGCGGTATATGAGATAAGAGCAACGTCATGCATGTAACCATGCACGCTTAGCGGTTCGGTCTCTTTATAGATATTATAGCAAGAGTCGCAATCTTTATTATTAGAACACTTCTAAATATAGTTTAATTAATTTTTAATGTCAAAAGAGAAACCATTTTAATTTTGAACATTACTGTATACTTTTGTCTTTGAGATTCGTTGATGTTTTACAGTTTTATAACAATGATTATAAATAATGATAATATATATTAAAGTGTTTTTCCTTGTTTCTCTCCGTCATAGGGAATTTATTATTAGTCTCTAGAATGTACAGAAGTATTAATTACAATATTATTTTTGATAATTATGTCAATTATGTGTGGAATGTTTAAGAAGTAATGACAATAATAATTTGTGGCGGGTTAAGTTTATTCTTGAGGTACGTCGCATACAGTCCAGCTGAGTGCAATTCGTTGTGAGGTGTGGGTGTGTGGACATAAAACGATGGAGGGGAGGTTAAGTTAAGCGAGCGCCATGCAGCACGGTTGCCACGCGACCGAACTACCCCCTCAGGGTTCAACCCCCTTCCCCACTCCGTCGCGCGTACGTCACTCGTCACTGCGTGGGTGAACTAGAGAACTACCCCCTATCCCACCACCACTACTACCCTTAACTTTTATATATATACCTCTCCATAATTCTAAACAAGCAATAACACTTTCAAGTTGTAAACTTCTTTAAAAAATATGCTCAAAAATACGTGTCAAACACAGTACTGTATCGCATATATATTTTAGTATGGAAACTATAGATAGTTTCTTTGTTTCTATACTAAAATATATAGATCTATATATAAAAATAAGTCAACAACGTTGTAAAAATGTAAACAGCCTTTTCCTTTTTCACACAATTATTTATGCCTGGTATATGAGATTTCTTAAAATTTTTATACCTGATGCTTTGATTTTTCTTTCCCGTCAAAAATTATTCCTAAAAATTGATTATAAAATGCGTATAATAATATATGGTATAGGAAAACATACATAGGTAACACTAAAACTTTGTTTTCTTTATAATATTTTTTTTTTTTCTCCAAGTTTAAATCTGAACATTATATTTGTGCAGTGATATAAGAGAATTATCATAATATATTAAACCTCTATACAAACATTCCTGTATAATTTTCTGATGCCATAGAGTACACGCGCAATGTTAAAAGATCCAATGTTACTGGTTGCCAAGTTGTATATGACTTTTTGTGAACCTTCACACAACAGTACACAGTATAGCGACGGTGGTGGTTGCTTTTTTGGAACGTATCCAAAAAACCCTTGAGCAATTTTCAACATATACAACACACCACCATTACTGACTACTTGGTGCTGCTACTGTTAAAACGGCCACCAACATTTTAACATTAAATGTTATATAGATAAAAATTTACTGATGTTGCAAATAATAAAACCAATTATCAAATCAAGACTTTAATAATATAATAAATAATTATATAACAATAACTAAATATTAAGTAAATTATTCTATTGTTATATTATATAAAAAATAAGATAATGACAAAAATATTATAATCAATACCGGTATAATATAAGTCATATATAATGAAATGAGATTTAATGGGCATAAGCTACCCGTATAATAATGATGGCCTAAAGCATTTTTCATCATCATCATTATTATTACTATACACACCCTGACTGGTGGTATATAGTCAAGAGGTCCCCTATATTATCAAGTACAATATCAGCAGCAGAAGTATAGCGTGACCTTTGATATCAAACTATAAGAGAGAGTGTTGGTTTTAATCCACTTTTACTTCTTGATGTGATGGGCAACCCTCACGGAAATTGTCACTCATGTTGGCTACTTCAATACTTTTTGTCAACTCGCTTTATCTTTACACTTTCTCACATGCATGCAATACCCCTAATTATTTTATAATGTTTTATTTAAAAAATGTATAATTATAAATATAACGTGCATGGTAGCAAAAAGTTTACCATCTCTCAAGCCAAAATTGTAAAGCCAAATTTGCAATAATTATGTAATTATATTATATTTCATGTTTTACATTAGATATATACATGCAATCTTTGACTTCACTTGAATGCCATGATTTTAATTTATTTTCCAATCAGCTGATTCAGTTTTTTAATATAATTGCATGCAATATTGGAATATTCCAGCAATATTCAATATTCCAAATCTCATAATAGCCGATTAAACATAAAGCTAATTGAAAATTCAGTGATATTCGTAGGAAGAGTCGATGATGCAGTTAAATATTAAGATTATATATTAATCCCTGATGAACGTGGAGAATTTAAGGTTTTATTTTATCTAATCTGACACATTGCAGTTATATAATATTATGTTCGTTATTGTTAATATTTAGGTAGTTTCAATATCTTGTGCTTACTATTCTTCCAGTATCTTATACTTTGTAACTGTAGTTGTATGGTAATATATTTTTAAACAAATGAAAGTCATTGTTCATGATAAAATAAAGTGAACTCTACACAGTCATTATTTCAATGAAAGATGATTCGCAGAACTTCATACAGTTTTTTTTTAGATTCTCTTTTGTCTTTGACATTTTACGTTTTTTTTTATTACTCTTGGTATAAATTGAATTAAATGAAGATTGACATCTTTAAGTTGTTGCAAGAGTTGAAATAGAAATATTTATAAACCGCGCTGTATTACCCCTAAATTACATTATATTAATGGTGTATACCCATGTATAGTAATTCACAGTGCACACTTAAATCAATACAAATTGTGTTGTTATGAATATTTTAATTGTAATATGATCTGTATTCGTTTTTTGTTTAACTTATTACATCTATGTGCATGAGTTAAAGTTTTTAATAAGATTTTTTTTTACAGCTATTATTATTTTCTATTTCATGTTTGCGTGACAGCTTTCTGAAAAAATATTAATATAATTGTAAAATTATGTAATTTTATTTTTTATAACTAAATTCTTCTAAAATATTTAGATTTTTTCATTTTTTCTTTAAAAAAAAAAATCCATAAAAATCTCATTTTAATGTAATAACTTAAGTTGATGTAATGGTATAATATTGGTTCAAGCCCATGTATTACGCGATACAATTTTGCATGCAATTTTTCGTTACAAGAAATGTCATCCCCAGCATACAAACAGATGGAGAGATGGAGTTGTAAGGACAAATTGTATGCATTAATTACAAGAATTGTGTTGTTTAAGGGTAAGGTAACGCCACCAATGTTAAAAAAAATCCCTCTCACAAAAATTCTGAAAAAAATTTAAAATGTTCTCCTCTATACCCCCTATCAGTACCTAAAATATCAGGTATACAAATATGATCTAGTTTTTGAGTTATAAAATTTTAAAGTTGACTACTTTAACATGGAGAAATGAAACTCCCATGTTAAATTGGTTAAAAATTCATAACTCAAAAACTAGATCGTATTTGTATACCTGATATTTTAGCTACTGATAGGGGGTGTAGAGAACATTTTAAATTTTTTTCAGAATTTTTGTGAGAGGGATTTTTTTTTAACATTGGTGGCGTTACCTTACCCTTAATACCGGCTTTATATATTATACTGCTATTACTTATACATACTTGTAAATATTTTTTAAAATTTAATTCCCACGATGCAGTAATAGAGCTTTTTCTATAACATACTTGATGCACATCAGATAGATGCGATAGAATAAAAGTTTTAGTTCAATGGTTATAATTATGCATGACATTGGCAAGATATAATTATATATTATGATTTTATTGTAAATATATTATAATATAATTCAGTTCAGTAATGGTCGATGTATAATATTAAATTCGTCGAATCTGTTTTGAATATTGTTTTTAATTAATTATAGATATTTTAGCAATGTTCCATTTTAATCAGGTAAAAAAACATAATTATTATAAAGTTATAATCAGTTAATGGATAATTTTTATGTTGGCTAGTGTACATCCTCAATAAACATTAAATTATCTTACAAAAATCTAAACATAAGTGTTATATACAGACATGTAATACAATTACGTATATCGGGTGATATGATGACGTCAGTGTTAGGGGGGCGTGAATCCTGCAATATATTATATTCGAGTAGTTTTGGTTGCGTGCCGTGATGCACGGCTATACATCTAGCCTGCATGTGAGCTCTTCGCGTGCAGCTGGGCCCTTCTAATCAGTGCTGGGGCCACGCAGCAGCTTAGCATGGGGCTCTACTATATAGCACTGTGCATGCAGCAGCAGTCGGTATTATATTAATAGCGAGCAGTTTTGGCAGAAAGAAAAGACCAAAATCTTCTTAGTTTTATATAGACTTTATCATTAACTCAATACTACTCGAGCGTATATTTATAATAATAAAAAAAAAAAAAAATGCAATTATGAAGGGGTAAAAAAATATAAGCAGGTGCTTAAAAAAATCGTACCATATAAATTTAGAACCATATATAAATGGTTAATTAAGTTTAATACTCTATAATTTAATGTAAATTTGATTTTTTTAAATATCTGAATATTTTTTTAAAATTTCATCCCATCATATAAATAAAATTCATGATGGGTATGCACATTATCTCATTATATATATTATTGTATCAAAATGCATAAAATATAGTTTCTTAAAATTTAAATTGTGGATGTTTTTGTAAGGAGATGTTTTTTGTATATAATATCGATCAACTCCAAAATGTGCTCTTGTGTTTGTATTTACTTCTTGTGCATATTAATATATATATATATATATATATATATATATATATATATATATATATATATATATATATATATATATATATATATATATATAGAAAAAGCGCCACTACATGAAAAGTAATTTTGCAATTATTAATGGGAAGATAATGTATTATTCAATGCTAATTAATTAATGAAGTAGTTCATTATAATGTATAAATATAAATGTAATAACATTTTTATATATTTATCTTTATCAAAAAACATTTACCGCAATATCTAATCCAAAAGTATACCATTAAAAAAGAAATGGAGTTTTCTCAATAAAAATTCCCATGAATAATTTTATATGACTATTCTTCTTCTGTTAAAACATCGATTATTATTTTTTTTTTTGCAGATTTCTGTGAATGACGTGTATGAAGACAATAACGCTATGAATTATACCATTTATATATAAAGAGCGTGAACGACTAAATTATCATGCATGATACACTTAAAAGCTATAAAATAAAAATATATAAGTATCCTATTTTGATAAATTGGTGATTTTTTTTTTAAAGATTAAATACGAAGCTATTATATGGAAAAGAAAATAATGTGTGCCTATTTCAGCACACCATAAGTGCCGAGATAGGAAAGTGCATGGCTGGTTCTTAATCGATCTTTCTATTTCACATGGGTGGATGTGCCAATAAATTGTATAGTAATGGCACAAGGGACTGTTAGAGATGTTTAACTTGCAGTATGTGGCAGCCCTGCTCATTCTCAGCTGTTGGTAATTCCCAAAATACCCACAAATATAAACTTTAACGTGCTCCATGCAAGAGGAGATAAGATTGATTCATGTTTTAATTATATTGTTTTGATTGAAATATATTATAACGATGTGCGGGAGAATTTGAAAATAAAAATATTGAAGTAATTTATATTCATTGTTTTGCTTAATTATGCTGGATCTTCGATGGACAGATTCTGTGCTTTTAACTGATGGTTAACAATCATTAATTTTCATTATAATTATATAGAATATAATACATTATATTATTATAGCTTCTATTAAGTATCGCGTAATAAAATATGTACGCAACAAAATATCATTACGATTCTAAGTGTGTATACAGTAATTATATTTATATAATAAATATATTATACACTGTAGCAACTATAATAAAGTTTACCACTTTACCTATACATTATATATATATAATAATATATGTATTATTATGTGCAGGAGGGCATCGTGTATCACATAGTTCTTACTGCATAATGCAATGTTTAATTGAATAATTGCATTTTAATCCTGAGAGCTATAAATAAAAAGACACGTGTTAAAATTTAACGTCACAGAAATACAAAAGCTTGTATGTGTTATAAAATATTTCACGTTTGTATTTTGTTAATTTAACATTATTGATAATTTATGGCTCCCTTTAAAAATTTACCTGTCAATCACCGTATGAATAACAATACCATTATTATTATAACATATATAATGAGTATAATAACAACATCAAAGCGATTGTACCTTTTGATTGTTACGAATTTAAAATATATAGCTATTTTTCCTTTCTCATCATATTTTAATTAAATTTTATTGATTATTACAACGTATAATTTGTTTAACGTAAAAAAGCTTTTTAATTTTTGTTCGATATACAAATATTATAACTTAATTCATACAATTATTATAGCATTTAATTTTATAATATGCTCTAATAATGTTCAGTATAAATTTGGAATAAAAAAATTTTATCACATGAAATATTTTAAATTCTAGTGTTATATATTATATATTTTAGATAAGGTATATCGGTATATATATTAATTTCTTAAGTGCATTTTTTTTAAAATACGTCAACTTTATCTGGATGATGTCATTTGAATATAATATAATTGTTTTTTATTTGATTCGAAAAAAAATCTTAAATCAAGTTTTGTATATTATGGAGTATTGTCCTCAAAATTTTTTATTGCAGAAATGGATAGAGCGTGCAAAGTTATGCTACTCTGATTTTTTTTCAGATTTTTTAGAGCCCGGGAAGTATTTTTAAAAAAAATATTGAAAGTCCTTTTTGTGACGTCACGCGGCGGCAAGTCCTATCTTTTTCTTAAGGAGCGGCGTCTCGTGACGTCACAAAAATAACTTTCAATAATTTTTTAAAAATAGTTCCCGGGCTCTAAAAAATCTTAAAAAAATCAGGGTAGCATAACTTTGCACCCTCTATCCATTTCTGCAATAAAAAAAATTAGATCAATACTCCATTGTTTATTATTATAATGTTAACTGCAGATATAATAAATTGATCTTATTAAATTAAATATATTATATCTCTAGTATTAAACTGTTCTGGAGATACAAAACTTTTACAGCTCGGTAATTATGAAGAAATATTGTCCTTTCTTTGAATGTTAGCTTAGCTATAGAACATATCAGTATAATATAAGCGTGTTATCAGCACGGCCCTACGGCCACATATAGAAGTTGTGAATGGCTACTAGGGCAAAGTCTAATGGATGCGATATAGGGCTAATGATGTTTCCCTATGTTAGCTTGACTTGAGGCTTCACTTGCTTGCTACTGCTTTATATATGAAGCAAAAAGAATATAATAATAATATTCTATACTCGTGACTCAGTGGGTGGTTCCTTACTATAGTAAAAGTCGAGTTTGTAATTTATCATTACCGTATCACAGACTTCTCATCTTCACCGCTGCACCATTCAAACACCTTTAATATATAAAGTTTGCTATAATATTAACGTAATATCTATTATAGCTTTATACATGCCACCACATGTATTGTTTCAAGGTATAACGATGTGAATAATTTTACTTGGAAATAATACTTCAACTTATGTGATTAAAATCTGATATACTATACCTATAAATAAAGTTATAAACATTCATAAATAAAAATGTAATGTGTAATTTATTTTACTAATTGAGTATAAAAAAGTTTTTGTAATAAATCTCTGTATGAAAAATATACTTTTAAATTCTAAAATATATTTAAACTTTTTATTTTGTTACTAAAATTTATATATTTATATTCGCATCAATGTATAGTGTTTAAAATTTAATTATTACCCATCACGTTTGACCAACTTTGCTATTTCTCTTGTGTTAGCAGTATCAGCATTTTTTTTTTTTTTTTACCACCCACGTTGCTGAAAACCGACGATGTGGGAGTATTGAAATGTTTTTCAGTGATTTGTTATCGCCAAATTTCACGAAAGGGGGAAAAAATAAAATAAAATAATAATAATAATATTTTTTATTTTAGCATGCGAATATTTTGGTGTTTATATACGGTTCACAACACAAATTATACTCGAGTACATTATTTTACTTTTATTCAACTGGTATATAAATAATATTATATAAAATTATCAATGTTCACATTTATCATTTTAATTTTGTTTTAATGATGGGGTGTATTTTCAGAGAATAATTTATGTGATTCTTAATAAAAACATGAAGTTGAATAAAATTTACATAATAAGTTAGTTGCTTAAATATTTAATAAACAAATCTCTCTAATTTTCTTTAAAAACTTAATGTTTTCTAAGGGGGATTTTCGAGAGTAATGTCGTTGATTGTGATTTTTTTTTCTGCATGAAAAAATAATGCTTAAATTTTATTAAAAAATTTCAATTAACTTTTTAATTAGATTTTTTTGTTGTAATAAAAATTTCTGACAAGTTTGCTACTCTGCCACTACGTTATGCGAAGTGAGTGGTTTTCATTAATTATTCAAGGTTCACAGAAAAGCAAACGATGAAAAGTTTAATTTCTTTCTCTTAAAAAAAAAAAAAAAAAAAATACGAGTTGCTCTTATATTGTAACTTTAGAATAATAATTTTCGCTCTCTAGACACAGACTCTAGAGTCTAGACATTAGCTAGCAGCTTGAATGTCGTCAGGGGTAGTACGATTTAACTTTATTATTTTTATAATAATAACGATGTAACTTTGTTGGAATCTGAGAAAAAGACTATTTTTGATAATAATAACAAAGTAAAATTATTTATGTATTTTGCAGTATTTAATTTGAAAATGTTCAAATATTGGCATCCAGATTCATCTATATTATATATTTATTTTAGTTAAGCACAATGAAAAAATAATTCTTTGTAATATTGGCATCTTTGAAAAAATATTATATTCATACAGTACAAAAAATCCTTGTACAAAAAATATTTAAAGGGACTTTCATCCTTAAAATTTATTACAGAAGATAAGCAAGGGTCAAATTCCCATAAACGGAAGACCTTTTAATTTATTGATTTGACATTGAATATTTTAAGATGATTCATTTAAATCAATATATTATTATTATTATGAGTAAATAATAACCTAATAACAACTATATAGCTGTATATTATAATAATACTTCTATTATAGGCACAATAATAGGACAATACATTATTTCATTATCATACTGTAAACTACGTTTAACTTACTAATTATGACCGTAGCTAGTACGGTGTTAGTTAGTACTTTTTTTCCTGGTTAAGATTGTTGTTTGCAAGTTTGCTGAGCGCATTGCACTCAAGGGCGTTCGTTTATGTGCGCACACGTCTGTGCCTATACTAAAGTCTGATAAGAAGTGCTAAGAATGCTGCTAGCTTGGAGATAACGAGCCGCTCTCATGACGACTGTGGACCAGATAATGAACTGACTGGAATATTAAACCTTCTCCATCTTCTTTACTTCATGATGGTTCTGTCTAGCTTAAATTGTGATAGTGGCTTTGCTACATTGCTCTTGTGGGTAGCCTCGGAACCGCAATGGAATAAAGTAAATGTCAGTAGCATTGTTATAGTTTGGAGAATCTCACTCCCCCTCATCCCTCTCCAAAGTCTCTCTTGCTCCAAACACAACCACCAAACGGCTTCCTTTGACATTATCAAACCTAAACTGACTGACTACTACTACTACTATTATTATACCTTCTATATCTCTATTTCTCTTCTTCGTCGTTATATACAGACATGTTCATTTTCACTTTCGTGTTGTTATAAAAAAAATAATAATAAAATAGTGCAGATTAAAAAAAAAAAAAAATTAAATTTTTTATCTTGATATCATATATTATACTGTATATATTATACAGAGTGCAATGTTCGCATTTAATACATTTTTGTTTCCACTTGCCAAAGTCATATAAAGGGTCAGGATAGGTAACGCCTTATCTTATTATTTTTTTTCTAACATGTATACATTTGCCAAGATGTCATAAGAACCACTCCCTATATTGTCATTTTATACTTTGTGAATGTAAAATTGATTGTATTCATTGCATTTATATATATACAGGATTATTATATATATATATATATATATATATATATATACACGATGCTCTTTTTTATTATTTTTTAGTATATATACATGCCTAATGTAATGGAAAACAAGTTATATATTTATTTATTATTCATTATCCATTTTATATAGTAAATTGTGCTGTATTACGTAGATAAATTTTTGTTTTAATTAATCATTAAATTTAATTTGCAATTAAATTTTAGGTACGAAGAAGCCAAACACATTTCAGTATACATACACGTCTATATATATTTTTGCATAATCTGTTTTAAATCTCACTTAGCGTTGAAAAAAACGAAAAAAAATATCAAGTACTTTTTTGTGTGTCTCTGTACCTGAATTAACCGTTATTTATATATAATGCTAGGTAATTGCGATGTAAAAGTAATAAAATATACTGCTAGCTGTTATCTTTTGCTGGGAAAATACATTGATCTATTAATAAAAATGTAATGGGGATTTTTTTTTTTATGTTATATCATCACGTCATTTCTATATACAAAATCCTTGGGCTGCAATATATGAATTAAAATCGTGATATTCATCAATTGCATCTAGGCGCGGGTGGAGCTGCACAATTGTTATATACTTGTATCCAAGTAGATAGTAACTATAAAAGTTAAAATTTATATCTAATTTAAATTTACAAAACTTGTTAATGTAGTTCCTATTGTATTATACTATACTAGAGTATTATATAATAGAATTAGCAAGAATAGATCGTGCGAGCGGTTTATAGTGATAAATTCTGCAGAGCACATCACGTATATATTATAACATGCTGAAGGTATTCTCTTTTCTTAAAGATTTCTCTAAAAAAAAAAAGCTATTCGCGAATTCCCATCACATGGAGTAAATCTGATTGTACTATAGCAGGAATGCACATCACGATTGTATATCTTATAGTGCATGTAGCTCGCGTACTCCAGCATGCAGCAGTAAAGTGTACTGCAATACTACAAGGGTGCAGTCACATTTGTATAAAGAATTCCTCCGTCCCTGGGAACCAATGAGAAACTTTTGCTACAAATTCTGCACCAATAATATGAGAGATGTTTTTAAGAATTATATTACCAGTATAATAGTGACAAAACGTTTATACTAGGACCTAGGGAGATTGGAACTCATTCAGGTATACTTCACACAGGATAATATGTGACATAAAAGTTGAGGAAATTACTCCTTGGGGACAAATTATAAAAAAATACGGTGTTCTTTTTTTATTATTGTTTCGTTACACTTGGCAATCATTTAGTAACGTATTTTCTTTTTGCTGGCATAAGATGCCAAGTCTGTAAAACTGTTATATTATATGTATTTTTTTCTATATATCATATTTTTATTGATTTATTTATAAATTGTGTGTTTGATAAAGTCTTTTCAACAGTTTTTTTTTTTGTACTGCAGTTTTGAGAGACAGAAGTGTTGATAAATTGAAACTAAAATCTTAATATATAAAATTACCAACATGCCAGTTACTTTTATAATAAGAAATTGAATTGTCTTTATTGTATTATAAGACGGTAAACAAAAGATGGCTTCTTATTTTTAAATTAATTACACAATCTTATTCACTGTAACTGTATATCTTGTGTAGTAATATCATTTTGATTATGACACAGTAAAGAAGACTGATAACCACAATTATTTTTTTGCTTGGTGCTTGCGGTTTGACAATGATTGGAAGTGACACTTTGCGTCTGGAGACATATTACGATTTGTCCCCGCAGTAGATCCACCCAATCTCGGGCAGGCAGGCAGTCTCGTTAGCACTCAGAGACAAGTTAGTTGGGCGTGCCATCACCTGTACCATTTGTATAAGCCACTCAAAACCTGCCTCTTAATAATTATTATACCTCCTAACTTTTTTTTTATTATTATTTAAATCTGAAACATTATGCTGATATTTTTTTTTATATTTAGGAAGAATAAAATAGTAAAACATTAATTTACTACAAAAATATTAGATAAAAACAAGTTTATAATACCTTTTTAAAAAAATGATATTGGTGAAAATGGATTTATTTTTCAACTGTCACCATCATGATAAAAATGATGTTAGAATAATCACATAAGTTTCTTTTCTATAAAAGCTATTATAGACATGTGATACTGTAGGTGTATAATAACGATTTAGCAGTCTGAGAATTTGCAATACGAAAACCTATCACTATATGAAACTTGTGTCGAGCACGTGTAAATATCTTAAGGTCAAAGAACGTTATAAATTTAGCAGTGGTTTCCATTTTGGTACTCATTGCATGTCAAAAGAAACTTCTTAGCTTTTTATTTAAATCTTTTTCAGACGAATTAAAAAAGCTTATGTATAATAACTAAAGATAAAAATGCTATCATTGTATACTCCCCCACCTTCCCCATCCGGCTATCTTCTACTATATATTTATCGCATTGAACTACTACATTTTATATATTTTAAAAGCTTCTTATACTGCATTGTGATGTGCGTGCTGAATAATTTTAAATACTTTTTTTTTTTTTTTTTTTTTTCAGAGAGAAGTCATGAAAGAAATATAAGATTCATAAATTTTTAAGTTCATGTCCGTAGATGTTTATTATCTAAGCTTGACAGATATATATTTTTTTCTTCTTTCTATATGTTGATAGCTTTGAATAAAATTTTAACATTCGTCGTCATGCAGTAAGATTTATTATTCTCAAAGAAAGAAGTGAAATGCGAAATGATCTGCAAAGATACTCTTATACCATGTGTTAGTCCATTACGTAATTTACATAGCAATGTAGCTTTTATTGAATGTGACTCGATGTTTCATTTCAAGGTCTTATAAACAAATTTTTAATCACATTTTTTACTCCCCCCCCCCCTATCACGTAGTTTTACTATTATATATAATGTTATGATTTTTTTGTTGTATAAGAAATTCAAAATTTCAAGTTCTCAATGTTAATTTTATAAAATAAATAATATTTTCTGTTGCATTTTTTTATTATTTAATTTAGATTATTATTTATAATATTTATAAATTATACTTTTTTAAAATTTGTTATCTATTTTGTTAATATTAATAAAAAAAAATAAAACAAATTATTTAAATTCATAATATTTACAAGTTATATGTTCAAAACCAGATATATGTCATGCATCCATTGATTTTGATTTTATATATACACATTTGGACACAACGAACTTTATTACTGCTTTGTTTGTGCATGGACGTTACCATGTATGGTATGCAGTTTTTGCAAGCATTATTTATATAGTGAAGCTTAGCTTTTTTGATATTCTAATAGACATGGATTTTTTTTTTTTTTTTTTTTTTTTTTCAGGACTGAGAGGAGTGCTCTTCTTACCTCACCTGAAATTTTATATCTGTATCTCTGTGATGTTTATTGGAACTGCAGCTCTAGCAAGTGAGGCACGAGTAAAGTTCGTGCTGTCCATATAGTTGTACACTATAATATGATCGACCGTTTTACTTTGCCTGTAAAATCGATTTACTCTTTGTTGTATCTTCATACGCTAATATTTTTACAGTGTATTGTTGCGAATTGTCAGAAGTTTTTTTCTGCGTCATTGCCTGCCGACTCCCCGTAGTGAGATGAGATAGGACGAGAGTTATTCTGTGATGCATGAATTTACCGTCGACGACGCCAAGCAAGGTGCATCAAGATTCCTTCAGCTGCTACTTGCATAACATGCAAGCAAGCCTGGCTGCATTCCTGCGTCGTAAGCAACGGAATGACGTGGACAGGTACAAATTTATGGTGATATCCTCATAAGTAATTTCCTATTTATTTTATACAAACAATGAAAGATATGGAGAGAGGCATAATATAGAAGGGAAATCAAGTAAATTTTTTACAAGCTGGTTTTTAAAATGTATATATAAATATAATAAATTTCATAATAAATTTTTAATTTTAAGTATACGTCAGTATATATTATTGTATAATTATGCTGCTTTATAGTTTTAAGGTTTGGCTTTAAAGAATGGACATAAACCATTCCGGATTAAGGTCGTTATCAGTTTTATATAAGATATGAAACTGACCTTTTGTAAAATATGGATATGACTTTCTGCAACACTCATCAGTAAAAAAATTATTGTCAATGGGTCAGCTTTAGAATAATTAAATAGGTTGATTTGTAATGTCTTCGAAGTCGGTTAATTATAAATCTATTCTAAAAGTGAACACCTATATTAATTACTGTGTAATAGCAAAATCTATAAGTAATTAATGTAAATATCATCCTGGCGATTATAATGGTAACAAACACTTATTATAATTTTTTCCTATTGCTTCATTGTATTCGTAATGTAAGGCAATGGGGGTGGAGGGGACAGTGATGCTGATGACTCAAAGACATAAGATCAGAATGACTCATTGGGAGTAAGCCAAGACATTCCATTTAATCTACTTTATATGTTATATGCATCAGTACTGCATATGTTTAATATTAATATTAGAGTCAAGTTTTTTTTTTCATCTGTGATAAAATCAAATTATTAAGTTCATGAGTTGCTGGGTGGTATTTTTTATAGATAAAAATGTCAAATAAAAATACAATATTTTATATAAAAAAATTAACTTTGCTTGTCTAATTTTCTTGTCATCACTGAATTATTAATTTTTTATCACTATAGTGTAGTGGTCAAGTTAGTTTGATTGCCTCATATGAAGAAGACAACAAGCCAAACAGAGGTCGTGTCGTCTCGCTTCCCCTCCTCCTCCCCTCCCTTTCTTGTGACGTTAGCGGTGCTCGGGCTATTGCTGCCGCCCCTACGTTAGCCGGTGCCGCCGGCCGCTTCTCTCACTGCATAGCTTTCCTTGCTCTTGTCCACGACGAGCCGTCCGTTCTTGTGTACGATTAATAGTGAGTGAAGTGTTTTGGATAATCTTTAGCTTGTGAAAACGATGCCTGAACCTACAGGGGATACTGCTACTGCGAATTCTCCTGTCACCATTAACGGAAAACAAGCTGAGGAACCAACTTCTGTGAGTAGTAAAAAAAGAAATAGAGAGAGAAGAAAAGTGGGCGTTGCCCTTGAAATTTGTTTGTCCGCCATTTTTTTGAGGAGTGCTAGAATAGTTAATTTTTTTTATTAATCCTTTGTTGATTTATAATCCTATAAAGATTTTTTTTGTATAGTTTTATTATGAAGACCTTCATTTTTGGATCATTGTAAATCAATGAAAAATGTATGGATTTCATATATTATTATCGAAAATGAAAAGGTCACTGATCTTTTTTGACAGTGCATTCTTTGGATTCCAGCTAATATTTTTCAATATTTTTCCTCTTCCAAGGATGTTTTTGCCTTTTATCGTTAAGGTCTGTCAAATAGCAAGCGGTCAGATATTTGCTCGACTTTTACAAATTGAATTCACGACAGTCACGGTCTTGTTTCGGAAAAAAACAAATTACTATATAGTTCATTGAAAAAAGAATGAGGTTGAAAAACCCTTTTTTTACTTCATTCTTGATTTTTTTTTATAAATAAAATAAAAAACTTTTTCTCTGCTTTGTAGGAGTGAAATTGATTACAACGTATACACACACGATTTTCTACTTTAATCTATTAATAAAATCTCTATAAACACAAAAGAGAAAAGTACTATCATTTTTATCGGTATTAAATTTCTGTGGATCGACTATCAAATTACAGTGTCTTATATACCAATTTTTTTAAAAAACGAAAAATGCAGTGGTAAAATATACATCACTTTAAACAAAAATTTTTAACAGCCTAGAAAAGGTTTAAAGGGGCGTAAATCTGGCTTGCTGCAGTACATTGGCACTACGATTCTAGGAACGGATACCAGCAGCTGGTGAGACTTACAGCAGTGCAAGTGCGGTTACCGTGATAGGGGGGCGAAACCAACGGAGCATGCCTGGCTTAATTTACAGATTGGCCAAATTATATCACTTGCGGTTCCATTTCAGTGAAAAGGTTAGCGTAGTTTCATTAAAGAAAAAAAACTTTAATTTCAAGCATCAGGTGATTTTGAAATGAAATATTGGTGTTATCAATTGGTGATGTTATTTTAGTATAAACATTAGCTTTCTTTATCGTTTTTCATTGTGTTGCAACTTTAAGGTGTCTTATCTATTTCATTTTTTTTTAAATATTACTTATAATGTGATCGATACAGTTCTGTTTACTGTTCAAACCATACATGCAACATAATATCAACGACTGTCAACACAATGTAATCAACTAAAATATCCGTTGCAGTAGATAATATAGTTTAGCTTATTGTTAAAATATGTCGTCGGATACTTTTAGTAAATTTTTAGGGGCGTTTTTTTTTTTTTTTTTTTTAAGCGCTGCGAGAGAAAAACCATGAGTTATTATAATATATACCTAACTATTTGGCTCAATTTCAAGAGCGTTCTAAGAAAAATACATGACATATATATATATATATATATATATATATATATATATATATATATATGATGTAATATATAGATTTTGGTTTCTTCATGTTTTTTTACATGTTGCAGAAAACAGAAAAGCGCATAAATCCGTTATAATTTTAAAAAAATGTCATTGGACCTGCTACCTGCACCCCTCCTTTTTTTTACATAAACGCTCTATAATTAATTTGAATATTGCACTTGCAGTCGCTAGTATTCAGATTTATACAACTTTACAGTCTTATTTTAAGGGCATGCATAGGTGAGATAATTTTATGGCTTACTATACACACCATTGGTTATGGAAGTTGCTTGATTTTTATTTCCAGAGTCACTTTGTTATTCAGCTGGGTATGAGTTTGTTAATATACGCGTGCCTTTTGCTATGCTGCTTCTTCTTCTTGTTTCGTTTTTGAGAATAAGCCGTTGTTAAACAGCTATACACCCAGGTACTAAGTAAGTTTGGACTATGTTGTGGTAATACTTATGTAAATTGTTCATGTGGTTAAGAATTTAAAAAAGGAAAAAAGGGTTGAAAATGGATGAACAATGGATAGGGTGATTATGGGACGAGGGACGCAAAAAGGTGATAATGGGAAGCGGGACAGCGTGCCACTTCTTGCCGCCGACCACGTTTTACCGTGGAACAACCAAGACCACGCTGGGAATTGGATGAATTTGTTGGCCGTTGACTATGTGGTGTGGGGTGGGATAATGTTGGTTGATGATGTGGCGCCAACATGAAGGATGTCACAGGTAGTTTGAAATTCTCAACGTGTTGGGACCTGTAGCCCAACCGTGAGCAGGATCAAGAGTAGTGATTATGGGGGTGCGGTGAGGCGAAAAGTGATAATTATGAATCAAATTGGCTGAGGAAAAGGATAGAGATCAAGATGATTAATAAATAGATAGGATGGGGATAGTTACCAGGATGAGGACAGACAATTTGAGCGGAGCGTCGGACGACAGTGTTGCAAGCACTCAGCCATTTTGGACGATCTCTTTGCTATGCTGCGATAAGGCTTGAAGAGAGGGCTAGCAGTGGCACGAGTCAGTCAGCTGATAAAAGTGTGGGAGGGGGAGTGGCAGGCAAGCAGGCGGCGGCGAGTCTAACCAGCCTGTATCCTGTTCAAGCTTTCCAGTTTGTGGTGGCTACAGGATGTGTTAAAGGGGTTGCCAACCAGTCATCATCATCATCATGATTTCACTTTTTTTTCTATTTAACTTTTTTCCTGTAAGGCAAGTCTTGAATGATGTCCATCAATAAACACATTCTCGTATGATCTTCTAATGCTTCAATATAAAATGTTTTTTTTTCTATTTTCTTGTTAAAAACATTGTGACGTCATATGTGACAGGAAACGGAAGTTGTTTGTTAAATAATACCATCCAAGCTTCATGCAGTCTATAGTTAACCACCGATGATGGTATTAAATACAATAAAAAAGCAATGATAGTTAAATAATTGTATTCTTTATCGCGTTACGTGGTACTTATTTTTTGTATTTCATTCCATTTTTAATTTCATCATGCATCTATTTTTTTAATTTAGAACGCCTTGTGTTTGTATTTAATGTTTAGTATCAGCTGATTTAGGTTATAAGTACCACGCCCCCTTTATCTGTCACCGGATGTTGTAAAAAATGTCCCTCTCGTCACGACAAAGCCCCCAAATGTATAATACCACACTTTATTGATATATGGATATTTTATTCAAACTTTTCTTTTTCTTTTTGGTAAAAGGAAATGTTAAAGTTGGTATTATATTCTGATAAATCCATAGTTTTCTCTTTTCGGTTTAGCTGATAAGTCAGCTAAGTAATCAATAGATACAAAACAAATGGCTCAATTTGTATTTACATTCAAAGGTTACCTTCTGGTAGTTTGTACTTCCTGTAGTCAAGTTTTACAAAACAGTAATGTAGGTTTATGACCTGCTAAATCCCTCTTGAGCAGTTTTACACGGTTAGTAAAGTTATACGTTGATGTAATTTGGCGCGGTATTAAAATTTGTGGCACCCCTTTATTTTATTCATTATAAAGTTAAATATAATTTAAAGAAATATCAAGTTATATATTTTTTTTTTTTTACAAATTGTTATGCTAAGTTTTTATAATACACTTATTACAGTATAACTGTACAGTAACAGTATACATTGCATGTTTTCCATAAACTTACTTTTTTTGCTCTCTTTGTATTTATTTATTTATTTTTTCTTTGTAAGTTTTGTTTGTTAGTGCGGATGTACTTTTGCGTAACAAAACTTTGTATATTATGTATTTTTTTTAAAAAAGAGTTGACACTGTGACTTTTCTTACAGA
The DNA here is from genome assembly GCA_949825025.1 of Siphlonurus alternatus. NCBI lineage: Eukaryota > Metazoa > Arthropoda > Insecta > Ephemeroptera > Siphlonuridae > Siphlonurus > Siphlonurus alternatus. Next base: position 32,363,178 of record OX463780.1, on the reverse strand, counting down.
ATAATTTAAAAGTTGAAAAAGATAGTAAAAAAAAAAGTAAACTTGGTTTGGCAAATATTCGTATGTAAGATGGGACGATTTTGTGTCTGTGCAGCTCAAGTGAGATTCTATTTCTAGTTTGGTGACACGGGGAGTTTTCTAAACCGTTGCTATGGTTACCGCCAGTTTATGCATCAGTGGTCGCCATACTGTAACAACAACAAGCTTTTATAGTCGGAAACATAGCCATCAACACCTTAGTCTGTAAAAATGACGGATATTTGGTCGTACAAACAAAAGTTGATATGATAATGTTACACATTTTTATAGAAGACTTGTCATTCCCATATATGGATATTTTTGAAGCGAGGTCAGGATTCTCAACTATTACTATGTTTCTAGGCTTATAATAAAATGATGTGAATATAAAGAAAATAAATCTTAAACTGTTACATCCTGTGAGATTATTATAAGTTTGTGGAACCCATTCATAAAAATTTAAAGATTTTTATCAGAAAGCCTAGTAGTTTGTACTTCCTATCATATTTTTATGACATATTATTACTGTTCATGATGCCCTTGTTGCCACTCTGGAAAGTATGTAACTTCTCTAGCTGCTAGAAGAAGGCGGTGATAACCCCTGACCTCTGTCGGAGAAAGAGAAAAACTTTTAAGGAACAAATACGGCTGACCCTTCGTCATTTATCTTTGCCCTCTCTTGATTTGGAACCCCAACTCAAAATATAAACGTTAGTTTTGAAAATCTGTTTATAATCAACAAGAAGAATAAATCAAATTGGCTTAATGACAGTTAAACATTGTGATAGTGTTTGTGGAGGATCATTTCCATTTTTACCATAAATTTAATTGCATGCATGCATGGTAAAAAAGAAGTTTCGAATCTATTTAAAGCTGGCGTTAGATTAAATTGGAAATTGGAAGTTTCTATATAATATAACATTAAAAATCAACTAATCTGCACGATTCACGAACCAGTATAATATAACATCTTTTCTTCCTTTTTTGTTTTTTTGTTTTTGTTTTGATAATTCATGTCTTGAATGTCGTGTATAATTAAACGATGGAATTTATAACAAATTACGTGAATTAATTCATGTATTAACTTTACTTCTAAATGTGAATTCATAAGAGAAATAAAGAATAACAACAGAATCATAAAAAAAGATTATCACACGTTTTATTATAATTTACTATAATTTATTATTTAAAAAGGTTTTTTATCTATATTCTTTATTATATTGTAATAGGAATGAAATAATTAAGATGTTATATATTTTTATTTCATAATACTGATAACTTTGCATTTTAATGATAATATTTGAAGCATTATTTATAATATGTTTCACGATTTTGAACTTTTGTTTTGTAATTTCGAAAGGTATTATGCAAGAAAACATACACTGTACGTGAAAATAATAACCATAATAGTAATATTTGATGAGCCGATAACAGCGTGTGAACTCTGCATGGGTAAAACATGAAAATAAAAGCTTAATTCCGAATGTACTGAGAAACAAAGTCAACACAAACCTGAGGTACTACAGGAGAATTACGTCCATATATATACATATATTTGAAGTTGTTGCGATGAATAATTCAAATTCAAATTCAAATTTTTATTTCGATCATAGGCTGTACAGCATGGATCACGTCAATTATTACATTAAATATGTAACATACTTAATTCTAATTAAAATTAGCCTAAATTTAATAAATTTAAACACATATACCCAAACAATATTTAAAATATATATGATCTATAAAATTAATACAATAATTAAAATTGTGTCCTTTTAAACATCACATTAGCACCATAATATATTTAACACACAACTTTTAAATTCAATTAAAAGTCTATACATCTTGACAAAATAATTAGTTACTTTAACAATTTACTAGTAGTAAATTAGTTATTTAAAAAGCACTTTTGCATAAATTGTCATATATTCACATAATTTATTTCTTCTTTTCACAGTACAATAAGTTTCTTGATGCACTTACTCTTCTTGTATGAATTATTATGAAAATTATAAAATTTTAATATGAAAATTTAACCACAATCACATGTTTGATGTTATTTTTCCCTTTTTTTTTTTTTTTTTCACTGTATCACATTATCTTGATGATCTTAATGGATGATAATTAAGTTTTACATTAATATATTGGTTTTCTCACTATAGTAATTATTATGCTGTGTCAGCTACGTTCCAGTTTGCTACATCTCCATCTGTTATTTTTGTGTCCTCTGAATAAAATTCTTTAATATTGTAATACTCTTTTTTTATTAAGATAGTTTTCAGTTTATTTTTGAATACATTATCACTACTTTCATCTCGCAATGATTGTGGTATAAAATCGTGAATTTTATGCGTTTGGTACATATTGTTTTTATAAAAGTGTACCGTTTTGTGATACATGAAATATTTCTTTACATTTTGTTAGAATCATTGTTGAGTTTTTAGCTCTTTTCATATAAATAAATAATTCAATCTAGTATATATAATAATTTTCAATATGTTGAGAGAGGAATTGTGTCATATAATATACGGTATATATATATATATCTCCCTTTTGTTTAACGTTCATGCTGTAAATTTTTTTCCGTATAGACAGTGAAGTATCACATCATCATGAAACAATAATTATGATGATGACCGCATCAATGTCCACGTTTTTTTTTGTTTGTTTATGGTTATACAGTCTACAGTATGCTTCTCGTTTGTATTGCACGTTATATAAAATGTGGTAATGGACTCCTAAAATTAAGAAATATATTTATTGAATGTATAATAAACTTTAATTATTTTACTGTATGACGTGTACTGTAATTTATTTTACACTAACTTAATAGAGCTTAGAACTTCTCATTGTTATATCAGAAGCAACTTGCTTGCCTCTTTGGTCTGAAACAAAAAAGAAGCGATAATCACCAAGTGAACTGCGTTATCAGTTCTATATTTAGAATCTTCTTTTTTATATATAATATTTTCAGTTTAGAAAAAAGAAATTGTATAAATTAAAAATAACCAACTAATTTGGCATGACGTGTCCATTAAAAATATTAAAATCATTATAACTTAATCAAATACAATTATATTTTCAAATAAACTTATAATAGAATATAAAATAATCACATTCATAATGCAGATAATAAATACATTGCATTGACCATAAATTATGTTTAATCAATTCTGTATTATATATACAAAAATATATAATTATTGTTTTCCTTGAAAGATTTTTTCCGCATACTCTGAAAGATTACACGATGATAAAAAAAAGTTTGTGACGTCACTGTTACTCAGGTGATTTCCCTCTGGCAATCACGGGACGGGAGCTCTGGTGGCTGACACTAAGCTCTGCTGATAAACAAGTAGTATAGGAGGGCTTGGCCGTGCTTGGGGGGGCTCCACCGTTCATCTTGACGTGATTAAAGTAGCGCTTACATGACATGGACTATGACGTCCTTTATTAACAATTAATGTCATGACAATATTATTACATGGAGGTATAGTCCACAAGGTTCAATTGATATGAATTCCTTTGTATATTGTCTTGAATTATACTCGTACTACAAAGCAAGATCCCTTTACTAAAGTAAAGTTAGGGATCTTGCTACAGAGTTATGCAAACCAACAGAAGTTCTCCAATATACTGCATGTTATATAATGCACAGTCGTCACCTCTGAAAAGTTCCTTTTGTAGCCTTTTTAATCATTTATGCACTATACTCTGTGAGTGTACGAGAACTTTTTGACCCGCCCTCTTATAACAAATTACAATGGCGATTATCAAGACTGCAAAAGGGAACTTTTCAGAGGAGATGAGTGTATATCATGCACGACAAAAAAGCACTAAAGTCGACATGGTATATTATAGAGCGGAAAAAGCTCAGATTCATTTAAAATACAAAAGTTTATGTAAAAGGGAAAAAGATGTCATGAAATATTTTACCTATAATAATTAATATTATATATAATATTATGATCTAGAGGCTTTTTCCCGCTGTCACATCAACCTTCATGTTACCGTTTCATGTAAATATACCTTTAACAAGCATCTACTTGAGACACACGCATATCACATCTCATGCATGTCGTCTTCTCCAGTTTCATTACCTTAACATGGAGGTGTTATTATACTAAGGTTACACGTCAATCAAAATAATTATCATACAAACGTTTCATTATATTTATAATAGTTTACGCCATTGAAAGAAATGATATAATTTCTTTGGAATGTGCCCCTTTCATAATATACTGCATTCATGCTAGATGAAACAATTTTACAGAAAAAAACGAATCAAATTGATATTTTTTTTAATATACTATATAATTATAATATATTTTCATTTTCCTATAACTAATTAATTGATAATTTTAACAGCTGCATGATAATAATAGTGCTTTGATAATGGTATGTATGGATATCTGTCAAGTGTTGTGAAGATAACAAGTCTTGCATGTATGCAGTACGTGAACATTATTTTATCTATATACCACCTGTCATGTGGTACTATTTGCATTTTTTTTTTAACTGAAGATCATCTTTCCATTATTATTAATAATAAATTACCAGCATTATGACGTAACTAAAATCACCTTCAGTTGCATTATGCACAACTATGCACTTTTAAACCTTGAAAAAATCTCTATGTAATGGCATTACATTCTAGGAAGTATCAACTTCTTACCATGCAAGCTAGTATTCTATAATAAGCTTAATGAATTGATGACCTTCACTTAATTTAATTATATTAAAATGTCCTTTATGAATATTCAATAATTTCTATTCACCTTTTCAATTGTGTATCGTTAATTCTAAGAAAGTTATCTTATAAATTCTTTACTTTTTTTTTTTTTTTTACTGATATGACAGTTGTTGTTGCGTTATTTTGTTATCTGTGTACTCAACTTCGTCATGAAATATTGACGTGTATCAGCGCACGACTCCAGCCAGTCAACTCAACTTTTGTAACATCATCTATGTCAGCAACAGGTGTCGTTACAGCCTCGATGATCCAAGTTGTGACGTCATTTAATGCGTGAATTGCTTCATAATACTATAAAGTTGCGTGTAAAAACTTAAAACTAAACAACCTTATATAATCGTAAGCAATTAGTTTCTTTTTTTTTTTGTGTAAAATGTCGATACAGTAGCTATTATTATAGCTGTAAAAATGCCACGCCCACTTTTTATCATTACAGAACATTTTTTTTTTTAATTTGTACTGTGATGTACTCAATACTGCATGCATGGTAGACGGAAGTAATGTACTGCAGCTGTAAATAAGTGATGATAATATTTTTGTACTGAACGTATAATATATGTGCCTGATGTAGAAGCGCCGTCGCGACATCCGTGCGACTCATGCGCCATAACTCTTCTCTAAGGCGACGCCTATTGATTGAGCCATGCAGGTGTATAATACAGGAAAACGTGCAGAAGTGTAGAGATAACGTGAAACACTTTTAGCTTCATTTCTTCGCACAAAAACAAAGAGCTTGTAAATTAATGACTACTTTTTTTTAACTTCACGGAAAATTTGATACATGAATAACTTCTCATCATTGAAATATAATAATATATAATTTTCCACGTAATGTCACATGGAATATAAATGATTCAATTTTTTTAAACATTACTAAATCTTGTGTCGTTTAAAATTAGACACCATGAAATTGCAACGGTGTATATTCATCATTTTATTATTAGAATATGTACATTAAATTCTATTCATTCCACATCACGACCTTTGAATGAATGTACATTACACGCGAATATCAGCATATTGTACTAATGTACGAGGTATGCATGAACTTTTTTTGTGTCTAAAATTCGAGGAACCAAAAAAATCAACTTTCATTGTATGACAAGTTACATTGACATGCCGAAGTATTTACATCGCATCATCATCGTAATTGATTAGCAATGCATTTTTATATACAAAATCGACAGGTTGTATTTCTTATTATATAAAAAAAATTAAACAGTTTTGAATTATGTTCCTGTTATCGTATATTATATATTGTTAACTACACAGTATAACATTTTGTATTTATTAAATAAATTGTCTTATAAATTAAAATATCATATGAAAAATTATCGGGATTTAGTCATTTTCGTGTTCATAAATTGGTATTTTTAATTTATATACAGATATTGACTTCATTTATGCATTGTTACGTCATTTCGGCTGAACGAATATATCCTTACGAGTCCTTCCTGTAAGACCCTAAAACTAATACGAGTGTAGGTTGAGAGAGGATGTGAAGAACATGACCTGATGATGGTTGAAAAAAGGAGCTCGTCGTCGTAACATGCAGCAGGAATATAGCGTGGGAATTAGCAATGGGGAATCCATGAAACTTTTGGAACATCACTATTATATAGTGAGCTCCTTGTAAACCGGATATTCACCTACTGTTCACTAATTTTCCTCATCCATGGGATTCGAATGTATCAACAAATTTACATGCTCTCTACTAAAACATTTTATTTTTGTGTTTTTTCTCACATCATGTGACTATCTTTAAATACAGCTTAATTCTAATTTTTAGTTTAAAAAATTTGTGTAGTTTCTCTAATATTTTATCAGTTTTCTTAATTAATTACACACACACATTTTATCAGTTTTCTTAATTAATTACACACATGCACACATTATATATATTTTTATAAATAATCTTGCATCATTTTCATGTCGTAATTTTAGAATATTCCCTTTTCATTTAACAAAAATGTGATTAATTATTTGTAATAAAAATTGTAATGAAAAAGATGCAATACCATAGGTTTTAAATTGTACAACAAGTAAAGCCGAGTGAATAATGATGTGCCACAGTGTTATATACGTAGATGCATGCATAGTGTATACTGCAGTAATATATAAGGTGGGGATAGATGTAAGTTTGTATATAACTTCTGCTATATAGTATATAAGCATTCGTCTTTAATGGGAAAGGTCAACATAGGTCAGTTAAGGAAGTTGACCTTTTAATTGGCCAATAGAATTCCAATGGTCAAAGTCAGCTGTTTGAAGACTTGAATCACCCAATAAGAATGAAATCTAAAAAACAAGACAATACATCAACAACAACCAGTTTGTGTGATGGTATGGTCGACCAAGGTGTTTTTATTGTAGGAAATACTGTGTGACAAAATTCTTACAGCATTCCAAATTTATAACGTCTACACAGTGATTCACAAAGAGACAATGTTACTCTTAATGCCACGTAACAATGCAGGCTTTTTATATTAACCGAATATTCAATAAATATTATTACTTTTGTTTATTGTAATTTTAAATTAAATAGTAATCGATAAAATATTTTTATTTTGACAGTTACGATTGTCTTATATGTATAAATAAAATGTATAAAAAAATCTGGTATGTCTATATATAATATATTATGTGGTATTGGATGTCTATAAAAATCCAACCATCCATCATTTTGACTGATTTCAAGAGAGATTGAAATATTATGTATGTGCTGTAATATTACGTATATCTTTTTTGAAATGATTTTCTTGAAATCAGCTGACTTGTTGCATCTTTTGAAATATGAAATATTACTTCAAGCATAAAGCAGAGATGTTCTTTTTAAAAATTGAAAGGAGTAGATTTTTTTTTCGAGAAAAAAAAAAAGCGAAAAAGAATAATTAAAAAGTACAAAAGAGAAAAGAAACCTTCAATCCTTAGGCCTGTTCGTACACCTTGCTCGGTGTACACTTTCTACACCCAATCGACTTTATATCCATGTACATAAGGTCGATTGGGTGCAGAAAGTGTACACTGAGCAGGGTTTACGAACAGACCTCTTTTTAGCCACTATTTTTTCATGCATGAGGTGGTGATGTTTTGTTTATTTACAAATGCAATGTTACACATGCATGCCATGGTATAAAATAGTGAAATTGAAAAGTTCGCGCGTATACCGCGTATTTGACGATAAATATTTGCAAAAAAATCCAACAATGTGAAAATTAAGTATATCCTATAATCTATACATATTTTGATTGCACTTTATCTAAAAATTTATACAGTAAATTTCCCTGTAACCATGCACTTTATTTAAAATATAAAAATGCATTGAAGTGCAACACAATTTACACGCGACGATGGCTGATAGTGGTTTTATTCATCGTTATCACACAGCGTCAGCCTCCCCCGGGGGGGGGCGATGATAACAGCTTAATGGCGTCCTCGTCGCTGTATATTGCAGAGCAGAGATTAAACTATGTGACCGTCCGTCCGTATATACCCTCCTCTCGTATGAACACAATACGAGCTGCCCCTGCATGTAATATCACAACCCTCCCTTTGTACGGAGAACACTATGGAGAACATAGTCTGTTGAATATAGCTCATCCAGGAAGCATTAAATATGAAAATTGGTTAATTAATTTAAAAATTACTATAGATTTTAAAACTTTCAAGATTGCAAGATAGATGCAAGAAAATTGAGACAATTCTATTTTATAATTCTGTATAGTGCTGGGTTGCATAATATTGTTCATAAATATGCTCTTCCCAGGTATGCTAAAAATCCAGTAGTAAGGTTAAATTTCCGGGATGAATTATATATTTTTGCAGACTATAGTGTTATAAATTGTAAAGGACGGGAATAATTCAACGTAGCAGTCAACAGAGCTTGAACGTTGTAATATTATTATATTTATATAGAACGGACAGGCGCTTTTCATTGTCAATGTATATTATAGAACGTATGTAGGGTTCTCTCTCTATATAGTAAGCTGTAATGTAATATTAAATTATTATCTAATCTAATATATGGCATAACATTGTGTCTATTAATTTATAACAGAAAAGTGAAAGAAAGAGGTAGAAAATTTAATAGTCATTTTAACATGTAGTTTATAATGATATTAAATATTGAGAAAATTTTAATTTAAAATGTAATAAACATTAATTAATTAACTAGCTTTTATATAAAATTATAATCTTTTATGAGATATATTTTTTTTCTATATTTTGATAATAGAATATATATATATATATATATATATATATATATATATATATATATATATATATATATATATAATTTTGTATATTAACAATTATTTGAAATCGCAACAATAAAAACGTATAAATATATTTTAATAAAAAATATTGTACCTTTTGTAATATCAAGGTCGTTGATACAACACTTTCAATGGTATTTTAATTTATATACAAAGCAAGTGAGCATGCATGGCTTGTTAGCGTGTTCCCGTTATATAATATTTTATTGTTGTGCTTTACTCTCTCGGCGCTGTGTACCATCATTACATAACGGGAGATACATTGAAACCAATTGCTGGAGGATTTAAAACCTGTATTACCCTATGTGGTGACTTTTTTTAATATTATTATTTGTCATCATGAATAAAACAATAGACGTACAATTTAAATTGAAACAAAAAAGTATAATGTAAGTAGCTTACCTTGTATTATATTTGTTTTCTTATTATAAAAAAAATGTCAAAACTTTTGATTTGTTGAATGAATGAATGATGTGAATACACATGAATGAATCTAAATAGACCGTGGTAATGGATTGTACGTGAGGTTTTTTAAATGAAGGGAATATAAAATAACATTAATAATAATAATAAAATACTATAGGATGTTTGAATGAATTTTTTTTTATATTATAATATAATAACAATAAAAAAAGTGTTTTTATCTGTCATCTAACTAAACGTTGCTTGACCAATTTGACCTTTAGTTATTATGTAGGATGTTAGATATTATGATAACCAACTCAAAAACATTCCATGTTATAGCACACTGATGCGATGTATGCAGTATAATCTGCAGGTGTTGTTTTTCTAGGTTATCTACATTCCTTTTAACTTTATAAAAAATAATAATGCCTTATTTATGTGAGATCTTTCACTCTTCATGTAAAATTATCGTCATTTTCCTTCGTAATAGTTTTCTCACTATAAATTATAATGGACAATAAAATATTATTATACAATTATTTGTTAAATTTAAATAGAAAGACTGCAAAAAAGTTTTTTTTTTTTTCTTTCGGACATTCTCTAAAAGACATTATAATTATATATTTTTATTTATTGTTCATATTTTGAATCGAAAACCTGATTGAATGGCTGGGGTCAAAGTACTTTTTATTGCCAAAATATTTCAAAATCCATTGATCTCTTTTAATACAAATGATATATATATATATATACCAAATTATAAATTACTATTTTTACTCACACTTTGTTGTTATTTCTGACATGTATACGCTTATAATACATTGTATATGTTTTACTGTCATGGTATCGGGGACCACCAATCAAAGTGACACCTTTGTACAAGCCCACGTGACGTGTATGCTTTTATTTGTGAGAGGAGACAGCAGGCGCAGCTCACACAGGCGCTTTGATCTCCAGAGGGGGGGCACTCGAGGAGATGACGGCCAAGTTCAATCAGAGCCACGCCTACACTCTCAATACTTGGTCATGACGATGGATGATGTCATTTTCTTTTTTATGTTAATTAAGGAGCTCCATGTGATATCAAAAGGTTGAAGTCATCGTTTTTAAAATCAACTTTTTTATCGAACTGTATAAAATAATTTACATATTATCTATATTATTTTCATATTTTTTTTATAAAAAAAGTAATTTTGTTGGTTTTTCTTCTAAATTTGTATTTTTAATTGTGTTTTTCTTCTAAATTTGTGTTTTTAAATTTAATATATTATAGAGCATCATTGATACTTTGTGTTCAAAAACACCGCTAACACCAAAAAGCATTGAAAACAAAATTAAAAAACAAAACAACCAACAATATTTAAAGTTATAAATTAGAGAAACATTTTTTTTTATATAATTTCTTCTAAAAAGTTTGAAAAATGTAAGAATTTTTAACCTTCATTAAAAAGCACTCAAAATCATTGACTTGTATAAATTTCTCAAACATTTTTCTTACATCATTTCATATAACATAGGAGCTGCTAGCTGTGTTAAAAGAAAATTATCTCTGTAGTACATCGAGTCTATTTGTCTTCATTGTCATTTATTTATGTGACACTCCCCATTCAATTGAAGTACGTAGCAATTACACGGTAATGTTGCGTGACTTGAAATGAAGTTGTTACTAATGTCTTTAATATAGGCCAAAGACAAGGAGGATACCGTGACGTCATTAAGGTAAATAAACCGTGACGTCATGGATGATCACATTTGATCGGACTATAGATCGTCGCTACTTTAACGCATCTTACACCAGGAAAGAGAAGATGCTGAGAAAAAAAAATGTTAAGGAGTGAGTCGCGGGATTAACTGAGAGCCTGTGGAATGCAGTCTTAATGGATTATTCTGTTTTTTCTTAGCCGGTCCTCTCTCCATCACTCTATTCCCTCCTTCCTCTTTCGCCGCCAACATTCGAACTAAACCCCCTACTACCTACACTGCAAGAAAATTATAGTAGTATCAGATAATTAATTTATCATCGTTTAATTTTTTAAAAAATTCGAGGTCAAATTAATGAAGAGACATTGATTTTTCACGAAGTTTTATTTTATTTAATTTTCTGTAAGCTAAGCTATAATTATATTATAAAATAGCTCAAAAAAAATGGAAATATATTTTAAAGTAATTCAGTTTTACCTAATTTTTTTGACATTGTAGAACTAGAGGCACACAAATCTCCTTTGATGTTTAGTTTAATCCCCAGTTTTTCTCAAACTATGTTACACATTTTTTTCTTATATACCTTCTTATGTAAAATAGATCTCCTTTTTAGGATGAAATATAAATAAGAAGTTCAAAGAACTGCTGAGTTCCTATATTATATATATACCTGCTGCATTTTAATACATAAACCTATTATTTGTCTGATGTGATATTTAGATGAAGATGGATTAGGAACATAGTATTTTAATCAAATGTTTTTTTTTATGTTACCAAAATGTTAAATGTTGCAACATTATAGTTAACAAGAAATGTTTTGAGTTAAAACAAAAAATTCCTTTTAAATAGTTTCACTGTATAATTGGTCATTGATATTTAATGTCTCTATCGTATAATATGACATTGTTAGTATTAAATTATTATATTGCTTTTGTCTCCGTTTTGCATTATTTAATTGTCGAGGGGGTAATAATAGAACATTTATAATAACAACCATACATGCAGCGTGACCGTATAATAATAATACAAGCCACCTGTTTTGCTAAAGCTGTGTATATATATATATATATTAAGGCCATATACCTTGCACATCACCATGTTTATCTATCCGTATTATAGTCGTGACATGCATTCGATGTGGTGGCCTTATGCTATATAATCTTAGTGAAGTGTTTATAAACGCTTAATATACAATTTTGCGTGAATAATTAAACTGTATAAGCTCTTATATATATATATAGTTAAATGGATAATTTTAAATTTAATATAAATTATAAATGGAATAATTTTTAACGTTAATAAAAATCCAAAATATATTAAGATTTATATAAAGAAATAGTATTTTATTGATTTGAAAGGAAAAAAATTGTTTTAAAAGCTTTAGTTCGATTCTCTATATATCAGATGAGTCTATTCCCACCCATCCAAATGTCTTTTTCTTTGTTCTTCACTGGTGCACTTACAACACCAGCAGACGGATAAAAACAATCGATATTGGCTTGGACAGTATAGAAGAAAATGTCTGTTCATGGATGGTACCGTGTGAGAGATGTCTGTTGACACGCCCAATACTTATGTCAGAGCAATTTGACAGCGAATTGTTCTCTTTAGTCGGATGCAAATTTTGGTTACATACAATGCCCAAGACACTTGAGTATAGACAATACTAAAACTACACATTTTATTGCAATTTTATTGTATAAAATAAGTAGATTTTTTTTTCTTGAGAATTTAATGGAAACAATGTAGAAATGATCAGTTTGTGAAGCACTTATCTTACGCGTGACGTCACAGTTTTTTTTTAAGAAATGACGACTTATACGAAAGTATGTTGTGAAAAAAAAGTTCCTAAAGATCCTGAAAAGAATAATCAAGCATGCAGATTGCAGAGTAAATCGATAATTTAACAATATGCATATGCCAGCTCTCTTAATTAACTTAAGTTTCACAAAAAATGCATGAAGGTTCTCCATTATAATTTTAAGCTATAAAACTTCAGTTGTCATTACAATGCATATTAAAATGCTTTAATTTAAAAATTAATCCATAACAATGTTAATTACAAGCATAATCACAAGCAAAATGCATGATATAATTTTACTAACAATATAATTTTTTCTCACAGTATGAATAGATCATGAAAGCGAAAAAATAAGAAATGCTATCCAATCTATTTATTTATTTTTGTATTCCGTGAGAAAGAGTCTCAGAATCTAAATCTGTCAAGGATAAAAGACATTGACATTTTTTTTTTCCTCTTTATAAAATTTGATTCACGTTTTATTATAAAGCAAGGTGATAAGTCATCGTTCGCTGAGCGTAAAATGTATCAAGCGATCCATCACAAGCCCGCATGCCACGACCACCACACGATGGCTGGTCCCGTCGTGACTATTGTATAGACCTCCTCCCATCATGTGCTTTAAGTCCTCAGCTTAGGTCCCTCTGATTGTCCATGACGTCACAACCAGCAGATGAACTAGATGTTTGATAAGTTAGGTCACGTTGCTGCTGCCTCCCTGCTTGCTACTGTCTACTGTCTCTCATACTGCCATTCTTTATCTCTCTTTCTCTTCATTCTTTATCTCTTTTGTGTGTGTGTCTCTCTCTAAAGCATAGACAAGAAATGAGAATGGAAGTATATATGTAGCATATACATACTATAGTTAATGTATATATATGTAGTGTAAGAAGGGAGTGGACGTATAAAAAAGAAAAAAAAATTGTCTCTATCTATAATAATATCTAAAACCACAACAACAAATGAAAGAAGATGAAATTTAATAAAAGTAGCTTTGTGGATGGAGAATATTGCACATTGCAGAATAAGCCGGAGAATAATATTATATGTTTATTCAATTAGAAACGTATAATTAATATATTATATAATATTATATAATTTTGTGAGAATATTGAGTCTTGTTAAATAAAAAAATTTTTTTTTTCATTGAAATTTGTATATATATACATTTTTTTTATTGACTTATAGTTCATAAGTTCTTGATTGCTTTCTATCGAACTAAAAAAAAAAAAAAAAATGGAGAAGTTACCTTTTCAGTAAGACATGATTAAATTTGAACATGAATGTCAGTAATGTCACTCCTGTGTGTACGGAGGGTTGCATACCCTAAACACTTGCAGGGGCTTAAGAAATCCATCGTTATTGCCATTATATAATAATATATGTGTTGCTATAATTATATAATAATTGTTAATGTGGTATATAGAAAGAATAAAAAATGATGGTAAAAAACTTTCCTTGAAAAATACCGACTGTGAAGGTTACGTACATTTTTAAATGCCTTTTTTTTTTTTTTTTTTTTTGGTTATGAACATGATCTTTAAAAAGTTATTAAAAAAAGGCATTGTAAAAATATAGCAGTAAACACTTAGACAATGTAACTTTTAGTGCTCGTTAAAAAATAAAGTACCAACTCCTTAGAAAGATCTGTACATGTGTGGCCTATGTTTTTTTTTTATAATGTAACATATTACACTGTATATATTACTATTTGATCATCCTTATTTTACATATTTTTTGTTTTATTTTTTTATTTTTGACGCAGTTTGTGCGTACGTTGTAACGTGAGAAAAAAAAAAGCAATGCTGAAAGGTCAGCATTAGGATTATCCACAGTAAGCACGTGCCAAAGCCATGATGGTTTCTCTGTCTTCTTTTGTCTTTGTCATAGCTTAGCTGGCTGCATGTCTAAGCTGCTATATAATGTAACCATCCCATATATCGTCTTAATATTTACTATTCTTATGACGTCATAAGACGACAACTCTTATAAGAAGGAGCAGCCATTCTAGTGCCATACTAAAATTAATTTAACAATTTCACGATAAACACACCAACAAGGTTATATACTGACTACCAATATACCTATGATTCTTCGTATATACTAAGGCCGGTAACCTAGACATTTGTATGGAAGATTCATTAGTTTCATGAAGAAGATTGCATGCTTAAATAATACTGGGAGACGGTTGTAGTTTTTTAGTGTCTCCATGTAGGTGGTGGAGGGGGGGGGGGTACGCTCACCATGTTCTCCAACTAGCACACCACACCCGCGTCGTCAACAGCAATAAAATATGCGCGTAGGATTCAGTTTTTCTTACACATTGTATAATAAAATTTTCTAAAAGGTAATATATTAGTCTTATTATTAATATATGTTGTTATTTTATATGTGTTGTCTTTTTTACTTTGCAAATTGCCGACATTGTATATATTTTTTTACTTATTCATTGTTTTATTACTTAAAGGGTTATTAAAATGAACAGATGTTAATATATTATAATAATAAATTAATTAAAAATGTTTTTAATTCAAGTATATATTTTCATTTAGTCTTTTAATGTAAAATTTAATCTTGAAAGCTATAGCATGTAACAAAACTGTGTTAATTATCTGTGTATTTTTTGTACTTATTTTAAGATACTTTATATAATAAGTTAAAAGGCCTGACTTTTTGTGACTGTCAAAGTTTGTCCATTTTAGTGAAACATTATTAAATAGCAGTATATAATAAGCGAAACTTTCTTTTCTTATTTGTTACAACAAGGAGATTGGGAAAGAAAAACCAATATGGCCATTAAAAAGAAAAAAAAAAAAAAAAGGATATTATTATCTTTTGTTACATTGGAGATATGGCAAGTGATATGTCACTTGATATGGTATACAATGATATTATTTGCCAAAAGCATTATATAAAGAAAAGAGAAATAGAGTTATTTCTTACTGTCAGAAAGAACAAGTACACAGAAGTTAAAAGGGTAGCCGTTATACTATTCGTTTTTATTTTTATTTAGAGATTGCTAAAACAAGATTGAAAAATACAAGGCAATGTTGTTTTGTCTGTTGGTTTTTGTTTGTCATTTTTTTTTTTATTACCGAGTTGTTTCGTCGTCTGGTTAAAACGAGGACCGAACGGGGCAGCAAGCAGAAAGAGTTTCTTATGGCTCTATCCTGGTCCATCGCTGTGCATGCGTTTTTTTTTTGTTTTTTTCCTTACTCGTGATGTATCTTTTTTTTTTCGGGGGAGTTCTGCATCAGGGCCCATTGTTATCGATTGTTACTGGGGTCATGGTTTTACCCATAGTCTTCTTTATGTAAAAGAAGAACAAATAAGAAACACACCACCATATAGTGAACCTCACGATTTTTTTTTTATTCTTTATCCATGATTGGAGTCTTTTTATCTGCCCTTTAAAATCTACATTTTATTTTTATTATAATAGTTTGTTAAATTTTTTTTCAGTATGTTTGTTTATAGTAGGCTTATAAAATAATTTTTAGGTGAGGTATTAGTACTCAAGTAATACGCGATTGTTCTCTAATTTTTTTGATGCACTTGATATAGCTTATTACTAGTTATTATATTATTGATGTAGATTATGTATAATTTGATTATTATTTTTATACTGTATAGACCTTGCCTTTCTAGCTAATAAGTATAAAAGCCCATTCATCATTTTTATTCAAGTAAATTACTTTTTAATAAGAATGAAAAGATCTAAATTATATATACTCGTGAATCTCTAAATGTGACAGCTTTTGTGTTCATTAACTTTTATACTTTGATGGAAAATTACAGAGCCTGCATGCGTGCCAGCTTGGATTCTAATATGCAAATCACGTGTGTATAAACTTCTTGCTGTGTCAATAAGACCCTCAAGAAGAAGTCGTGCGGTTTGCATACTTATCAGGATGAATTCCAACAATTTAATTGTGAAATCTGCATTTGATGACGTCATTTATCAGCTGTTCGCCAGACTAGCAGTTTGACGTGTCATGTGATTTATTATCCGGTTATTGAAGTATCGAATTTCGTCGTAGGGAAGGGGGAGTGTTTTTTTTTTTTTCCCCAACACATGATATCCAATGACAAGCCAATATAATATTAAAAATATGTTTTTGTTTTTTAAAGGGACTTTTTGGTTTAAATATAAAGTTTTGTGTATATCTAACTTTAAAAATTTATATAATGTTAGTGAATATTTTTATTAAAGATATAACATTATATTAGTGGACTGCTGTGGTCATGGAATGTCCAGCTCCAACATATGTGATCACCAGCTGTTACGTTGAGTAATGGGATTGCAATGTTTTATAAAATTCATACAGTGAAGCTCAATAAAAATTCTTAAATTAATATAATATATATGACTTAATATAATTTTATTATTGACCAATAATTTAGTTTATAATCAACGGATGGATGAATTTTATATTATTTTTGTAAATGTATCATCTATGCACTATCAATTTTTCTCCATTTATGGGATATTATAATAAATATATTAGTCGATATTTTTTTCTTCTGAAAATAAACATAATTTTTAATTCATTGATAAAACCTTAAAAAGAGAAAACTGCCTATAATTTTATTTAAATGTTCTTTTTTAAGACTTTTATTAACCAGGTTCGTTTTTTCATAGCTTTTAAAGGTAATCAATTCAGATTTTATATATTATTTATAAAAAAAAAGAAGATTTAGATTATAAAGTTAGAATGACATAAAAAACTGGATTCCCATTTATCTTTTTTCCCCTTCGATTTAAATTTGTCTGCATGCTACTGTCTTCAGCACAAATAAGAAGTCATCATATATATAAAAAAACGGTAATAACATGATTTAAAATACATGTGATTTTATTTTTATTTGTAAATGTATTGCAACATGTATTTTAACAATTGAATCTATTGCAACTATATATAATATAGTGTAGACAAGAAATTGCTGTGTTGTAATGACGAAAGAATTGCTGTGGGGGTTAAATGGAGAACGGGATGTTTTGTTAGAAGACTTGTAATTGTGTTCACCATCATCATGTGCTGGTGGTTCCCAAACTGCTGCTGCTATACGATTCAGCAGTATTACACCACTGTAGCTGCTCGTATCGTGGCTTGTATGTGTGGAAGTTAGACAAGTATAGCTGAGGAAAGTTCCCACCGTCAAGCACTACTCTTGTACTCTTCATCCTCGTCAAACTCCAAGGCAGATAAACTACAGGAGGTGTACATGACACGATTTTCTGAGAACGGAGTAAAACGTGATGAATTTTAGTCTAGAATATTAGTAGAAATATCGAGAAGCAAATTTGGCACCAAAATTTTCTATCTAGGTAATACTTTTTTATAATTGGTTTTTATGATATCATAAATTGAGTGTTACAATCGAAACTCAAAAGTTTTTTTAGTATGATTTAGTAAAGCATATTATTTTATTTAGACAATTAAGGTAAAGGAAAGTTTTATTTTTTTGTATTGATCCTTCTGAAAATATTAATATTTAATAAATATTTATGCCATGGCATCAAATTTTTTTATACTTTGATGGTATACTTTAAATTGCTTATCAATCGTATTATACTGAATTTAAATGTAACTACTGAGGTATGATTTAAATTTATTCAAATATTTTGTAAAATATTCTTTTATAAATATAATAATATATATTGACGTAACATTGTTTTACCACAGAAATGTATTTTATGCACATGTTAGACATAAAACCAAAAGCCTCCCTATATATAGTAGGAGTTATAATAACATCAATTTCTAGTGTGTAATACTTGCTTTTTGTGTACTGTTTGGTAGCTATATAGACTCTGCTATAGTACATACACATACCATCATATTATAGTCTGGTTTAGGTGAAGAAAAAGGGTTAGATAAAGTGTATGTAGTTCTTTTATCCTTCTCATCTCACGTATCCTCTTCTCACCCTCTTTGCTCCTCCTCAGCACAGTATATACAGAACGTGCCATATTGCAGAGAAAAGATGCTGCTCCCTAAAATCTTGTCTCTCGTGCGAGAATAACAAAATAAGCTCGTGCCGTTTTGGTGCCACGCTTGCTTCAAGCTGGTGTGAATTATTATGTATTCGCACGTTGTATCTCAATGATCTTGTTACAACAAAATAACATGTATACGTGTAAAAAGTATAAATTATAACTAAAATGTTTTATTAGTATCGTTTATATGGTATCTAATATTTATTAACTACATAAATTATGTTGCATGATGATGTTTTCTTTGTTGTTGTGATCAATGATAGTATTCATGACACAATGAGTTTTGAAATTTTTGATGAATGAAAAGCATTTCCACTTTTTATATTAAAAATGAAGTTGTTTTGAAAAATACAACAAGAGAAAAATCTACAATATAACATCATGAAAGCATGCAGCCTTATAGATGGTTTCATAGCGATATACTATTATAATGTAGTCTTGATGGATTCTAATGCTAATTTTAACGGGGGTTCTGTATACAGGAATGGTTTAAATAAAACGTCCCAGAGACCTTATAACGTGCAAATATGTATGGAGTATGCTTCGTAATCCCTCCGCGCCTATTTGCAAGAATATTATTTTTATATAGTATAGATTAATGTGACTGTGGTGAAGCATATTTTTTTTTTATAATTTAAAACGTTTAAATAAAATTGTTACCAAATAAAATCACATTTCTCATCTTTAGGAAATTGCTCTAAATAATTCACTCTAAGCAAACCAAACATGAGCATCACGGTGAGGGTTGAAAGAGAGCAAGAGAATTTTGCTATACTCGTATATAGTCATATACCTTTTTATTTATATCTACCACGTGCTTAGGAATATATGATCGGAATTTATGATGCAGTGCCTGGTGTGGCAGCTCTACAGTGTTGTGGGATCGTATATAGCTGGCTGCTGCTTGCGATATAAAAGGTTTGATGCTGCAGGCTACAATAACTGGATTCTCTCATCCTATATACTATACTACTCCTCTTTGGTGTGCCTCTTCATAGTGCCACGCCCCTTCCTCTCTCTCTCTCTCTCTCTCTCTCTCTCTCTCTCTCTCTCTCTCTCTCTCTCTCTCTCTCTCTCTCTCTCTCTCTCTCTCTCTCTCTCTCTCTCTCTGTCTCTCTTGCAAAAGTCGGAAACAAAAGCCTATTACTGCAGTGCAGATCATAACCAAACAGAGAGGGAAAAACAGCAGAGATTTAGAGAGAGAGAAGAGAGAAACCTCTTGAGGGTGAATAATTTATATTATTATATTATGTACCAAGTATTTATATACATCAACAATGAAATTTTCTCTACAGTATAATAATATATACACACCGTATTGAATATTTAATGTAATCAATGTTTTATGTTAGCTAAAATGTTACACAGAGAAAGAAAAGTGTTGTTGTTATACAAGATTTTAATTATCTACAAATAAATTTTATTAATGAAGATTATAAATGCGGCAGTATATATATAGAAACCGTTATATTAAAATTAAATAAGCTAAGCACCCAGTTGGACGTTGTGTGTCTGAATTTGCATAGCTGCAGGGGTAAATTTAATATTTAAAGTGGTCCCCATCCGCAATGATGGTGAGATGATATTAATTTTTATTTAATAATAAATTATATTATCATAGACATTCATTGTTGTTGTTTTGTATGGAAATTTAATAGTAAAAAATATAACTCACTGTCACTTTTTTTTATTAGTTTTTTATTACACATAATATTGCCAATCTCTCTTTATGTTTAAATCAATTAAAACGAAACTATGACCCTTTTTAATGAAACACACCAGTGAGGATTTTATGACACCGAAATAATTTTGCAATGACGTGATTTTTATGCCTAAATTTACCCAAGCAGCTTTATCGTTAATCTAATATATTATTTAAAATTTTAAATGAGTCGAAAATAACTAACTTCGCAGAGCAGCTGTTTTTTGAAAAATTAAATCCTGTCTCAATTAACATATGTTTTTTTCGTGCATGGCAATTGACATGGCGTGCATCACATTTAAGTATTGGTGAAACTTTTTTTGTAAGCCACCACTGCGGTAAATCAAGATGACATGGTGAGAGGTTCTACTAGAGATCTTACATAAAATTAAAGCTCTCTGTTTCTACTTTTGAAGGCTCCAGGGAAAAAGCCATGCTGCATGCTAAAGTAAATTATATTATTCACATCTGGGTAGCATAGGTTTGCTCCTGGCTTCTGATGCCAGTAACACACCCGAGCGTCACTATAACCGCTTCATTTTGGAGACAAACTTAACTCTATATATATAGGGGTTTGTAATTAACTTACCTTTATCTTCTCATCCAACTGAGGTTTAAATCTTATATACCACTGGTAGTAGTAGATATATGCGTATGTACAGTAATTAAGTTAGGTTTAATTGCATGATATGATGTCTAAATGAGACATGTTTCGTATCTGATATATATATTTAGTATAATTATTAAATGTAATTAAAATTAACGTTAATAATGTATTGAACTGAACTACCTCCAAAATGTTTCATACAAAACTAAATTTCAATGATAATTTATTGAAAACAATTTCTATAAATAATATGCTGTTCAATTATAATATTTACTGAAATTGATATATAAGAAAAAATATATTATACAGAGAATGTGCTTTAGTATTATATAGTTATTTGCCATATATTATAAAATAACTGATGCTGCTGTTGGGGATTACTATATAAAAATTTTGTTGCAATGCGGAGAAAAATCTTCTCTCTCTTGCCAAATAATGTAAAAAAGCAAAGCAAATATTTAAAAAGGAAAAATCTGTATGGTGGGTGTATTGTAGAAAATGCAGTGAGTGCAAAGCGTCAGAGATTTTAATGTTGGTGGCTACTGTATCGATTATGAAAAAGAGCACATTTTTTTTATATATAGGCTTTATGTTCTCAAGTGGGATGCAATTTTGAAGTTGATAGTAGACCTTATTTTACCATTGAGTGGAGTGTCTGATGTAACCATTACAGTATGTGGATATAACGAGCCCCCAGCATGCAGTAGACACACACACTATAGACTAAACTGTGGAATGATTGCTTGCTTACATTTATAATTCATGCGCACCCTCTCTTGCATGTGTTGAAACTTTTTTCTTTCTCTAAATCAATTATTTGTATAATTTTATGATTGATTTAACTTTAATTAAATCCAAAAGTGGTGTTCCGTCGGCTGAATTTGACGGTCAAAGCTATATTCCTTTGAGAATTTATTTTTTTACATATGTTCTGATACATCAATATAATATAAAAGTGTAATCGATACGACTTATGTCCGACATGTAAACGCAGTGTAATTATTCTGCATGGTAGCACTCCTACTGTGTTGGCTGGTGTTACTGCATGGCTTGCTTACTGAGACGGATCGAGACGCCGCCGGTTCCCATCAAACCTGCCGAGGAGGATCTGCAGCTTGATGGGAGACAACTTTAATCTCTCTCTTCTTCTTTTCTAAATTAAAATACCCATCCTTTCTTCTGGCTTGCACCTTTCCCTCATATTATATTAATAATAGCCGGGGTAAACATTATAACTGTTAAATTCTTATATTATGGAATATATTAATTAAGATAATTGAAAAATATTTTCTCTATTCATTTTTCATTAATTATTTTTTGTATAATATTATTAATATATTATAATGAATGTAATGATGCTATATTTAGTATATTTCATTTTGTTTTTAATTATATTCCGTAGATTTTTTTTTTTCTTGAATGATTATGAATATTGCAATTTTCATGCTAAAAAAAGTATATATAATATGTATAAATTTTACACGCTGTACGTCAGGGCTTCATTAATATTTTTTTTAATTATCATCAGTGTGGCTTTTATTATAATTATGTAGTGATATATATTATTATGATACATCATTCTATAAGGTATTAGTATATTTTTTATATTCTTTTTATGTTATATAATTACTTTATTTATTAGTGAAAATATCCATTTCCTGTTCCGTCTAACCATCATAATATAATATATATATATATATATATATATATATATATATATATATATATATATATATATATATATATATATATATATATATATATATATATATTATATTATGATATTTTAAGATTGAAATCATAAATAAAAATAATGTAACAAAAGTATATATTATATAAACAATCAAAAACATGATGGCTATAATATAATTAATTAAAATATTTGTGTTTATTTACCTCTCACTATAATAATGAAAGTGTGACAATTATATATCAAAGCACGACGACAGCAAAGTCTTGAATGAATGAAGAGCAGGTGATTGTCCCCCCCCCCCCCCTCATACCTCCAGCTGTTAACAGGTTTAACAGCTCCTCTTTTCCCACCTCTGATCCAACACCAAGTTTGTTTTTATTGTAGTGCAAGGTGTGCATAATCATCAACTACTATAAATATAAATATATATATATACAGACACATAAGAGATTTTCTTTGTTACGCGTATACTTCCGTGCTTGCTTTTGCTTGCGCTTGCCCGCGCCTTCAGGTATATAACAACGTGTGGTATATTATTATTATTTTGTTACCACGTGGCGGCAGGTGTTTCTTATATAGTTACTGATGTCAGCAAACAATCAACAATACGGGCTTTACATCTACCCCCTGCTTTGTAGTACCATACCGGTATTATACCTGTTATTGTATAATGTGTAAAAAAAATAATATATAACAATAATGTCATTTTTAAATAATACAAGGTTAATTTAGTAAATTTATGTTATCGTTTTTATGTCTTGTTGGTTTTAATACAATAATTAATGTGATTTTTTTTTTTTTTTAATATCAAGTTTGTGCATGTGTTATAAGTTTCTGTATTTTATCGTATGACAGTATCAAGAAATGACTTTTATTTTTAAATCTGATAACGGTCCAATTTCTTAACGCTGCTGTGGCTAACTTTTCTTGAAGCTGCCTACGGTAAAGTTACCACCCATATCTACATACATACTGGACGATGTGAAGAAAGAAACCGGATTTAAATTGAAATGTCGAAGTCTGCGCTGCATGTGTTATCGTTGTCTCACATCTTTTGAAAACCTCTAGCAAGTGAGCCAAGACACAGTTCAATAAAATTAACGAATCCACTGTACATAGGATGTGTGGTGATTTATATTATATATTAGAGATTCCCTCTTTAATGCATTGAAAAACATCGATATACAATTAATGTAAAACAATTAAAAATGAAATTTTTGTTATACTCAAATTCACAAGGAAGTATAAGGAAGGATAATTATTAATTATAATATTGTATTTTATAGAACTATACTGAACTACGGAAATTTGATAAACACATTTTATAGAGGTTGTTAAAATTAGTGAAATCTATAATGCTAATTAAGTTATATTTGTAAATATAGATCTTATATTAAGGTCCATTACAGAATCACAATATATTTTTTTTACGATTCACAGAACCCTTTTTTTTTATTTCAAAATTTTTATGAGAAACAAAATGAGATGGGAAACCATAATATTATTACTTTTTTTTGTTTTCTTTTATTTTCTTCTCATTTTTTTATTGTTATACCTTAAAGAATATGATTTCATTTTTATTGAAAACGTGGTATAGTATAAAAATACCGTGTTCTTTCAAGTGTTGTTTTTATACATATCTTTCTAAAAGATAATACGATTCTATACCACTTATTTTATGAGATAGAAATCAAAGACGTATTCTTTTTTGCATTTTTTATTATAAGAGAGATGAGCGCGCGGTTGTTATAGCCACAAAATTGGTTTCGCTCGCTATTCCGGTGATGGTTGATGGAGATTTTTGCTCTCCGATGATATACAGTATAACACGCATATCTCAGCTGTTTTTGTCGAAGAATAAATGTAATATTTATACTTTAATTTCCAAAACTTCAAAGTAACGTCGTATATTTTAAATATGTGAGTGCAGTCAAAAAATATTTTAAGCTCTATAATAAACTTCAACAGTTAAAATTAATATATTTGTGTGTAATATATAATTAAAACATGTAATTTTTTTTACCTGTTATGACTTTTCCTTTATACGATTTTTTACATTTGATTAATTATCATTGCTTTTTTATTGTTTCGGTATAAAAAAAAATCAACGATTATTTAATATTAATCTGATTTCACTCTAAATATTTCTGTCAAACAAGCATTAATAATTAATATACAGTACACAAACCTTTATAGTCATATACATGTATAATGTATATTATGTATTAAGGCAGCATAGGGCTACGTCAAAAAGTTGAACTACAGGTCAAGTGGTTGGTGAAAACTTAGCAACTTTTGTTTCGCAATTAAACTAAATGGAGCATGCATGCAGTACTGACGATTACTTATTCATGGATGCTCGTCAAAACAATATTAATTTTAAATACTATCTCTGTAACCACAAAAAATCATCTTTTGATAATTTATATTAAAAATACCCTGTGACGTAATGGTGTGCACGTGCAAGTGGTGTGTCGGTAACGCCCCCTCGCTGCGTCTCTGCGTACACACACATGAACATGTGCTTAACAACCTCTGGTACCTCGCTACACTCTACAACCGGTTCTCTTTCTTTGTTTCTAACCCTCGCCGCTTCAAGTCTGCTGCTGCTGCTGCTGGCTTTTTGTTTTGTATACAATGCTACCTCGTAACATTGTTGCACATGTTAAATGTAATGCACTCTCATTACTTCTTGATTACAATGTACTTATTATTTTATACTAATGATTTTTTTTATACGTTATGGAATTGGTTAGTCAAGCATATTTTAATTAAAATGTTCATTTGAATATCATAAAGTCACTGTAACTACTTCTTGAAAATTAATAATGCTGCCTTTACTTCTATATCGTATAGTTATTTAAAAAAAAAAAAAAAAACACGGGAGGGATGAAAGCATTATTTATTATAAGAAACGATATTAAATATTTTAGTGTGATTTTTTTTTTTCTTGAAATTTATAAAAACCTCCCATGCATTTTTTTTTTAAATATAAATGGAATTTTCATTATATGTTTCACATACGAGGAGGAGCACGTCACGGTGCTATCGTAAAGTTCAAAGACTCCCTCTCTCCCTGTCTCTCTGCCAATTCCTCCGCAGCCGTTACTGCGAGAGAGCCCAAGGCGAGAGAGTTTCAGCCCCGTGGTTTGTTTGATGTTGGGAAACTTGGGAACTGGCTGTGCACGTTATACACCCTGCAAGTTTGCCCCCGTGCCAAGGAGCCATATCAGGTCCAAGGCTCAAGTTAGCTCCAGGTCACACCAAATCACTTCTCCCTGTCACCAACATCAATCTAAACTTTTTCTATATATGTCTAAAACTTATTCAATACACATTTTCAATAGCTGTTAACAAACAAAATGAAATTAGAATTTTTTGAACGAATTTAAAAGGCAATCATGACAGAGAGAGAGAGGAGAGGGTATCAAAAGCTCTTGGTAATATATACTGTCATGGTCAGTCTGTTACTGATTAAGTTTCACCTTTATATATAGAGAGCTTTTCAATTTCTCTCCCCTATTTAGCTTTCAAATTCACTTCATTCTATAATTAAGTTAATAATGAAAATTTAATTATTACCTCTATTATAATGTACCTACACGACAGTTCATATATATTTATATATATTATATATTTTTTACTGACAATAAGGAGAGGAAGTCTTCGTACCGTCTTTTTGTATATAGCTCTTTGACCCTGCATTCAGTCATGGCAGAGTGTGTGTTATGTGCCGTGCCTAACATACTGATGTATACAAAGTAGTATACATAAATGTAAGGTTATACACGTTGTTGCTATATACTGCTGATGCTGCTATACCTCTCATATATGCGAGTCCCCTTGGAGCTATGCATTATTGAAGCACTAAGTTACATGCCATACAGAAGCAAAGCGAAGAGGCACCGCGCCCCCTTTTTACTCCATGCAGTCAGTACAGCTTCAAACAATGGAGCATCAAAGACGCTCCACATGCCACGCCCACTTTTTGTTCTTTTTCCTTTTATATGTCTTCTCTGTATCTCAAGTTTGCGTTTCAAGAGGAGAGAGAATACTGCAGAGAGAAGATGGTGATGATGAACTTTACATGCGAGTGAAATTAAATTTATATTAATTTAATTGATACAATTACTGATGTCTTTGTTGTATTTAAATCTTAATATATATTCACTTGCATAAGCTAACTGCCATGAGCTAACAAACGTGCCATGTATTTTTTTTTTAAAGAAGATTCTTGGAATTGACAAAGCTATTTATCATAAACATAAACATTCATTTATGTTTATGTTACTTATATTATGTTCTATATCTGTTATCTTAATTTGTGCTTTCATTTTTTTAACTTTAACGCATACTGACTCCAGCATTGTACCTCTGTGCTATGCTATATACAATATATATATATAATATATATAATAAGGCTTCTTGGTTTTCAAAGAAAATAAGAATTATAATGAGGCTTCGTATTTTTTTTTCCAAATATATAAATGACAGGACTTTTGAGTACTTTGTAGTCTTTTTACGTCTCACCTTTTTAATTCAAATTATTATTTATAAATTTTATAATTCATAAAAACTTAAAAAAAAAAAAATTAAAATTTAGTAGCACCATCTGTTATCTTAATTAAACTTAAGTTTAATTTGTCTAAAAATTTACCTGAGAGGAAAATTAAAAATTTATATAATTACAAGTGTAATCTCTTATAACATTTAAGTTTTTGGTAGTTAGTCAAGTCAAAATTAAAGTCTAACGTTGGTATAAAAATTAAAGCTCTTCTACTAATCTACTTAGTGTTGATGACGTAAAATAAATTAAACATGGTATGCACAATATAAAGTGACGTATTCCCCCCAGCTACCCTCTCTAGTGCTCTCGTTTTTCCTCCCTCTCAGCAGAGTATGAGACAGAGAGGGATGTAGGAGAGACATTGTAAGAGGGGTGGGGGTGAGACTATAAAGGGAGGGGAGGGTGGGAGTGTCGGTGGCCTTCTACCATACACTCGACTCTCTGAGCCTGGCACTCTGTTTTTAGATATAAAGTGGAAGAGTTGTGCTTCTTTACTCTGCCTAGTGAGTTTTATGGAATGAAAAAAGTACAAAAAATATAATAAATACATACTTTCTACGTAATTACACTTTCCAAATCCTTATTATTTTTCCTTTAATTTAAAACATTACGTTTAAATTTTATCCCTTTTTTTGTGTGTGTGTGTACGTGTGTGTTAGAAGTATTGATAGAAGTATAAAAAGGAGTGAGGGGAAATTTGTAGGGGAAGGGGGGAGTGGTCTGGAGGGAGATGAACTAAAGCTTATAGCGGCACCGGCAGCACTCGGCTTTGGTCCAGCGAGCGAAGCGAGCAGCTTGTGAAAACCTGCAGTTTGTAGTTAGACATCGTTTGTTCTTCCTCGGTCATTGAGCAAGGTTGCCAGATAGGTGTGTGTTGTGTTGTGTTTGTGTGTATATTTTGTCGTCATCGTGTTATGTGTTGTTGGACTGCGGCGTGCTTTGCGTGTGTGTAGCAAAAGGTAGTAAGACGCGGGAAAAAAACTGATTTTTTTACTAGTGGGAGAAGTTTTTTTTGACGTGGTTTGTTCGCCGGTTCCTCCTCCTTCAGTGTTGAGAGTGGAGTGGTAGAGAACTGAGCTATAATGCTGAACGCCGTAGCTGTAATGCCAACGGCAGCGGCCGCAGCGGCTGCAACTTGGAATGGATGTGGTGCTAATAATCCAGCAGCTGTATTGACGGCAGAAAGTGTGGTTGCAGCTGCAGCTAATAGAGTTCAAACTTACGTCGCTAATGCTTACGGGGTAAGCTACATAATACCGGTATTAATTATTATATATTATTATATTTTCTATTTTTGTCATGGTGTTATGCATATTTCATATGAACAGGTGTATTTTTCCCTTTAAATTCTCTTTAAATTTTGTTCACGATCCATATTTTTTTCTATTGGGCTGTCAGTCAAGAGTATTGATTAAAAAGTGACGTCATGATTTTTTTTTGTTCAGTTTTTTTTTTTTTTTTCTCTCGTCGACTCCATCTCTAAAATCAAAAGTTTTTTTTTCATTGAAATTTTTGTAGTAGCTGGTTTTGTTATTTACATCAGTCAGCTGTATTTTTTTTTTACAGATCTTTTGAAATCATCGCCTCCTGTTTCTTAAATGTCACCCCTTTCTATCTTCTTTTAAGATTTTTCTTGATCCTAAGCTGTAAAGATGTCACATATTTTAAATAAGGTGAAAAAAAAAATCATTCCCAAAGGGTTTTTATTATGTTTTTTTTTTCTTCTTCCACACTAAAGAGTGTCTTCGCACATATATATTTTATAGGAAAAGGTGGTCTGGTTACAAAAGATTACCTGAATAGCATTCTTACAGGTTACATAACTTTAAAAATGTATATTATAAAAGTTTTTTTTTCTGATATCGAATAGAAAAAAAAAGTTAGTTTTTGCTACCGCACATATATAGGAAGGGGATTTTTTTATTTTTATTATTATCCTTTATTATGTGTTATGTGATAAAGGTAAATTATTACACACTGCACAACGTTTTAGAAAAATATGGATTTAAAATCTTCATACATATTGCCCTTTAAAAGATTTGTCCTGAAATGTTTCTTTTACAGGTATTGCAATACTAAAATATTGTAAACATGCATTTTGTACCTCACGGTTCTATATGTGCAATAAATAAATACAAATACAAAGGATGAGTATAATATGAGCACCAATTTTTCTACTATGAAATATGATACACGTAAGCTCAAATTATACTCAGAATGCTTTACTTCGGTATTTTAAGTATTTAAAAAAGAAAATCCTCATGACTTATTCGTTAACCTTTTAAATATCCTTCTTTAAAAGTATTATAAATATAATACCTCACTAAATTCAAATATTAAACAGGTAGCTCTTTGCCATGGCATTATTATAATGAATTATTATACAATGAAGATTTAACTTATAGGACCTTTAAGGTAGAGATAACGCCGAACAGCTGTTCGACGTAATCCCCTTTGATTAACATGTAAACCTTAACAAATTGACAAAAATTCTGAAATTTTTTTGAGAGGCAGATATTAGTGCCTAAAAGCCATAGAAAAAATTTCAAAACAATTTAACGAGCCGATTTTTTTAATTAATTTTTTAAATTTCCAGCATAGGGCTTTCGCATGGAGAGCCAAACTAAAAAATTAATTTAAAAAAATCAGCTCGTTAAATGTTTTTGAAACTTTTTCTATGGCTTTTAGGCACTAATATCTGCTTCTCAAAAACTTTTCAGAATTTTTGTCAATTTGCTAAGGTTTACACATATGTTAATCAAAGGGGATTAAATCGAACAGCTGTTCGACGTTATCTCTACCTTAACTATTATTTTTGCCTTTTATATATGCAAAATACCTGAAGTTATGTATTTACTGTATATTTATATAAACAGCAAGGCTAAACAATATGCAAACTGCAAAACAGGAGTGTATGTGAATTTGCATAGATATCAACCCTGCAGGTGCAAAACTAAACATGATGGATATACCCAAAGAGAAAATATAGTAACTTATAGAATGAATTTTCGTAAATTGTTTTCCCCTTAATTGGTATAATTCATATGTTATGACGTCATACTTGAAGCGCATTGACTGTGGTCTTGCATGCAGCGTTGGCAAGCACATTTGTGCCGGCTAGACGATATCCGGCGTAACCATGGGGGCGTGGCCTCGTGAGGAGGAAAAGTGACGGTGTCCATTATCACGAGAAGATGAGAATAGTACTGAATGGAGATATAAAGTGAACAGTAAGCAAAAAAATCTGAAGCTGTAATGATTATGAAATTTTTATTAGATTAATTTTACGTTAACTTAATAATAGCTTGCACATACATGTCATATGGATGGGAATAGAGGCTTCAAGTCAGCTGATTTTGCGGTGTTCCCATCGTCATATAAAAACCTATGTAATAAATAAATAAATAAAAAATTTAAATTGCTTGGCATTAAAAAAAAATAGAGGAAAATAATCTCTTGATTCATTATTAGAAGACCACTAAATGGGGTATAAGAGATGGTTTGAAATGAATAGATTTAATAAATAAGAAAAAATTAAATTTTCCATCATTGTGTGGCTTTTGTAGAACATTTTCCCGCCGAGGAATACTTGAAGTCTCTATTGACGTAGAGAGCGCTCCTATAACAGCATGTGCAAATATTGTCATCGTTCCCTCGTCATCAGGTTTGCTCGCCCATCTCTGCAGCTCGACGTCAATGTAAAGATGACATGTGATTTGCGACTCCGTGAGGTTTCTGTCTACATTATACGTATTTGTAAAAAACAAAAGTTTATTATGCTTTATTCATGCGTACGATGCAAATTTTGTTTACGCCTGCTTAGAAAATAGGGGTATGCAACTTTTTAAGCAAGAATGCTGCGCGGTAGGTATATCCTCCAGGCGCTTTTCTTATTTTCCCCTGAAATGTAAATATAAAAGGCGCATTACTAATTAATATTTTTGGCATTATAATGCTTCTTATTACAAAGAGAGAAAAAAGAAGCTAGAGGTTAAATGAGTTAAATCTTTAATACCTTTTCCTGGAGTAAAAAAAAAATGCATTAAGAATTCTTTAAACCTTCACCCCCTAACAAAAACAGAAGCTTCCTTTTGACATTTATTTTACTTTAATAATGAAGCACTCAATAATATTAAAGTTATTTTATTAATTAAAAATTTTGCTGTGTTACATGATTATATTATTATGAAATATTGTTTAGTGATGCATCATTAAATATATAAAAGCAAGGCAAGCAAGCATGCATGATGGGTTTTTGGTTTTATAGAAATATTGCTCCTGCTGTTGATGGGATGGTTTTTGTATATAGTAAGTGCATGGAAGGGAAGTATAAAACGGATCGATACAAGCTTTCATTCCATTCAGCCTTGTTGCCTGTATATAGACTTTCATATACTGCTCTCTGCACCTACACTTACAGTCAAATCAATTTAATATTCCCGCCGGAAGTAAGAAGTTTCTCTCCTTCCTGCATGTTCCGCATGTTCTTGTTTAACGTTTTGCAGGGAGTTTTAAAATAAAAGTGTTTACATCTTTGCAAAAACTTAAAATTCAGACATGAACAAGAAGGCCAGAAACCTCTCACTTCCGGCTACTTCCGGCGTGAATATTACATAAATTATACTTTACTTTGATCTTACCATCACCGGATGTAACATCGAATTTGGTGGTTATATATATTTTTTTTTGAACGGTATATACTGTATAATCTCAGTAGCTTGAGCCCTAGGAATTAACTCTTTATTCGTATAAACTAAGTTTAATCAGTTTTTAAATTAAATAAAAATTTAACACGTTATAAGCTATGATGTATATAAACTTTTTAATTGTGGATATTTGTATGGTTAGTTACATATTCAGTTAAATGTGACTTTACCTGTCAGCCTCCGTTCTATCTCCTCTGTTGATGACGTGTGGGAGTTTCATCCTACACATCATCATGGTCTTTTGTATGTTACCTCCAAGCTCCATTTCATTCAACCTTTTCATTAATAAACAACGCAAGTTTGATAGTAAAAGTATTACAAATAGATTTCATGATAGAATTAAAAAGACAAAAAAAAAGTATATATTTAATGTGATATAATATATATATATATATATATATATATATATATATATATATATATATATATATATATATATATATATATATATATATATATATATATATATAGTTTACTATAATAACTGGTTTGATTATATAAAACAGAAGTAAATCCGTCTTCTATATTATATAATATATAATTGGTATATAGTCGATATATAGAAATGACCGTGCGTAACCCGAGTGGTCGAGATTTCTGTTTTACATTTTTTGTCCCCTCTAATACAGTATACTAAAGGTTTTAGTTTTCATTTCGTGGTGTGAGTTCTAAATGCCTCTTTTTTTTTCTCCTTATAAACACTTACCTTTATGAAAGTTTCTTTTATTTTAAGGTAGTAAATTTAAGTATAAAATTCTTTAATAGTATATATTAATTACCTATACATTTATGTTTTCATATTGTCCATATGTTTGATATTCAGACTTTATTTTATAATTATATCATTAAGTGTGACGTCATTATTATATTCTGTTGATTTAACTATCTAGTCAAAAGATAACCAATAACTGGTCGTAACTTTATACTTATAAGCTTATATAAAGGTTTACCTGAGTTAGGTTTGGGTCTTGGAAAGCTGTAACACAAACGGCTTGAATATACACCAAGTTTGTACGTTAGGCTTGCTACTTACCAAGTTCAAGTACTTATTTACTAAATAATAATTTATCTTTGTCGTTTTTTATTTCTTTTTGCTCATTTGTTGAACTTTATAATAGCAAGTATTATATGTTTTAATATAAAAATAAAATCACAAAATGAACGTGTAAAACTGGTTCCTATATATACCATTTTTTTTTTTCTCTCTCTGCTATTTTTTTTGGTACATTGCCAGAAATAGTTTTAATATGTAAAACGTTTTTAATTTACGGTATAATATTTTATTATTTAAATTGAAAATGTGGTAATTAATAACTTACGTCGACTGCTATATAATCTACATACCCAAAAATGTGCTACTTGAACGAAGAAGTTAAAAAAGAAAAAAAGAAGTCAGATATATTTTTTTTTGTGCAATGCATCAACTATGTATGGAATTTTCTCACATAGATACAATGACAATGCAAGATTTTTTTTTGAAGATTGATATAGGTATACAATTCTATTTATATTTATATTATGTAAGGTGTTAACAAATAAGAGCAAGTTTTTTTTTATTTATTTTTTTAACTTCTCATACCCATATACACTCTAAATAGTTTTCTGTTTGTATTATATTTATAAATATTGCACCTTAGCAATTCAAATGCAGGAACAGAACCACCAAAAGTTATAGTTTACATGGATGTTGTACCGATGCCGTTACAAGGTTTATGGTGTGATCCTACAGCAGTCGGATGTTAGTGGCTGCAGGTGTGGAGGGTATTTGGCCCAGCTAGAGATGTGTGGCACGGAGATGCAGCAATGCGCCTTCTGCCGTGACGGACTTACCAAGCAATCTCAAGGGTGGAGCAAATCACCGCCACGTGTCCAGGGAAGGATGGAAGTAAAGGTCGTCCATTCTTTAGATTATTTTACAATTCCGTGTTTTTACAGATGGGAAATTTTGTATGAAAATAAATCTACAGCTGGTACTAATACCTGAATATATTATTAAAAAATTTCATTCTTTAACGAGAGAATAATATTTTTATAATGGTATAATATTTTACCAAAGTTGTCAAATTTATTATAAGCATAATTTTAAATTGATATTTTTTTATATATGTGCAATGATGTCATGAATTTTTAAAGTATACGAATTTTTAAGTGGATAATAATTTAAAACAATAATTTTATCATGATCAAACATCGATAAAAATGAAAAGAATATTTTCATTTTTTTTTAATGTTTGATGTTGCATGCTTCTATATTAAGAATTTTGATTTATTTTTCACTTCCGATGAGTGAGGTCATTAAACTCTTCTATTTCCATCATCTTCATTGTAAACACTTGTTAACTCCGGTCGCGTCCTGCCGACATGCAAGTACATATACAACAGAAGACGTTGCTGCAGCAGCTTGCATTTCCTGCATGTCAGACCACGCCTACACTATAGACCACGTGACCAGTCAGGTGCATTCATTCATTCATTTTCATTCAGAACGTTGCGTGAGAATACGATATAGAAGAGAAAGCAACATTTATTATTAATAATATCCTCTTCGCTAAATGTGATAGATATATAGTTTTGTAGTTACATCTCCTCTATGAAGAACTTTACATGAAATTGATGTTGACACTTAAATTTTTAATGTGACAATTTTAAATTCTGTGTTATAGTTTGTCAAAACACTTCATTCGAATTGTAAATGTTTACGTAGTGATTTCAGCGATAAATTTTAAAAATCTGAATCCACCTCTTGTTATTTTTTTTTTTTTTTAAGCACAGGCTTTTAATTCTATCATTTCTCAAAATTGTAAGTCTGCGCAGAGTCTTTTCTCATTCGTGGCATAGCACTTAAACTACGTATCAGGCCACAGAGGCAACGTTTCGAATGCTTACTTATATATAGTTGCTATAAATTATATTCAACATAGAAGGGTTTTTATATATATAAGTACTAATATATTTTCCACTGTTTTTTTTTTTTTTACTGTCCGTGCAAAGTATTTTATATATTTTTTTTTATGATGCGTTAGAAAATGTTGTGTTGATAATACATCAAGTTTATTCTGTGCTAAAAGAAAAATTAAATGGATGTTTTAAAACTGCCTATATAAAATTTTTAAAACTTGTTTTTATGAAGATTTTAAAAGTAAATAAAAAGAGGGATGAGTGTTATTTTTATTATTTTTTTTTAAAGAATTTAATGATAAGTAATGATATGGTGTTAGAATTGCTACTTTTTTTATAAAGAAAAATAATGACTTACAATAGAATACTAACTAGTGTATTTAAAATTTTAAAGAGATACCGGACTTAAGAAAAAAAAAAAGGCTAAAAAATAAAATCTATTATTATTATTGTTATTATAACGTGTTTAATAAAGCCATCAATGTTAAAATTTGATTGTTCTTGAATAATATAGATGGATGATGTTACAAAAAGTGAAGATTGGATTTTTTTCATCGTCATTGTTATGACCAAGCAGCGGTGTTGCTTGCTCGTGGACCACCCCTGGTGTTGTGGGGGGTGGACCCTGCCCCATCGCGTATCTGATGTGGCCGCAGCGGCACGCACAGCATGCGTGCTTTTTATATAACGGAGCGACTCTTGCTGCAGTGCCAGGGTGCAATATGGGGGAGGTATACTCTGGTTCACATTTAACTGGTTTTTGTCGGAAACGTTCGGGTGTCCTTGGGCTCGGCCAGTGAAATTCTTCGTTACAAACAACACACCAATGACTGAAGATAACGTTATGAACACGACGAAAATCAAATTAAATGTGAACCAGAGTTATAATATTAATACTTGAACTCTCCATTCGCTGTCATCATTTTTAAAACTATAATAGTATTAACGATTTTCATGTATTTGAATATTTATATTATATATTTCTGAACCAAATTGTAGGGATTAAAATAGATTGAATTTTTTACTAAGAAGTTATATGTTTATATGTAAAATCCTGGACTTTGAAATCTAATTTGCATTGTGTGACAGTATCTAATTATTATCACTAATTAAATTATGCTAATTACCTAATTTCCAGTAGAACAAATCAGACTAGTCTTTGATAAAATTTAGAGAAAGCATGAAATA
Organism: Siphlonurus alternatus; assembly: GCA_949825025.1. Taxonomy (NCBI): domain Eukaryota; kingdom Metazoa; phylum Arthropoda; class Insecta; order Ephemeroptera; family Siphlonuridae; genus Siphlonurus; species Siphlonurus alternatus. The sequence goes on along the minus strand of OX463780.1, from coordinate 32,326,861 downwards.
AGAGGGATTAAAAATAAAACCCTTCACCTTACTGATTTCCGACTTATTCATGACAATGCTTTAAAACTGTTCATTGGGGTGAAGGTGATGCCTATAATATAACAATACATATTATTTGCATCACAGTTTTTATGCAGAAGAAAATAATCTTTAATAGATGACTTGACAGTTTTCTTCATTCATATGCAATTGCTAATCTGAAAACTATGAAAGTACAGTTTTTTTTTATAAAGTCTCAAAGAACAATACGTTTTTAGCTTAGGGCGTGGAACGTGTGAGGAGGATGCGCTTGTCTCGCCTCATATTTGATTTACCATGGAGAGGGCACGAGCTATCTGCATGAAGCCTTCTTCTCTTGTTGTATACAATGAAACAGATAGAAGAAGCCGCGACTTGAAAATTACTCCATGCCCACTTTTTTGTATGTTATTTCGTCGTGCCTGCAAGGCCTGATGCTGTATTTATAAATATATACGCTCACTCACTCTCATACTATAGTAGGTATTTTTATTATTAAACTCTTTCTTTATAGTCATATAGTTACTAACAACTACTCACACACAAAAATATTTTCATCTCCCTAGCTATATAGTCGTAATTATTTAAATTATAACATAATATTTTTATATAAAACGTGTTAGAACTGTTTTTTTTTTATTGTTGGATTTTCTGTATGTAAAGCCACTTTTTTTTTCTCTCTATAATATGTATAGAAATTATTATTATAATAGACCATAGCTTTTTTTAATCTAATGGCAAAACGTGTGGAATCAGCAATGATGATAAACTCATGGAATAAGCTTTGGGAAGAGATTAAAAAAAAAAAAAAGAAATACTGTTTCATGCTTATCAAAAATTTAACGTTTTTTTAATCTTATCACGAGTTTAATTTGCAGGTTGCCAAATACAAAAATTACAATGGGAACACATGCACTGATTTAATTTTTTTTTTCTGTTATTATAAAAAAAAAGAGGCACATAATCAATTAGTATAATGAACAAGTTAGATTTTTTAGCTTTTATTTTTTTTTATTTAATATAATATTAAATGTTAATATTTAATAATATATTTTATTTTATTTTTTTTTATAGGGGCAACTATGATTTTTTTTATAACAATTACAAGTTTATTGAACTCTTGCATGTATTTTTTCTCTCTCCTTGCACTCAAATTTAAGAGGTGACCAAAAAGCTTGTTTAGATTTTAGTGTGTATGACAGTTATTTTAAAAATTCTTATGATAAATGACTTATTAAAAATAATAAAATATTACCCACATGTACATTTTTTATCACTGTTATAATATGTCGTAGAAAGTTAAATGATGTGCCAGTAAAATATATTATACATATAATGAAGTTACTTGTTTATATAATATATCGTATAGTACTTGGGTCATGTTATTGCATGTGGCAAAGTCACTTGTTACATAAAGTGGTTGCGGGCTAATTGTGCTGTGGACGTTATAGTGCGTGGTTCTCTGATGATTTCTTGTCCCCAAACCAGCTGGTATATATATTATTATATCAAGGAAATAAAAAGATTAAATAATATACAGAAAAAAAAGTAAAAGAGGCGAGCAAGTTTTAGTTTAAAAAGAAAGAAAAAAACTTGGTGCTCAAGCCCGCGTGATGAATAGCTCACGATAAGGGTCTGAGACTCTATATGTAAAAAAAAAAAAAAAAAAAACACTACAACACGCGTTACAACATACTATATTATATATTAAAATTGAACAGAAATTTAAATTATATATGTGATTATAATCTTTGATTAATTTATATACAAATTTATGTTAAATTTAAGTAAATTATAAAATCATTAATTTTGCAGTATATTAATTATATAACATATAAATATATATTTATTTTGATTTAATAATACCACACGTCATGTTTATGAATGTTGATTTTTACTTTATATACGTAGTCGGCAAGTACGTTCTGTCTCTGTACAGTGTGTAAAGTGTACGTACACCTTACAACTTTTCATTGTTCAAAAAAACAACATTTTCTCTCTTTCTTATAAACACTGCATGCTAGTATAGGACCACCTATACATCATTCTGAGCGGATGGGTTATTAGCATATGACACGATCCGTGATTTATTCACGTGTACTATATAACAATTCACTCCGTGCATACCGCTTTTTTATATGTTGATAAATATAAAATTATTTCTTTACTTTTTTTTTTTTACGTTCACAGTTTCTATAAATAGTAACTTGTTATTTTTTCACGAATTTCTCATTTATTTTATATATCTTGTAAAGTTCGTTATATTGTTGAAGTTGAAAATATATTAAAACTGCTTATAAATTTATATTCCATGCATGTTAAATCAAATGTTTGCTTGATTATATAGTATACACAAATTAATATAAGATAAACGCAAAATATGTATATTTTTTATCATAAAGAAACAGAGGATTTTTTTTTTAAATGAATTTTTAGTTGTTTTTTTAAACATAGGTTTCTGCATGGATGTTATTCTTTGCTTGTAATTATTGTAGCCTGTTTTGAATGTAGAAAAAAATCAATCAGATATTTAAATGATTATCATGATATGTTATGAAGAAATTATGGATTGATTATGTTTACAAAAATTATTACATGATAGATTATGGTTAATTATAAATTAATAGAAAAGCAACTGTGTTATTATAATATAACTCCTTATAAGACTCGATATAAAATTAAAATTAATGAATTTTACTATCATCAACAAGCACTTCAAAATAAGATATAATTAATTATGAATAAGCCATAAGTAATAAAAAAAATACATGATGAGGAATCATTGAAATTGAATTATTTGACTTAAAAAGGATATAAAATTAAAATTAATGAATTTTACTATCATCAACAAGCACTTCAAAATAAGATATAATTAATTATGAATAAGCCATAAGTAATAAAAAAAATACATGATGAGGAATCATTGAAATTGAATTATTTGACTTAAAAAGTAAACCAATATAATATTTTGGAGTGTGGATTCTACTCATTGAATGGTTAAAACTCTATTTATATAAAATTAAACAATAATCACTAGTACGGTGTTAACTATGTATTCGTTGACGACGGATGATGTTATATTCTTAAGAGACGTCACATCAATAGATGATCATAGATCCATATATTAAACACTTCCATGTGAACGTTGTCGGATTTAAAGAAAATATATTTTTTATAACCTTAAAATTGAAACATTGCATATTACATGAAGTCATGTTAGGCACTTTTTTATATTATTACATTTTCTTATATATTCAGACACACGAAAAAAAAAAAAAAAAAAAAAAAAAAAAGAGGTACATATATTTACATTATGCATCACACGTTTTCTATATTCCATTCTTTACCGAAGCCATGCATGTAAGGCGAGCACGTGCTGTTTATTGCTCGATTTGTTGGTCGACGACTGCCAACCTCCTCAGATAGCAAGGGTGCACATGGTGTCAAAGCTTTACGTCGAACCCGGAACCACCGGTGTTACTACTGCATTATAGCGTGATGGCAACGAGCTATACTTTGTGTATGTAGTACAGTTAGTTTAAAAAATTCTTCACATTAACGCTCCAGTAATTATTAACTGGAAATAAAATTTAATTGGTTTTAGATTTTTTTTTTAAATAATTGGAATTTCCGTTGTTTTTTCTTCTTCTTATTCATTTTAAATGATAGGTTATATTGTTTCTTAAAATTCTTTATTTTATGATTATTAGTATTGTTTTATATATTATAGTCTGGAATTACATTGTTTTCGAATTGTGCATGACACCTCACTTTTTTCCCATTATAATTCATCACACGTATATACGTATAATTTAAAGTTGTTCTAACGACACATTATACTGTACTGTATGACCACACAATTTGAAGGTTATTTCCACGATATATCATTTATCATGTTAAAAATATTTTAAGAATTTTATAAAAAATTCTTTATTTGTGATGTAAGAGTTTATTTTGGTTAAAACCAGTATAATTTTTGTCATAGGAGTTTTATAAATTTATGACTTTTTATTTTCATTTTAAGTTGGTGTCGAAGACAAACTTTTTAAGGTTTTTGCCTTCCTGATATTTGGTACACGGTATACTTCTTGTACAAGCAAAGTTTTATGTGTTATGCCAAACTTATAATTTTTTTTTCTTTTCATTTTTTAAAAGATAAAAAACGATAAATTTTTATGTAGCCTCAGGTGTAAGGGGCGGAGACCTGTGAGTGGCTTGTCCGCTGTTCTTTCCTCAAGTTTCTTGCCCTCTCTCTCTCTCTTGGGCGCGCTCATTTTTTGACCAGCAAAAGATGCCATCATATTATACTCGTGTCTCTTGGGTCATTCGTGAATTTAGAGCATTACCTTCAGAAATTGTTAAAGTTCTTATCACACATTTTTTTTTCATGAGTTTGCAATTTTTATACAAAATTTAAAAAAATTACATAATTATATAAAGTGAAGATGGAATTTCCAAAAAAATGAATAATGTCCTTGGTCTCGTCGACATATTTTTGTCATGTGCAAGACTGTACTGTCTTACCGTACACACAAAATAACATTTACATTACCTTTTTAATATAGTTACCTTGGTTTAGTTATGTCATGCGCTTATAGGACCCAAGCTGTGAGTTATTTTTAACTTGAAACATTTTTGGCAAAAAGTAGAAAATAAAGTGAAGTGACGCATCTCTCACTCTTTCACTCTGTTTCTCACTCTTTTTCACTTCTTACTCTCAATTTAATTTGACTCACCACGCACAACGGTACTTGAAGTAATTTATTTTAACTTCTTTAAATTTAAATATAATTTTTTATAAAACACACTTTGACTAAAATATTACTTTAATTTTTTTTTTTTAAATTACTTTCATGTAGTTTCAAACCAGTTATTTAAATATAACCTTATGTATTTTAAATAAATTTATCCTTTTAAAATAAGGATAAGTATTTTTACATTTTATTGGTTAAAGTATTTTTTTAAACATATACTTTATGAGCTGCGGTATTTTTTTGTATATGCATTAAAAATTCATAATAAATCGTATAGAAGAATAAGTTTAGACAAATAGATGAATAATTTTTATTATACTTATATCATATCACTTATTGTAAATTGAGTCTGATTTAAGATTAATGACAGGCATAAAAATTGTACATACAATGATATTGATCTGGAAAATCCGCGACTGTCAATTTTTTATTGTACTCGTGACTAGGACATCACGATTTCTTATGTTTAAAATGCAAGGTAAAAAAACAAACAAATAAATCTTAATTTGCAACTCTATATATATTTAGAACTTATTTTCAACGAAATTAACATTTTAATACCACCACATATCTAGGTTATAGTTATCATAATTTATGTTTTACTAATAACTATTAGTATTTAAATAGAAAATTAACTTTTGATAATTTATGAACAATAATTTATAACAGTGTAATATACATGTATAATAGAATATGATGGGAGTAGAAAGAGATAACACCGTGTGAATTGTAAGGTGTGCAGTTCGTTGCCACTATTTTTTTATTATTATTATTTTAAACTTAAAGAAGCCCTTTAAATGGAAATAAGAAAAAAAAATCCAATTGGGTCGTTTAGAAATATATAAGGTGTACAATGACCTTTTGCATTTCTATCTTCTTTTTTTTTTATTTGCAGTTTACTGATATAGTGTTTCTTTATATATGGTTATTATCGTGTACACGTGATTGGCTAGCCGAGTCACGTGATCACTGTCATAAACTATTAAAATCACGTGCTGCCGAACGACGACATGTATGCAGTGACGATCATTTTATACATTATTGGATATACAACATCTAAAGCAAAGTGCAGTTGTTAAAAGATTTATAGTTGTGTAGTATTCAAGTAATTTTATTCTCTTATATTTGCTGTATACGAGAATTTAAATTATTTTGTTTCATTGTAAAGAGGTATTTTAACAACTCTTGTATATATAAAAACACAAACGTAATTAAAAGCAGAAGTTTTTTCTTTATATTAAAAAAAAAATATATATAATTTCACTGTTTTTTGGAAGTAAGGAGGGAATGCAATTGCGTTGTAGTGCTGTTTAATGAGGAATGTCTCGTGTACAGCCTGCAAAATTTAAAAGTATGCAACTATTGAAGCACGTAGATCCATCGATTACAGCACAAGGAATTTTTACTTAAACCGGGTGACGTCATGATGACATTCAGAGAAGTTCTTCCTCCTTTCAAAAATTCCATTGGTGTAATTCAAATGAGTGTGACGTAATGTCAATTGACTTGTACCTTTTATTACATCTTGTCTGTTGATATCTCACGACGGGGTTATAATATAAGTATACGCAGGAAGCCGGTGGTGCCGGAAACTTTGCGGTCCATTGTCTGCAGTAGTCTGATGTCTGGTCAGCATCTCAATATATGGAGAGATGAAGCCGCCGCCGTCACTTACCATCTTGGGTATTATCAGAGCATCAACCCCGCTTCTAAGTAACTCGTCCTCTATTGTTTAACTTATATTTTCATTCAATAAACTTTATGACCTTAACAATATAAAATGCTGCTTTTGACATAAGCCGATTGTGTGTATAGTTATATAATATAAGATTTATTTTGTTTGTCGCAAAGATTTTACATGCATAAAATATTTTTATTTTTCGTAAAACAGAATTAAATTTACATAGTTGATGTTCTGCACTCATGTTTGTGCTTTGTAAATTTATTTTAGATTTTTTCTACACAACGTTTATCTTATAACAAATTTAAAAAAAAAAATCTAATAAATAGAAATCTTAATGAGAAATTTGCCCGTTAAACATTTGCTGATTATTTAAAATTACTGAAATTATATCTTTATTAGGCTTGACAGAAATTCTTAATACATATCTCACATACAATTACATAGTAATTAATATAACATGTTAAATTGCTGATAGCCATATGAATTGTCCATTTAAGTACTGTAATATGGGACATAAAAATTCTTAATAGATATTAAAACTTTGTGTAACAAATTAAAGTGTAAAATTTCAATTTAAAAAAAAGCTTGTAAAAAATAAACTGGTAGCAAGTTTTTTTGTTCGTAAACTGTTGCTGCTACTGCTAGTGTAGCAAAACTGTTATAGACTGAATCCATTCACCCCAACAGTACTTGCAGACCAAGACAAAACAGTAGCATAGTTTGTGTCGTTTATCTCATTAACTTTTTTTTCTCATTTCTTCTTTGTTGTAAATAGACTTAAAAAAGATGAAAAGAAAGAGAAAAAAAAAATACAGTGCTTAAATCGATTGAAACCCACTGAGATCCTTTTGCCAAAGTTTCAGTCTATAGACTCTGAGATCACTGTATACTTTTCTCTTTTTTCTTCTCTTGTCTCTTTCATTGTTGACTTTTTCTTTCTGTGTATAGGCGAGCAATGGAAAAGCTCTTAGTAAGTATATAAAGTAGGGCTACTGCAACCGTATAATACATAGGCAACTAACTTTAAGATCCTAGTATAAAGTAGCCTATAAAAAGACAAGATATTTTAAATGTGCTCTTTATATCAAATATTAAGAAATACATAAAATAAATCCAGTGTTATAATTCAAAATGCACTTCGTTACCTCTATAGAAGCAGCCTTGGATTTCGTATGCACTGGCTATAGAAAACTACAATGTAACGAACCAGAGAGCTTACATTGTAAGCTCTCTGAACGAACTTAAGAAAACTCCTGATTTCCATATATATATTTTTTTAATGATATCTTTTCTTACAGAAGTTTATGGAAAACTGAAACAGCTGATTAAAAATAGCAAATTAACAGACATATATGCGTTCGTGTGGGTAACTTCTGGTCTTACTTTTATACTGGATGAAGTATATATTCCGACCGTGCGGGCCCTCGTCTCGTGCTGCTGCTGATGCCGTTTCACTTCGCACCCTCATAGCTTGACTTTGGCGCAACACGCAACAGCTTTTTATTCGCTCAATTCCTAGCCGCCCACCCGCCGTGCTCATGCCAAACTTTTTCTCCTCCGTCTCTGTATAAATATTTTTTTTCTCTTTACCAACCGAGAGAGTTGTATACTGCATGCAAGTGATCGAGCAACTTTATATAATAATAATATAACAGCATGCTGTGGAAGATACGACAAAATTAGATAATACCCGCACTGCAGAACATAAATTTCAAAACAAAGTTTTTTTAGGGAAATAAATTTATGAGTCACGATATGTTTTGAATGAATTATTGTAGTTTAAGAATGAAACAAAAAATGTTTTCATTTAAATTCATAAAGCTTAAAAAGTTTGTTGTTTAATAAAGTTAATTTCTTCATTACCTACTGCACAGTATATACTAATAATTTTGATTTATATTTGAACAGGTTTATAAATTTAAAAGAAAAAATAACATATTATATAAGATATTTGAAAATAATTATACAAGTGATACGCTTGCATTGTAATGATGAAAATTGAAAAGAAAAAGAAAAAAAAAATGAAATAAAAATATATTGAGTTGTGCGGGATGCACATAGGTAGTGAAGATCCGGCTCTTTTCTAAGCTTCTAATATACTGTATTTACAGTACAAACAAAAACACACTACGATAGTTGAATACTCATTGCTTTTCAGATCTCAGGAGATGAATCGTATAGGATAACATTGTCAATAATGCAGCAAAGAGAGCTGTACAACGGCCATGAAAGATATGTACTGCAGCTCTTTGTATGCAGCAGTATAATATATAGAGTGCACTATAATGTCTACATAATATTATATATGGGGGCGTTTCTTCGACTGCAGAAAGTGGGTAGCGAGCGTGGGAATTTATCATGCCAAGTTCCCATGCCAAAGTAATGCATGCAGCAGCACATATATTGCCAAGTCTCTATTATTATGATACTACAGTTATAATATATGGAGAGGAGGAGATGGGTTTCTCATTATAAGTTAACTGTGTATGATTATTATTTATAGAATTTAAAATGAAGCACCTCAATATATTTTTAATTAAGTTGTTCATATCAATAAACTGGTATTTATTTCTATATAAAAAAAGTTTATAATGAATTTTTAATTATTAGCGATAAAATAAAATTACTTGAAATACAATTTTTTCCCTAAAAAGTTTGGTAAATGCCTGAAGGTATTTTCTCTGTGATATACTTAATGAGATGACGTCATTAACATTTTAATGAAGAAGTTCGTTTGGCATGCCTTTGTTTAAAAACTTTCTGATTGGTCACATTGAAATTTAACAGCTATTTTTTTTATTGATTTTAGAATCAATTATCAATAGAAAAAGTTTTAGATGAAAGTAATTGAGATTAATGTACTTTTATCGTGTGCTAACTTTTCATTATCATGATCTCTTTCTCTTTATTACTAATTTATTTTTTTGTTTGTTTTTGTATTTAACTACAGTGTAGCAATTTCTACTGTTGGTATGTTAGTCAGAGAGACCACTTAATGATAATAACACATTTGCTGTTCGCCTCGTCTTATAGCTACTGTTTTGTTGCATGCAAGTTCGTTATTACACACACATAGCATGAAAGTTTATAAAACAAGGTAATATTATATTTAACATGAATATATTATAACATTGTCACGACATCAAGCACGTTAATTTACATGCGTGATTCTAAAATTGTATTATAAAAATACTTCATATTGTTGTGAATTTTAACTATTTTAAGTTGACACACCCTTAAATTTTGTATATATATATATACGCGAATGTAAATTTTATTAATTATTACATAAATTTTGTATTTTGCTCTTTTTCTTTCGTTAGTATTATGCAGTAAAGTCAAATGGTAATAAAAGATATGCCTATGTACTGCAGCTTTGATTTGACTATATATTATAATAATGCATGATGTGTTATTTTAGTTTATTCTGCAGATTATATTATATAGACATCGTTTGTTTTAAAAAACTAATTTTGTCTCACACATCTGTGAGCAATAAAATGGCTTGTTCATTCATAATTATAAACAATGTTTCCCTTGTATCACCTCTTAAATTGAAGACTGCAGGCAAATTTCCTCCAGTCATCACATTAGGTTACCTCCTTGCCTTGCTAGCCCCGTTTGGTGCGCACACGAAGAATAAAAGAGGCTTTTGCAAGACGGCAACGACCGTGTTTTTTCTCTCTCTCTCACACAGTTTAGTCTACTACTACTCTCTTCTCTGGACTGCTAATTGCTCTACAAAATGAGCGGGTGTCATTGAAACAACTCAAATGAATCCATCTCTCTTTCGTTTCTTCCTCTCTTGTTATATCTTAACAAAAGAAAAGAAAAATATACAGTTCGTTTTATACGTCTAGAAAAAAAAAAAAGAAAAAATGAAAAAGCTAAAAATATACATACTTTGAATTAGTAAAAGTTTTATATTATTTAGTAATAAAAGAGAGGGGAAAAAATTATTTCAAGAACTTTTAAAAATTATACAGAAAAAAAGGAGAAATATTTGCATATTAGAAATTAAATATTTTTAAACTTTTTTTTTTTGTAAAGTTTTCTAGTTAATTCGTATTAAAATCGGAAGTTGCATGAAACTTGTATTGAGAGAAGTTCCCACGTGATGTAGCTGTCAATCACAGAAACATGAAACAACCCTCAGAGTACATTAATAATATCATGCATGTTTGTATTTATGCTGCATTTCTTGTTACATTTTTATATAGAAAAACAAATTAAAAAGTTAATATACAGACACGATACCTATGTATTAAACACGCAAGTTATTGCTGTAAGGTTTGAGATAAATTATAACTCATGTAATTATAATATTTAAAAAAAACAAAAACATGACAACTCTCTTATACAGAATTTTTTAAAAAAGAAATGTTATATCAATTACGTGGAAAATACAATTATTTTAAGTTTTTAACAATTGCTTTTAAATAATATATGAACGGAATAATTGCAGGAACTATAATCCATGCAGCAATTAATTTGTTTTCTTCAGTTTATGATAATATACAATGCTTGCGAATATTTATATTATAATAGGTGAAAATATATCACAACGAAACCAACAACAAAAAACATAACCATGAAAAAAGGTGTTTTACCGCAGCACCATATACATTTATTTTATTCTATATTTGCGGGGTAAGTTATTTTATTTTTCATGTAAAGGAAAGGTAGTTTAGCGTAAAGCTGCTGTGACTGTGTTGAAGCTAAAATGTCAGCATGGAGGCGACGTAATAGCCCCTTCTTAGTGTCTTATAAACGGGTCCTAACGAGACCGTAGGACATTAGGTTGGGTCTGCCGTAAAATCTTGTGAGTGTTAAAGGGATACTGACAAGTAGTATCCGTTACCTGATATCATCCGACCATAGTAAAGAAAAAAAAAAGCAGTTAAATTAAAGCATGTAATGGTAAAAATTTTACGATCTGGTCGTGTATCCAGCATGCTAGACTGCAGTATAGTCTAATATTATGGAGGGAAAAAAGTAGAAATGGTAAAACACTAAACAATAATGGATGCAAGGAAAAGGCTCAAGTGAATTTGCGATATCATGAGAAAGGCTCAAGTCTATTATAGTAATGTACATTCGTTGTCCTTTTCCTTTGTCAGGAGAAGGCAAATGAAGTGAAAAATGTGCATGTGCTGAAAATGTTGGAAAGGTAGCCGCCATTATGTTCTTTACCCCCGAATGTTATGCAAACCACCCAGCTTTTCTTGCCTCAGGCTACGGCGGTGAGCTATTGTAAGCAATGATTGTACAGCAAATAGCCTACATTTGTATCAGCAGGGGTAATGGCGGCTGCACACAGTCCATTTAACACCACAGAGTCCGGGTCAAAATATTGAAACATAAACGAACGTACTGCAGTACGCTATGCAGTATAAGTGTTGCATGCACTCTTTTCGTCTAATTAAACTATACAATATCACATGTTTTTGTATTTAAACAAAAATTCTGTTGCCGTTTTCCCCTCTTCTCTAATGCAGGAAATAGGAATTTAAGCTGAAATTATAATGTAATTTTATCCATATAGAGTGGTGAACTATTTATACGTAATTGTCAATTTATAAAGCAATCGATCGCTTTACGCCTACTAGCATGTAGCGGGAGACTCATTAAGTGATAGGTATTTTGATTGGTAGTACGTTGATTGAATATTAGCCATCACATGTTAACGCATCAATTGTTTATAAACAACATACAGTATTCGCTCATGACACTGTCGATATTTATGTCAAAGTTTTATATAGTATGATGGATTATTGTTTTTTTTTTGTTTGAAATCAATGCGAGTACATTTTCTATTGAAGTCAGTGGACAGGATATTTATTTGTGCACTTATTTGATTGAAAAACATGTTTACAAAATATCTACTATATACAGAAGTGTATATTAATATATGATGTTGTAATGTTTTATACAGCGTTTAATGTAGCTTGAAGTTTAAAAAAAAAAAAAAAAAAAAAGAAAGAAAGAAACTTGAAACATGAAACAGAACTACTTTTTTGTTGTTGCAACGATATCGATCATGGCACAAGAAACACTTTTTTTGCATTGAAATAATATGATGCTTTTTTGGGAAACTAATGTTTATATGTTATAAAAAAGTACTGTTAAAACACATAATAATATGCATGATGGCATTATGATTAAAAAAACTAATTTTCTCTGAAAACTCAAGAGATCTTAACTTGAATCTCTCGTTGATCATAATAACGTGTTTTCTAACGTGTTTATTTTTCTTTGTGTTTTAGGGTGCGACAGTTCCTCGACCAACGTACGGCGGAGGCGGCGGAGGCGGTCCTAAAGGTGGAGGCGGTGGTCCTCGACCGTCCAACATGACTCCCACCTCCGCTGCTGCAGCCAGCACGGCGTACCGAGCCGCACCCTCGTCACAGCAGTCCCAGCAAGGAAGCTGGGGTGGTAGTGCGTACGCTACTGCAGCCTCCATGCGCTTCCCAGGCCCCATCTCCGTGTCGGCACCAACCACGTATACACCAGCTTACGCGCAGCACACCACGGTGAGTGAGGTAATTAATGATTTCTTCCATAAATAAAATTGTTAAACATCACAGAGAGGATTAATGATATTGATCAAAGTTATGAATTAGAAAGAAGCAAACTTTTTAATTTTCTCTAATTTTTTAATTAAAGTAATTTATTTTGAACACGTAATTTGATATAACATTAATTTCCACGCTGATATATTTCTTCTTCTTATGGAGAACGTTTTGCTTGAGTGCGGAGTCAACGTCCTTGATGTTTTATAAAACTGGAGTGCGGAACGACTATGTAATAATTACTGTGAGCGGGCCGGCTCTTAATATCATACAAGCAAACATGCAACGTCGTCCCTTGCATAATAGTGTTTGTCCCCTGAGCGTATTTACTGCAACATGCTTATAGACTGTATGTTATTATAATTTAAAGACAGTTCCGCTGTTCTCGTATATTGGACCGTAATTAACATCATGCATGGAAATAGCATGTTTTATACTATTAATTTGTATAGTCAAAACAGTATTCATATTAATTTTAATGTTATATATTTAAATGACTAAAATGACAGTCTTATGTTGACTTATTGTGTATGTATATCAAAACCAGTACTATTAGACGACTAAAAAAAATAACTAGATATTTAATAAATTATATCTTTTTTCAAATTTAAAATAAAAGGTTCTAAATTGAATGGGAAAAAATCCAAACCTTGTTTTTGCAAATGAAGATAATAAACAAGAAGCTTACTATTGGCATATTTTTTTATAGTAACCAGTACTTTTTTTTTTTTTTTTAACTCTTCAGTAACATGGCTTCTCCGACACCTATCTACAACTTTTGAATGTCCTTGTTTCTTAGCATTGCTTCTATGGGGTTTCACTTCTTCTTTGCTGCAAATTCTTGACATTATAGTGTATGGTTGGATGGTTGCTTTGCGTATACACACCCCTCTGCAATATAGTGAATCACTTACAAAATATTATGATTGGCTTGCTGTATAGCCTGAACAAGCTTACCTATTATACTTGTTACAAGTATAAATAATATATACAAACACACACGCTTTTTTTGCTAGCAACCTTATATTGTACTGTCGGCTATTTATAATTCATAAGGTACTACACAAGGTAGTATGGTATGCGAAGGATGGTTATATGTGTGCTAGATGGCATGCTGATTTGCAATATAGCTCTCAAAGTCTTGAACTTCGCAAACTTATCATATAAAGTGGTTGAAGGATCTTGGTGGAAAATTGTCGCCAAGAGAAAAGGGTGCAGTCATGCAGATATTGTAAGCAACACGGATGAGCTCTTTTGTTCTCTATAATATAACAGTAATTGTCTCATTATATTAACAACGATGGCATTTACAGATATGGAATGATAAGAATAAGTTGTGGGTTTATTTAAATATATTTAAATCATGATGAAAATTTATACAGTGTAGATTTCAGGTTGAAAAATTTAACAAGAAGCCTTTTAAATTTTTAAATCAAAGCTTTTGAAAGTGGTAATAATTACTATACATCATGTGTATGGACTTTCATTAAATTAACCACTACTTTTTTATTTTCTTATAATTAAAACATACGTTTTGGTTTGCAACAATATTCTCGAGGGTACAGTAATAAAAAATATACATAAAGTAGCCTCATGCGGAGTATAATTGAATACATTAAAATTTTATTCAATGAAGGGTAGCTTTAAATCTCTTTTCTTTTTTTTTAAATTCCCTTGAATGTATTATTGTATATCAGCAGGGTTTTATTTCGAGAGTCTGGTTATAAGGACGAGGGAAAGGGAGCGGGGTTCTTATCTTCTTCACATTCAATTAACCCAATGTTGGTTCTAGTGCCAGGGGAAACTACTCTCTTGAAACTACTCTTTTAGTTTCTTGATTGGATATGTTCAGCAATCTTAAATCATATGAAGGCCACTAGTTCGAATCCTTATAGTTCATTCCTTTTTTATTGCTTCAATTGCTTGAATTGGATGAGGTTTCCTTAGTCACCCTGGTAAAAGATATTTAAGAATCCTTTCCTATATCTTTGAGGTTTAAAGTTTAAAGATGTTGTAACTGCAATGTGGACAAACTTTCCTTAGCAACCCTTGGCAAAAAAAATCTCTTTTTTTTATTACATTTAAGTATAGTACATATATATTAGGTTTAAAATAACATCCAGCAGTAACAGCAGGCAGTGAGTTCCTCCCCGTCCGGCCCCGATCCGCGAGTAGTCTCGCGGCGGCGGCGGCGGCTAGTCGTCACGCCTGTTTTGTTGGCCAAGGCCCCGGCGCTGTTTCTCTCGCGGTCGTAGCGGCCGTTCACTCCTGCACTACCATCAGCAGCCACGGTCAAGGCGCTGACGTCATGGACAACAATTTGTAGGCGAAACACGTTGACTTTGTTGTTGTGCGTTCCGATGTCACCATTAATTATACAGCCCTCAAGACCATTGACACGAGAGGATAGATTTACATGCATGGGAATTAATTTGTATCATATATACTTGATTAATGCATCGTAATTAATGATATGGATGTCATGGAAAAAAAATAAGTGATTAATGTTGATATGCCTTTATAATTTGTGAATAGTATATTTAATATCTATTTTTAATTAAAAATCTAAACAAACTGAAGTGATTTTTAGCTATAATTGATATTTGAGCATGATATTTTAATTAAGAGTGAAAAAGTTAGGTCTCGACATTTCACAAAATCGTATTTTTTTTAAATGGAAGCTATTTTTATGAAATTTTGTTTTGGATTTTTTTTTATAGGATTAAGTATTTCATTCATTCGTGCCAGATATTTTTGAAAATCTAAATTTATCATTCTCCAACAACAACAAAAAAAATGTCAAGCTTGTGTTGTTATGTCAAATGTTAATTGTCATTCACCGTTGTCACCCCCGCTCGCTGGATGGATGGCTGCATACACATTTTGTCTTTCTCCCCCGCCGCCCGAATAACCCAGCTGCTTGCTGGCGTGATGTCGGGGCGGCTGCATGCGTGAAGAAGATGCTGAAAATAGCACACGCCGAGTAGCTCTTGTCGCTCGAGTCTCGGGGGAGGTAGCTGCTGCGTGTCCTTGCTGAAATCCCCTCAAAACTTATTATTACTCCAACCCCATAACACTCGCCAGCTTGCCGTCGTCGCTTTTCGGCCTTCCCATGTAGAAAGTAGCTCACACTATCTTTTCAGACACATTTTTGTCTTTTTTTTTTTTATTTTTTTATTTTTTTTTTATTTCTCAAGACAAGAAAAAAAACTTTTTTTTTTTAGTTCAGTCAATTTGTAATGTAAAAATACTAAAAATGTCGTGCTAAACTTGATAGTATGACATGCCATGCTATTATAGTAAGAGAAAAGTTGTTTTGGTGGGGTTTTAATTTCATTTTATATATTTAATGTTGTTTAAAAACAATGTCACTAAATTTAAACTTTATTTAAAGTTTGCAAAATGAAATACTATTAAGTTTTGTAATAATTTAAATTTTATGAAGTCATTTATTAATGAGACTTTTTGAATGTAAGAATCATGCAAATAGGAGTCATCAGTTTTAAATACCTTCAACTTTCATGATAACTGTGTCGCGGGTTGCCATACCTTTATATTTTCAGGGGTGAACATATTTTATTTCATTTATCATTATCATGCATTGTAAATATTGTGTATTTTTGGGGTATTGCATGAATTTGTCTTGATAATTTAAAGAGGGGCGACTTTTTTAAAAAATATTATGGTTTGGTGGCTTTATTTCTCGGCCCCTCCCCCCTATTCATGGTTGGTTAATGCATGGTTTTGTAAACCATTTATTTCTTTGCATGAGAAACAAATGAAACAATACAAAGATTGAAGGACTGTGAAAAAGTTTTAATTACTGGTGAAGAGTGCTTTATTAGTGCGCACAGTAATTATCGGGGTTGACAACGGTAAATTGTGTATCACAACAATGACGTGACAAATAATGCGTTGTCTTTCGTACCAGTCATCTTCTCTCATTAGTTTTTTAAAGTAGGATTACAGAAAACAATGCAGCAACGATATTCCCAACGGCGCCTACTACCTCGTCTCCTGCTCTCTTATACAAGATCCAGGATAATGTTAACAATTAAGGTAGAACGAATACCTTTTTGAGATTTCATTATATTAAACTTTGTGCTGCCAATCTTTTCAATTATCAAACTACAGTTATTTCGAAGAGCGGATCCTGTATTACAGGATATATATTATATTATATTAGTTCTAGAGCGCTCAAATTATTAAAAGACGTTTTGATCTTTCCAATAAGAATTAATTTTGTTCCGTATTCTTTATTGAGGCTTTACGTTGAAGGCATTAAGAATAACACTTGCGAACATTTCTTTGCATATCTTTAAAATTCTTTATCATGTACTGTTCTAGTCTCATTCATTGCAAACTACAGTACATTTTTACTAATAATAATTAATTGTATATAATAATATATTTAAAATACGTGAAGTATAAATTTATTATTACCGCATGTTATTTTCGAAATAAAATAATAATCCTCGTTTTTATCTAAGGCTCATTGATTGAGATAATTTCTATTAATGACTGTAATTATAGAGAATATGCATTGACGTATGGATTTTTTGTGTAGCAATATATAAAGAGTAATTAATTTAATAGTATTTCGTTTAAAGTACAAAAAATATACATTATATACTTATATATATAATACTTTCATTGATAAAAATTTATGCACCGTAAAAGCCATTCATGCATGAGAAATTTTCTATGAATGATGATGTACCTTGAGGGATTAAGGGATGAGGTTTCGTGTTACCTCTAGACGCCAGCTGCCGTGTATCTCATTTGTATTCACGGCTGTCGAGTGTCGTCGTACAGGGAGGGAGAGGGTGGCAGCAACACACGCGACCTGCATGCGCGGCAATTACGTTCGCCTTGAGCCGTGACATTACACTTAGTACTGCGAGAGTTAGTATGACGTCATCATCTGACTTGTGTTAATTGTTATCTTGTTTTATTATTATATATATTATTAATTATTATGTTTTTATTAATATACTGAAGGATTACCATAGTGCCTTTTTCTGTCACCTAATTTTATTAAACTATTTGCTACGTTTGATATAAAAATGAAGGTCGATGAAAAAAACAAAAAAAGTTTCCTTGGCAACTTTTTAAGTTAAGAAAACTTTCAGAGCATGATTAAAACAATTGCTTAAACTTTTATTGTATATATATATAATGGTATGTGTATTTATATCAAAGACATTTATAGGTGAACTATAATGCAATGAATTGTTAATTGTTCTTGGTAATTAAGATATTTTCTAACCTATAGCCAGCCAAGCCTTATTTATAACAGTGTCATAATATAACTGTGGATACAATTATTATATATATTATGGTGTTTGAACACACAAAAAATTCGAATGGTTCGTAGAAAAATAAAAATGCATGCACTATATAGCAATAATAGCTGATATGGAATTTCATTTTTTTTTTCGCACCGTGATGAAATTTATCAGGGAATTAAAATTGTTGTTATTTAAAATTGACTTAATATTTTAATAATAAAATGGATTTTTATGAAAAATTAGGACAGCATGAATGGCAAATTAATTTAAAATGATTTCCTAAGCATAATTTAATATCTAAAAAAAAAAAAAAAAAAAAAAAAAACATGCATCGTTGTTAATTTTTGTACCGCAGCGTATTATAGTGATGTCATTAATCCTGACTGGTGCATTGCAGCATGTCAAGATTGAGATAAGGCACGTCCACATTATATCTCTCACCTGATTGTGCCATATCGGTCTCCAGCTTATCCTTTGTCCTGGCCTCGTATACCGCACCACTGTCGATATTATCAAAAAACATTATAACGTTATCACAGCATTAAAATACCAATTTGTACCGTATTAAATATTATTTATCATGGAATCTATAAGTGTGCAAATATGCATAGAATGTTGCTAAAAGTGTCGTCACCGGCGCATGTAGAGATCACGTGATAATCAGCTGGCTGCTGGCCAGGTGTGCCCCCTCCCGGTACTCCCCCGCACATGCCGACATCACCCCCCTTGCCTGCTGCACTGCTGTTATTGCGGCTATGGTGCTGGGCGATCCGGACTTTCGCCCCGCTAGCCGCAGCGACGCTCCCGCTAATCAATGAGACATTACTCTCCCTCCATGGCAATTATTACAAAGAAGTAACCCACACTATCTTATTTCGTCAGACTTCAATAATATTATAATGCCTGGTATAACTGTTTCAAGGAAACTTTTTAACTTTTAAAATAAAAATTTCTGTGATGATTGTCATCGGAAGAAGCAGGAAGAGAGTGAGGTTAGGTTTGAAATATTACATTTGGAGACTTTGGGGTCTATTTGTAAATAACTTTTCTGCACTCGCGATGCACTTGGACAGGTGCAGAAAGTGTACGCATATATTAGGTTTTACGAACAGTCCTTTTAAATAAAATACATAGTTTTAACATTTTTTTAGGCTACCTTTAATTCTTATACTGTCTAGCTATTCGTCTTAAAAGATTTAAAGTATATGGATCCTCCTTATCGTAACCATGGCCTGCTTAACATTACCACCTCCTCCTCCCCCTACCATCATCCAGTTAGTGTGTCTTAGCCTTGGGTCGCCTCCGTGGCTCCTCGTTATCATCAAAGTTCAATTTCCAAGTTACCACCACTAGCTAGGAGCGATAGCGTGATTCATCATAAGTGTCAAAATAGTTTTATGTTCAGCTTTATCAATGTAAACCTAAGAATTAATGATCTAGCATCTTACCAAATGAATTATATTAGTATAAGAAATGTTGTGACGTCACTATTAAACTGTAATTCAATTGATGTTGATTGAAAGTGTATTATACATTTTTAATAATTTTGTAGAACTTACGATTGATTGATTTATACATTTCGTTTACCCTCTTTTTAAAAGTGAAGTCAAAAATTATATATAATATACTTTTTTTCCGCAACAATATTAAGAATGAACTTAATTTGTAAAACTGCTACTTCCATTATCATATAATAATCTCAGACTATATCCTGTAAAGGAAAGAATGTTGGGTGAAATATCTTTGCTGTCAAATTAATAAAAGTACAAAATATGAATGCAACTTCTCACTGCATTATTAAATTTAATCCTTTTATTACGACGCACGATTTTTCTTGATAATAATATTTTTATACGGTTGTCGACTTAAAATGATAATTAATCGATTTTTATGGCAGTGTGTAATATTTCAACGTGTTTTCTATAAATTATGTTTTCATAATGGATGTAGCATCAACTTATCAAAGGCGGGAAAATAATGTTTCATGTCAATAATTTCCCTTGCATAATATATAAGATGTTATAGTAAAAAAAAAAACAAAAACAATTTGGCATTAAATTTTATAGATTTTGTTTTTAAGTATCCAATTTAAACTAAATTATCTCTAAGGGTCTATAGTTAATATTTTAATAAGGTTATACATTTTAATAGTAGTAGAGGTGAGAAGCCAAAGATCGACAGTTTGGTTTTTAAGATTTTCTTGAAATGAAGCACACAAAACTAAAAGTTACGCCCCCGTCTGCTTGGTAAATGCTGCTTTCTTTCTGCAGACGATTGTAGAAAATGATCTGCCATATTATTGACATCCAAACTGAAGTCTAATATAAATTTGTTCCGGCGTTTGACAAATTTTACCACGTTCATCATATTGACGTAGTGGTGGTGAACTCGGCTGCTGCTGATGACCATTGCTGCTGCTGCAGGATTGCATGCCCCGCGTGGCGGTGCCATGGCGCGTGATGGCACGTCGCAGCGCTCATGCTGGTCCTGCGACGGCCAAGTCGCAATAACACGACGAAGCAATGCTTGGAATTTATTGCCAAATAACAACTGACCAGAATTATGAGCGAGTCCAGGTTATATGGTGACCCAGGACTAGATAAATTTCGATGATATAATTTATGTGAAAATATAACCACTATATATATATATAGACTTTTATGTCAAACCTGTTTATAAATTTAATATAAAAAATATTTAAATTATTTGTTAGTTATTGATTAGCAGCAATTTGGAACGTAAATATTAGTGTATGAATAAATTGCGTGTAGAATAAAATGGTATAGCAAAAATTATAATATGTTGCAAACTATTTCCTGCAAGCAGATCAAATTGACTGTATGAAGTATTCCTTCCACAATAATTAACTTCTTTTTTGTTCTTTAAATGAATTATATATTTCATAAAATTTATGATGCAAATCTTGTTTACTTAAAATTACAAACGGCAATTTAATTACTCTGTTTATGACATTGCACAAATAATATTAAAAAAAACTTAACCAACAAAATTATCCATTCTAACTCATTACTCTTCATATTTGTGTAACTTTTATAAACTTTTTAGTTAAAAAAAAAAAAAAAATTAAAATGTAATCTCATATAAAAGTTTTATTACTTTTTTTGGTTACTCGTTGTAATGCAAGTTTCTAGAGAGGTTTGGAGTACAAAGTTTTTGGCCTAATGAATTTCACCGCCCACTCTTTTGCCACCCAAACACCCACCCTTGGAAGCCTCAAGGCTCTGTGTTGGGTAAAACGGTCGAGTCTCATTCTATGGGACTGTAAAGTGAGTGCGGCTACATTCAACCCCTACAGGCTGTCGTATATAACCTCGTACAAACCTTTCTTAACTCTTTTAGTTACTATAAAATCAAAATTGCGTCGTGCGAGCCTCAGAAACTTTTTTAATTGATGTGTGATAGTGAATAATTTACATTACGCTGAAAAACAGACTATAATAAAGGGCTTCACAAATCACAATCGGAAAACGATTCATGCAGTAATTGTATTATAATAATAAATTGTAATATTCAACATATGAAGACTATCAAGGCTACATACACAGATAAGGACTCGGTGCGGAATCAGTGATGCTACGTGCGTATAGTGTCACCGTCCTTGTGTGGGCTCTTTGTCAGATCAACAACCTATACGATCGCCGTCTTAATAATGAGTCTGTGAGTGGCAAACAAAGAACATGTATCATCATTATGACGGTTATAGTATGAGAGTTGTTGTTGCCATAGAATGCGAATAATTGTAGGCTTCCGTCTATATCAGCTAGTGCAGCAGAGGGGGGCGTGGTTGTACCTGCAGTAGAAACCGCCCCGCCTCTTTATTATTATATACCTAACACGCAACCCTTCAGGCTATGCATGCTTTTTATCGATCACAACTTAGACCTTTTATATATATAAATACGATGCTGCAGTATATATTTGAATACTGACATCTTTATATTTAAAAGATATCATGTTTTTTTTAATATAATAGTAAATAGTATTAGGTATATCTTCAAAGTGTCATATCGCTTTAAAAAAACACAACATTTTTTTTTTTTTATAAAAAGTAATTTTAACATAAATTCCTGACTTTTAAAAAGTTTTATAAAATATTATTTAAAACGTAGTCGCATGTTTAAAAGTTAATGATTATAATAAGAGGATGGAAAACCTATTATTATAATTATAAAAATGTGTATAACCAGGGTCGGACTGGGGTCAAAAGGCCTACTGAGCAATGAAAGGCGGGGGCCTCTACACCATCGGGGGGTTTGGGGGGCGGAGCCCCCCAAGCAGCCCGCCGCAGGCGCGATTTTTTTCAAAAAGGGGGCGTGGCTTGCTTATATTTTTTAATACAAAAATGTCTAAGCATCGCGAGATTTTTTATTATTTTTTTTTATGAAATTTTGGATTCTAAGGAAAAATTAATTTATACCTTTCTTGGTGCATGATAACGCGAGTCATATTTTCTGTATATTTTTTTTCTTTCACCTTTTTTTTTTTTTTTCAATCGAGGAGTTTTGCAAGTATAAAGTCCCAAATTTAACAACTAAAACTTTATTGGAACATTTTTCTGTGTGACTTATGGTCAAAAAATGCACAATTAGAAAAATAATTAATCGTATCAAATTATTGTGGAACATATATATATTAAATACCAAAATAATTCTAGTAATGTACCCGAATATGTAAAAAAAAGTGTTAATTTTGGTTCACCTTTAAAAATTTGATTTTCAATAAGGATTATAACACTATACTCTCGGATTCACAAATTGAGTCACCTGAACTTTGGAGAGTTGTAGCTCTGTAGGTTTCAATAAGCCCAGAATATTGTAAAAAAATATACTGACACACAGCAAATTTATTTCTTAATTTTTATTACTAATTTCATATTTTTGAAGCAAAAATTTTAATTTCTGTGATATTTTTGACAGAACATTGCAACCTTGGGTTCTTTTCATAATGGATTTTCATGACTTTCCCGATTTGCGCACTTGGCACTTAAAAATTCATCTAAAATTAACAAAACATGTTATGACCCTGAAATATTTAAAATACACGAATGAAAATATGTACCATGCGATAAAAATAGTTTAATTGTCCTAATTTGAAAAACTAATTTTTAATTAAATAAAAAGTGTGTCTCCTCCATAGAGAAACTTTTTTTCTGGGAAAAAAATCATTGCATCCAACGTAAAATCATATTTGCCAACAAAAATATTTGTTGGGAATATATTTTTTATTCGAAACTTTATCAATTTTAAAATAATTTTGCATTGTTTTAGCCGGCGTTGAACAGTTAAACGATAAAAAAATAATTAAAAATCAATAAAGCTTTGAATAAAAAATATATTCCCAGCAAAAGTTGACAAATATTTTGTTACTTTGGATTTTGGATGGAATGTTTGTTTTCCCGAAAAATATTGTTTCAGGGAGCAGATACATTTCTTACTTATTATTTAATTAAAAATAAATTAAATTGCGGGACAATCAAACATTTTTAATCGCAATATAATGCACGTATTTTCATCCGTTTATATTTTTATATATTTCTGTGTCATGTATTATGTGCAGCTGCTTAACTGTGCTCGAAAAATGACCGAATTCATTACAAAATATATTGCGGTACGTTAAAATCAAGGACTATATACAAGTATTAGTGTATAGTATAGTATATTGCCCTTGCGTTAAAATACCTCCAATTTTAATTTTCAGGTCAAAATTAGATTCTCTCTTTTTTTTCCATTTCCTAAAAAAATAGTTGCACTGCATTCTGGGCTGGATATGCAGTTTCTCATTTAAGTGATTTGAGCATTAAGGGTAAGATAACGCCACCAATGTTAAAAAAAAATCCCTCACACAAAAATTATGAAAAACAATTAAAATGTTCTCCTCTACACCCGCTATCAATAGCTAAAAAATCAGGCACACAAATTATATGATCTAGTTTTTTAGTTATGAATTTTTAAAGTTAACTAATTTAACATGGAATTTCCATTTCTCCATGTTAAAGTAGTCAACTTTAAAAATTAATAACTAAAAAACTAGATCATATTTGTGTACCTGATCTTTTAGCTATTGATAGCGGGTGTAGAGGGGAACATTTTAATTGTTTCTCATAATTGTCAGGGATTTTTTTTTTAAACATTGGTGGCGTTATATTACCCTTAAATCATGCATGAATAGATAAAAAAATACATAAAAATGTGTAATGAAAGAAACAAGTACGTGCTATATACATCTTTTTGTCTTATATATGAAGAAGACTACGAATTACGAAAAAGCGAAGCTAGCGGAAGATTTTGTAAAAAAAAACTTACAAAATTTAATCTATAATTTATATTCGTTATTTTTAAAAATAAAATGTAGGAATTTTTTAATTCAATAATACATGTCCATGCACCTTTCCGGATTGGCGTTTTAAACCGTTCTGGCTTATTTTTATCACTCTAATAAATTATAAAAAAGATGATATATATTAAAAAATAAAAATAAAACATATACCGCAACAGAATATGTTAATATTAAATTTGACTTATATATTAGTGCAGGACCAAGGGGCCTTCAGGGCTTTATACACCTTGATTTAGTTACTCTACATTAATTTTCCAAAATTATTTTCCTTCGTTTTTCTTACACCTTTTCCGATTGCGATGTATAGAGGGCCATATCACGAGGGAGAATTTTACACAATACTTTTTTTTAAAGAAATATAAGGACCCTCGGCACGGCGGTTGGAGGCCCCCTAAAAATATTAAAGGTAGGTCTTCATTATGAGGGCCTACCTTTTATATTTTGAGGGGGCCTCCAACTGGACCCTTATATTTTCTCATGAAAGTTATTATGTAATTGTTGTCTTTTTGTTTTAAAAATTGCTGGCACTTCAAAGTTGAAAATTCATAGTAAATAAATTGAAATGTATAAGAAGTAATTGGTTAATTATGAATATATAATACCTATTAAATATAATAGTCAGTTGTTTGTACTGTTATTTAAGCCTCTTGTTTTACTCTATATCTTCAAAACACTGTGTCTACATTAAATCTTACATCGCTTCGCGATGTAGGGAGGGCCTACTTCACCCTGGGGGGGCCTACTTTTAACATTTTGGGGGCCTCCAACCGGGGGGGCCTACTGAGCGATCGCTCACCAACTCTTATGGCCAGTCCGAGCCTGTGTATAACCTTAACTTGACGTTTAATTGTAATGTTAACTCATGCAATGTTACTATTATACAGTGAGACAAAAACACATTATATAACATTGCTTTTAAGTTATATTGTTAGTCTTCTTAAAATATTCTCTTTAGCTTGCTCACTTTTGGTAGTGACAGTTTTGAAGCGTCATTTTCTTGCCACTCGAATCTCTGTCGTCGTTGTGCTGTGGATGGTTGCCTCATCATCGTCCGACCGTTCGTCCTAAAAACCATTAAAACTTTGCTAACAGTTCACTCGTTGATGCTATATAGTCCGTCAAGCACTTCCTCCCACTATCCTAGTAGCTCGAATGTTGATTAAAACCCCTCGAGTTCTCCTCCTCTCATTGTATGTGCTTGAAGAGAAGCTTGCAAGAAGTGACTCCCACACGGAAATGAGGATGGGCGATTTTAACATTGTAATATTATCAAATATCGGAGAAATTTCTTAAATAATCAGTTTAATGTATGTGTGTTGTTGTAAGACTTCCGCACCTGCTTGTTAGTGTGATATAATAATGACAAGCCATAATATGAAAATTCAAAATCTGGAAATGACAAGAAGGTCAAGAAGAACTGGTGTGTGGGTCACCTTAAAAGTGTACATTATACTGTGCTTTTAAACTACATAAAAGTGCCATAACCAGATGATCTTAACCTCTCAACTTGTTGTTGGATGTGTTTAACCATTTTAATACAATTTTTATGATGAAAGTGCTGAAGACGAAGAAAAATTTTGTTCTTTGTTTTATTTATTATGTAAAAAAATATAACTTGCCTGCTTTTGACAACCTGACAAGAAAAAAAATTCTTTTGAGTTGTTACATAATGTAGAAAAATATATTTATAATCAATTTTTGTTTCTTCTTCATTTCATTCTTTTCAAACATTTTTATTTATATATATTATATATTAATAATTTTTGTTAAGAGAAGGTATTTTAATTGCCACGGTGACATAACTATTTCTTATGGTTATAAACTTATAACTGTTAATTTAAGTATTTTGCACTAAAATTTGAATCTTGACTGCAAAAGAACAGCCATAAAAATCAACCTTTTTCTTCCCCCCTTCTGTGATGACTAAATCTTGTTTTCAATATAACTGGATCTGAAGGTTAGTTTTAGATATTATGTTAGCGCATGCAGTAGCTACTACTGTTGGGCGTTGTTGCATCACCATGACACGACATAAAAATCAAGTTTTGTTACATTTTACCACAATCTTAACAATATAGTGCGTAGAAACGTTTGGGTAAGGTTTATTTGATTTGTATTGGTACCATACAAAATGAGATACTGTATTTCCGCTTTGTAGCACAATTCATTCAACTTATATACACTTCTTTTTATAAAATAGGATTAATAACTTGCATTTTCATGGAGCCTTGCTCTTGAGGGTATAATAATAATATTTTCTAACATACCTCTTGGTGCAATGGTCTTGGTTATGGAATGCACACAATAATTTCGCGTTGTGCAACGTAATAGTTGCAAGGCTATATGTATTAATAGCGGGAGACTCAAGTGTACACTGAAAAAAATATATAACATATATATGTTTTTTTCTTATCACATAAGTGCAGAATAAAAACATTAACGATTGAACTGATTCAATTTTTTTGTTAGCTTTGCTTGATTGAAGTTTGGCAAATTTAATTAACATGTATTTTAATACATTATTCTCAACATCCTATTGCTCTGTTTTTTTTTGTCTGCGGGTGTCAATCACATTTCTGAAGGCTCATTATTTTTTTACCGTGTACAGTTCCCCTTGATCTTCCGTCGTAACGATGATACAGCAAGTCCTTCATATTTTATATCAAGTTGTGGCCGCTGCTGCTGCAATGTAACAGCAAGTGCGGTGATTGAGTGACCGTGCAGGCAAGCGTGTAATTGGCCTGCCACCTTCTCGCAGCTGAGCCTCAGTAACGTGCATTCCGTTGGAAATGTAGCACGGGAAAATAGACTTTATCAGCAGCTCGAGGGTGCGCGTGATATTACATTCATGATCTAAAAACTTCTTCCCGGAAATATAAAATAGATGGGAATTTTGTACATAAATTTTCTCTTTGAGGAATTTATTTTTCAACTTGAAATATTACACATGGCAACCCCAAAAATGTTATTTTTATCAATGATTCTTGGTTACGATGGAAAATTATAATTTAAATACAATTTAAATATAGCTTTAGAATCCAAATGCCTTGTTCATGCATCTTTTGTACTTGCAGCTATTTGTGAAGGAATAGTGAAGGAACCGAGGTAGCAACATAACCAAATTGAGCTGTGATGATGTAATCCGTATGTCAATAAGACAAAGAAGAGGACGTGATATTAGCTCGCTGCCAATATGTAATAACCATTCCTTCACGCTGTACCCGAAAAATATAAAAGACACGTATATCTTCAAGCTTTGCATGTGGTTCTTATATGAATATTATATTATATACACATGGTCGTTTTAAGCACTCGTTTCTATGCGGATCTATATAAACTTATGTATAGTTGATAAAATAGAAAGAAATCTTTTATTTCAACTGAATATAAACATTATTTACTTATGACATAAGGTCTATTTTAGTAAATGCTAAAAAATTCTTTTCTTCAATTGTTATTTATATAAGAATATTGATATCAAATGATACAGAAAGAAAATAAAAGAACACTATTATTGTATTGTGCGTGTATTAAAATACCATAAAATGTTACGATACTGCCGTTCACTTTCATGGTCCATTTAATAAAGTTTACCTTTACCGTGATGGTTGCCTCCACATCAGCAAAATTGCTATGTCACGGTGCTACTAAAAGCCGCGGGTCATGATGCAGCTTTGGGCCCTATGGTAATATACTGTAGGGTGAATATTATAACAATGCTTGGGCTTGGGAGGTCCTTATAAAAATTCTCAGAAACCATCTTCATCAATCTCAACTTATCACCTATATATAATAAACAACAGCTCTGAAAAAAGAAGTATAATACATTATAAGCATGACGTGATGAACTGAGATATTGACACCATCCTATTAACAAAATTTCCCCCTCACTTTTTTTTTGGCTCTTCTTCTGCCTTTTACTATTTATTTTAATTATAACGTTTAAATAACAATAAAGACCACTAAACTACAAGAATGTATAATTTATTAAATTGCTTTTAATAATAATGAATTATTATTGGTTATTAAAATTTATTGATTGCTGTATACATCGATCACGGTTGTCCTTCTTAATTGCTTACATAATTTTCTTGATATTATAATATTTATTTCAGATGGTCAGTTGCTCCTTTTTCATCTCGATTACATTTTGTCTTTTATGCATGCATGGTATTGATTTTTTTTTTTCCCCCGGAAAATGATGGGTTTCTTCTGTAGAAGTAAAGGGTATCGGTTACGGTCTCATACACGTGTTCCCTCTCAATCCTCTCTCTGTCTGCCTCCTACACTTTCTTTCAAAACTAAATATTGCTTCTCGTCTTTCATTTTATATTTATTTTACAGTATAATATTTTAATACAGAGACCATAGCTTATGCTCGAATTATTTTTTGTTAATTAAATATTTTATCGTATTTTCATATTTATTCAAGATGTAACTTAAGTATATAAATGAGAATCTGATGCAGTAATATTAACATTTTAATTTGTTAAATTTAATTAATTTAATATAATTGGTTCATGCTTCACCCTACATAGCACTCCAATCCAAGTTTCTCATTCAATGGCTAAACATTGTCAAAAATCGAAGTGTTTCGCAGTTAACATTCAGAGGGGAAGAATGAAATTAGAAACACTGCACTCTGAGAGAAAATAGTGGTTAGAATGCGCAACCATTACAACTTTTTTTCGTTTTAGCTTAAAACTTTTAAAGTTGCAAAAAAAAATTTTGTAAAGCCTGCTTTTTCGTTATCTTATCGCGTGAGGATGCATCGTATACAATATATGGAATAAGAATAATAATTACATAATTATATACATAAAATATAATGGTGGGTTCAATTCATTTCAGTCTTTGGAAAAATCGTCTATTTTCACTATTTTGTAAATCTCTTTTTGAAGAAGATACTACACTTTCACTTTCTTCTTAAACATTGGCAAACTATTTTCAATTTTTATAAATACATAGGGATATGATTATTTTTTTTTGTGCACTGTATGAAAATATATAATATGAAATTATGAAATGACATGCACTCATTCCATCATTTCAATAATTTTAACTGGCTATTTGAAACTTTTATGTCTACCACCATATATTTTTTTATATTTTTCTCCCCACCATCTCAGACCAATGGCTTACATGACTGACCACACGTCACTCAATGATGTTTTTTTTAACCACTAATTACTAGAAATAATTCTCACAATTATTTAAGCTTGAAACTTTGTATAACTTGAACAAAAAAAAAAAGTTTTTAGTAAAGAAAAGAGGTTTCCCCTTCTTCTATATTATTCTAGTCATGTTTTTCATGCGGCTCTAGAATCTTTGCGGTATGACTTTAATGTTTATGAAGGATAATGACCTCATTCTTAATGCAGCTAAATGCAGAGAAGATTTGCACTTGTGTGCGTTTTTGTTCGTGCACGCAAGAAGAAAATTTAATTATCTGACATTTCACGGTGCCTGGAGCTACCAACCACTATATAGTATAATAATATATACTATAGTATAAGTATATATGCTGAGATTCATTCAAAGTCATCATCTTATAAATTTATAATATATATCTCTTGGGGGCTTGTAACTGCAGATATTAAAAAAAAGTAGAGTTATAATAATGTTTAAGTACATACCATTGCAGTTATTTCTAATTATGACTTCTTCTGAATAATTTTATCGTATTATTATTATAGTGTAATCTTGGAAGTGCCGTAACAGCTGTTTATGTATACTTTGATATATTATAAATTATATATTTATAATTACTAAACATATAAAAAAATCATTAGTGTTTGAATTTGCCATCGATTTTTTTTTTAAAGCTAATGATAATTCATGCCCAAAATAAAATGCTAAAAAAATTGCGTTACTTTTTTGAGTGATATACACATTAGCGTATCTTTGCTATGGTCCCACAGCACTATTTGGCTCGTTATGTTTTTGTGAGTAGAGTTGACGCTACTGAAGCTTCAATGCTTTTTGCCGTCATATACTCTTGAATTTCTCAAGCCAGTGCGACAAAGAAACGAGAAGTTTTGGGTTTTCATCCTGCCGCCGACTTCTCTCTAAAAGTGTCACTTTGCTTGATTCATCTCGCTTATTAAACCAAGTAGAATTTGCTTTGTTATTAAAATTAGATGTGGCACTATACTATATTTTTTTTTATAAAATTTTATCAAGAGGTATAATCTTTAATATAAAAAAAATTACGGTTTACAATTCAGATTATTTCTTTTCTTTTTTTTTTATTTTTTTGTTAAAAAAATGTGCATACCTGTCTTTTAAAAATAATATAATATAAATTCCTATTAGTTACTCACTTCAGTAATTTTTATTGTATAAAAAGAATAACACTTTTTTTTATATCATATTCAGAACATTTTTTTTTTTTGTATATGATCCTTTATATAATATGAACGTCTAAATTTTTTAAAACTTGTTC
This sequence comes from Siphlonurus alternatus, assembly GCA_949825025.1. Taxonomy (NCBI): domain Eukaryota; kingdom Metazoa; phylum Arthropoda; class Insecta; order Ephemeroptera; family Siphlonuridae; genus Siphlonurus; species Siphlonurus alternatus. Next base: position 32,295,740 of record OX463780.1, on the reverse strand, counting down.
ATGCGTAAAGTTGACATGATACTTTTTTTTTCTATTGTAAAATATGAAGATAAATTCTGATAAGACTAAAGTCCGGTAAAGGAAAAGGGATATGATATATTTTTTGTGGTAATTTGTGATGCAAGCTAGGTGTGCCTGGGGGAGGGAATGAGAGATAGCTAGGCTGTGGGTGGTTACTGCATGGGGGTTAGCTAGGAGACGTCCACTGCTGATGGATGAAGTCTGTAGGTCGGATGGATAGGATGCCCTCGGCGAAATGAGATCACACGAGACCTCTCTTGTCGAGAGCACCGGCCGGACCTTTGTCTGCCTGCCCAACTTTTTTTTTTATACTACTGAAGTCAGGTTTATAATATAGATTGTGATGTAACATTTAAAAATAGAACTTGCTATTATACAATATTGATGGCAATTTTTATATGTGTTGGAGATTCGTTGAATGAAATCAATACATTGAATATCTATATATTGATAACATGTATTTGGAATTGAAAGTGAGGAGTACGCAGAGGGTTAGAAGCATTGGAAATATTACAGTGGAAATACAAACGGTTTTATTTTCTTCGATAATTTGATCATGAATAAGACTGTCATACTTGTGCAATTTATGAAAGAAAATATAATTATATTTTATGTATATATAATATGAGAGTTTCGTTTTGCAGTATATGTTACATCCAATTAAAAGAAATTATAAAGTTTTGTTTATAATTATTATGAAAAGTTTGTTGGATCTACTTATATATTATACGTTTGTGAAAATATCGTGGTCTGCATGTTTATATAATATAGAAGCTTGCTTAATATCAAACAGTATTATTTAATTGAAAGATTATTCCTTTTTTCAAAAATTTCGTAAATATCTGTGATATAATCAGTATCATGCAGTTCAATCAATAATTACATAAATATATTAAAGAAAATACTTATTATTTTGTTCGAAGCTCTATAATATACCACAAAAAAAAAAAAAAAAAAAAAGGAAAAAAAAGTTACATAGTTTGCTCGGTAATGTGAAAGACTTCTTCCATCAATAAATTGGCATGACAGTAAGGCGTGGTGATCGACGATTAGACGCTGGATGAATCACATGGCTTGCTCTTGGTCACATCCAATCAGCGTTAGCGTCAACTTATTGGATTTCTGTCTACATTATTTCCTCATTCCTTCACATGGATTTACACCAAAACATTTTCGATGTTCTTAAAATGTCATGCATGCTGGCTACTTCAAAGCTATATGACGGGTATAAACACTATAAAATTGGAGGTATGGCTGCATGTGTGTTGAGCATTTCATTTCATAGCCACAATAGCCACTTTGTGCACTTTTGATATTATTATGGTAAAAGTTTCAACGTTTGTGCTATAATGGCTGCTTCTGAAGTTTAGTAAACAAACAGTTGTTGATGCGGGATGTTAAGCAAATTTTAACTTAACTGATCACTTCGGAAATTTACATATATGGGCCCTGCTTCTGAAGCTTCAGAAATTAAAGTTCGGTTTACAATTAAGTAATTAACGTCTTCTTTATGGTCGTCAAAATTGGAATCCCTTCACTCAAATGCATAAAAATGCTGCAACTTTCAAACCCAGTTTATCAAAATTGTTCAGTTCTTACGTACCTATTGTCTAATTGCCAAGGAGCATCGATTTGTCTTAGAGCAGCCGGGCACGACTGACGGGTCATGATTTGCGAGCGGAAGTCGGAAGTTGTTGATCCGCCACTTGTGACGTCACAGACACGTGGCTACGTAAGGAGAGTCTCCCCACGCCCACACCGTCTGCAGTTTCTCCCCCCTATTGGCACGTGCTATACCATATGTGAAGCAACTCAGCCGGCTGCTCATTTTTTTTTTTTTTCTACTTCTCGTGCTATTGAGGTCTTTTTCCGCCCTGTCTGTCTAGCAGCAGTCTGCTTTATTGGCAACTTGACGTTCTTCATAATTCCATCTCTCTCTCATCACCCGGAAATATGTTATGTAAAGCAGCCGTAGAGAGAAAATGTCTTTTCCAGAAGGTCTATATAATCCTATAAGATCGAAGTTAAATATCATATATCAGTTTAAATGCATTATACGATATTGTGCTGTGTATTTTTTATATATTGAAAGATCCCTTGTTATATTATAAATGAAATTCAAATCTTGTGAGATAAGAAGCTTTATTTTCCTTCGATATTTGCTTCAAAAAAAGTTAAGGTGTATGACGCAATATAATATAGAGAGTTTTATTTCTTGTAATATAATATAAGCAGCATAATATACATTAGTGGATAAATATATTAATATTATAATAAAATAATAATGTATATTAGGCAAAGAAAATTTTATCTTAGTTATATGAGTGTCTTGAAATTTATTACTTATATTTATATATTATTGTCCTCACTCCTCATAAAATTTAATGTGCATGTTTTTCAATTTGAATTATTTGTCTATAAATTGTAGTAGTATAGCTATAATGATTTAGTATACAAACTGTGGTAACTATTTTTCTTTTTTTATTCTTCGTGTGGTCATGTACAAAAATGAAATTGCCTCTATATAGGCATTATTGACCCTAGGCTGTTCTATATATTGTAGGCGTATGTATAACGACCAACTGTTTAGGGACCGGCCTGCTGCAGCCACCACCACCAGCAGCAGCTAGTTAACCCTGCATGGCTGCTGCTGTAATATATGAGAGAGCGTGGCCGCTGCGTCGTCCGAAAGCTATACATAGACATCTAAAATTGGCATCATTAATTTAAAAGCGATTAATTTGAGGCAGTTTATATAGTAAGAAGATGGTGGTGGTGGTATATAGTTGGGCAATAGCAGCAGTATATAGTATAATAGTGGTAGTCGCTATACGAGAGTTATAGGCCAAGGAAATAGCAAGTAGCGCGAGGGCGTCTGGCGCCAGGCGTCTACTGCATGCGTCGAGGCGCCACCCTAGGCTAGGAAAATAACCAAGCTTATATAGAGCTTGAGTAACCGATACAACAATGACGTCAGAGGGGGTATTGAAAAAGAATTTCGATGTGGATAAGAGAAACTTTAAAAATACTTTCCTTGTTTGTATTGAAAAATTTCTTGTATCCCATCAATTTTCATTATCGTCATTCATTGGAAATCAATTTCATCCGTTTTGTAAGTGTTTTGTAAACGTGATTTCACTATAATATAAAATTAACGTTTCATATATAGTTGAAATCTCCACAGAGACATTAATTTCGATCACTTCCATCAGGTTTTCGTTATATTGACAATAATGAGCACCGTGTGACGTCACTCGCTATCTCTGTGATCCAGACTATATTATGGCATATCAAGTATATTATATTGGGCAGTATACTAGCTGTATAAAACACGCTGACTACTTGTTGGCCGCAGCAGAGACGGCAATGAAGACGGCTAGACGCAAACATACCAGACATTTATTTTTTTATTTTAAACTGTACTGTTCATGAAACTATGCTTCTTTGTGTATTTTTTTTTTATATAACGTGAGATGGCATAGAATAGTAAGGATTGTCGTCGTCTATCAAAAGTAGGAGCTAAGAAATATAATGCTTTGATATGGAAATCTGGTATAAGAGCAGCTCTTGTAGCAGCCCACCAGCAGCGATGATTCCTGCTAGGCCGGCAGCGGAGCTGTCATATTATTATTATTATCAAGCACAGTCACAGATCATGCTGTCGCAGCAAATGTGAAATATTAACGCAAGATCACGCTCCATCTTTCCTTACAATAATCTCTTCTTTTAAAATGTTCTCTATGTCATTCGTAAAATAATAAAAACTTCCTTAAAATTATTAGATTTGAAAAAAAACTGTCCCTATATAGAGAATGCGGATTTTGAATAATATGTAAATTTTGATATATATATATATATATATATATATATATATATATATATATATATATATATATATATATATATATGTGTGTAGATTTACCATACTGATGTCCATGTAGTGAAAATGATCGTACTCTCAATAAAAAGTTGTTATATAAAAAAATATTACTTTTTAACACGAATTAAGAATTTAAAAATAAATGTAGTCATACTCGACAGCTTTAAAAAGATCTCTGACATTACCTTCTAACACAATAATATTCTTTTGTGCAGTAAAAAAATATTGACACCAGCACATTTTGATGACAATCATTCAATTTTGAAGTAATCTTGTCACGTAATTGGACAGAGGCAGATATATAGAGAGGCATGCACCGTAGGACCGTAGCGTAGAGCACACCAGCTCTTGAAAAGACTAAAAAAAAAAAGGAGAAGTTTTCATTTTAAAACTGCATTAAAATTTTTTTTCACAAGAATTTAATAAGCTTTTTTATGTTGACATTCATTATTTTTCTCAGTGTACAATATTTTAAGTCTTTTTATATATTATAAATTATAGCTCGTTTTTCTTTTACAGAATGTTTATGAATGATGAGGGTGTCTAAAAATTTGGGTGCGATCGCGTGCACAGCTGCTGCCGGCGTATGGATTCTTAAATGTGACGTGCTTGAGGGCATGCATGCATGCTTGCAGTCCTCCTCCTCTCCCGGTTCTTGTAGTCCCATCGGACAAAGAGAGGCCGCCGTCGTGTGGGACACACAGAGAGAGGATTAATTAACCTCGAGAGAAGACCGTCCCTTTCATCGCGCCCGACCACGTACGAGCGAACGCCAGCCATAGTTAGCGCGGAGACGACACGAAGAAGGTCTTCTTATTGCCTCATTCCACCACCCCGCCCTACATGATGATGGCAGCAGCCTCACAGTTTCTGCAGGGTAGTTTAGCAGCCAGGTCGTCTGTATACAAGGGAGGATCAAAAATGCTTTCTTACGTAACACGTTGTTATATATTATAGAAATTACAGAAAGTTGTATGGATTTAAATCCACTTGCTTTTGAAACATCTTCTATAATACCGCGCGCTCGTATACATAACAATTAAAACAAAGAGCAAATAAAAAACATGAGAGCACAAGATAATAAATACAATTAGACCTTGACTTTAACAACATACGAATAATTATATGCATACAAATTATTATATTATATATAGGATGTTGATGTCATCAAACTGTGACAATATAAAAACTTTATTTTATCATAGTTTTTTTACTTAGTTGCAATTTTAGCTAATGCTGAAAGTATATTGAACTACCAGGTTGAACTACAGCATTTGTCAAATAAACAAATACTAAGGTGTTAAAAAAATAGTGTGAAGTTACCTGTCACTTGTTCCCACCTTGACTTTTGCAAAGCTCACGTCTATCAACTCCTTATAATATAACACCGTGTGAGCGAGAATTGCGTCTCGTTCCGCCGTTCTATGGCTGCCGTGTCATTAAGACGAATATAATAATAATACCGTCCTCACTAGCTGCCTTCTGACTTGAAATTAAGCGTCATCAATTTATCTCAATCTTTTGGTACATCCGCGAGCTCACAAATGTTAATCTCAATTTAATCTACAATATATTTTGAAATATCTCACTTCACTTCGGATTGACCCTGGTCCGTCCAATCATCATCACATACCGTAATTAACGCAGATGACAGTATGCACAGTTAGAAATTTTAATTTACTGTAATCTAATTTAAACAAACATTAATACACTTTTTTATAATTTTAAAGTTCCATGACAAATTAATTAAATAAAATGATATATATAATAGAACTTCAGAGATTTAACCTCAATATTGGTTTTGGTTGAAACAAAGTAGAGTTGATTTTTTTATGATTTAATAATGTAGTATATTATATGATAAAAAGTATTATCATTAAAATGTTTTAATTTTTATGTTACGTGATATAGAAAAGATTGAAGGTAACTGAAAGCAAATGTTTGTTTTTGTAATTTTTATGCCAATTTTTTAATTTTAACATACAGAATTGATATGTATTTTAAATTAAATTATTTAACTTTAGTTTTTTTCAGCCATTTAAATATATGTAGTTATATTTTTACTAGAAAACTTGATATTTTTCAAGTTAACTTATATATAAATAATCATATAACTATCATAATTGATACCGGATGTAACTATCATTTACTCAAAATTTTACCTCGCCAAGTGTAAGTGTATATAATTAAGCTCATTAACGATAAGATTAAGGATTTCAATTATTGTTATGCTGATGTTTCACGTCGATACTCGCAGCATAACATTACATAGTTTTATGTATAATAATTATTGTAATTTACTGAGGTAAAACGTAAAAATGTACGTGCAGTAAACAAATGTTTTAAAAATTACCTTACTTTTTTTACTTTTTTTTATTTTTAATAGAAGTGGATAATTTTCAATAATTTACATCAGGTTCGATGCTCATGAACGATTTTAATTTTATATATATATGTATATATATATATATATATATATATATATATGTATATATATATATGTATATATATATATATATATATATATATATATATATATATATATATATATATATATATATATATATATATATATATATATATATATATATATATGTATATTTTAAAAGTCGTGTAACGTAATTTTCTCAAACGCCGCATGAAGTATAATAATAATTATAATTTATGGTGAAAGCTGAAACTAGAAACTATAGATGCCACATGCAGTGTATAAGGTTGCTAATTTAGCATAAATAAACCACAAGAAAATTTTAAAAACCATGTTAATTATTTTTTATCGATAGTCATATATACAATATGGTATAGGTCGTGGAATTATATGCAGTACACATGACGGTGTTTGCTCGGAAAAGTTACGCCCCCTTGTTGCGGCCCACCCACACCTATATATACTATTACGTGAGCGTGCGTTGCAAATAATGGCCCTCATTTCACATAATATAAATTAATACCATGCTGTGGATATTACCTCGACAAGCCGTAACAATTATAAATACATCAAATGGAAAACGGGATATCAAACTTAAGTGGATATTTTAGTTACTCTTGTCATCTCCTAAATTTTAAATCAAAATTCATGCTAAAATATTCATTAAATATGTAAAGTATTTTCCTCTCCTCCTTAATTCTTCCCCTTTATTATATTTTTTATTTGCGACCTTGACTGCATGAAAAACAAGCATTTTCTGTAATATACAAAATAAAAGTTCATATAAAAAGTAAAAAATTAATTATAAATTAAAATTATTCTTATAATCTTATTTGTTAAATGAATTAGAAACATTTTTGCACTCATTTTTTTTTTCATTTTTATTATTATTGTTATTAGTTTTTTTAATGTAATACAAATTGTTAATACAAAAACCGTTATGACGCCATTATATTTAATTAGACGCTTGTGTATTTTTACATTATAAAATAGTTAAACGAATTTGGCTTATACATGATGCATGGCTACTTACATGCATATTATATAGCTTTAAAAAAAAATCAATTATTATAACATGCATAATTTTGCCTGTCCTATAATGTAGTGTATACATAAAATTATATTTAAATATTAGCTGTGGAGGACTAAAAAAAGAATGATGATGATGATTAAGTTTGGGCCTACGGGAAGTGAAGGTGATTGATTCTACCAGACATGCATGTACAAACTGGTTAACTTGATTACACTGAGTAAAAACGTGTGGTATCGTTTATGAAGGGTAAGTTTTTCATGCATGGGAGTCACAGCTTTACATTAGCGGCTGATGTGTATAATATACCATCCGATTTTATCTTGTGTATTCCACATGGCATGTCGCACTGTTTAGAATTATAATTTAAAATTATAATACCCCCCCCCCCTTTTTTGACTGCATTGCACGATCGTAAATTTATATTTTTATAAAATGTTATAAAATTTTATAAAATAGATATAGCAAACAGAACTGCTTCATATAATATATAGTTTATAATAAATAATTTTGCATGTATAATATATAGAGCATTTTACTATTTAATAATTGTTGGAAGAAGTTGAAGAATTTGAAGTGTCTTCTTATTTTACCAAAACCCCTTTTTAATTCTTAATAAAATGATCACATTGCAAATTCGATTTTATAACCTGAATAAAATGAAAACTAAATTTCGTCTTTTTTTTTCTCTGTGTACTTTTCATTAAAGTGAAGAAAAATAACGTGCGGTGATTGTTGTTTGATGTCTAGTGGTGACAGCCTCAAATGGTGTCTGAGTTGGTCCATACGACCACGCCCACTTATCAGCTGTTGACAAGCACAGGAGATGAGTGACATAACAACAGCACATGACGAGAGCGGCCTATTGATCGATGATAATAATAATAATAGAGAGCAGCTCTATCGCAGAAATTGAGCACCATGAAAACTTGATAAACGTATTAGGTTACTTCTTTTTAAATTGACGAGACAGTATTAAAAAAAAAAAATAGTATACAGTGCTGCACAGACTTTTTATGTATATTTTTTTATCTGAAGTCGCGGTAATATCTTTTTATGTCTTCGACAGAACTGCAAATGAGAAAAGACAAGATTTTATATATATAAAAAAATTATCTATTAATAAGAATAACAACATGGCATGATTAATTAAATGTTTAGTAATTAACCTTTGGTCTATAAGCATTCCTATTATGAGAATTGTGTATAAAAAATATAACTAAGAAAATCGATAATATTTTATCATTTTTCTCTTATACGAAGCAACAAGTATAACAAAAGATGTTTTTATTCGTTTAAAATTACATCAGATAACATTAATAATTGTAATTAGGTCTTAAAAATATGATCATATTATAGATATAAATAATAAAGCATGCAGCAATGTATTAGTAATTGATTTTTATATTTAAAAATTTTACATTGCATAAAATCTCGTTTGCGTATTTCTTTTTAAGTATGTTTAAATGTTATCTTTAAAGATAATAAAATTTATAATATTAATCATATAATATTGTAAATTACAGTACAATAATTGACGTAAAATGTATATGTGTATATTTTTATATCTTGAGGAAATAATGTTATCATGCAGTGAATTTTTTTTTTTTTTTTTAATGTCTGCAGTTACCATCAATTCATATCAAAATGATAAAACGTTAAAAGCTTTTCAATCATTGCTAATGTTAGGGGCGTGAACCTAAAAAAGAGCTTTAGCCCTCCTCAAAAACATGTGACTTGCAATATAATATATTGACCTCCCGTATTATATAATATGCACTCCTATATTAATAAACGTCTGTGGCCCACCCTGATTTTCGCCGCTCGTTTGGAATGTGACGGACGTTGACAAGTGCTTCGTTGTTGCAATGTCACTGGAAACTGCATGTGGTCGAGGTGGTGCCAATGTCTCGCCAGATATGCAAATGAGAAACTCGTCTGCTGTTGCTGGGCGCCTCTAGAGCCTCCTTCTTCTCTCTCACACAAGCCAAAATCTCAGCAGCGTAAAGTTGAAGGACCCACAACCAAGTAGGCCTATTATACAAGGATGTTCGTTTCACTTAGTATGCAAAGAAGTTTCATTTTTTTTTTTAATCTTCTCGTATAAAATGTTATTTAAACAAATTTATAAACATAATCGTTTAATGATTATATAAAATTTTTATGTTTGAATAATTTTTATATTAAATTTTTTTTTTTAAATAGTTCATTTATGCAAGAGTTTTTAAGGGTTTAATTTCGTATTTTTTTTGTTTTAATTTGCATTTTTTGTTTGTTATACTTACTGTAATGAGGATATATACGAAATCTATTATTAGCTATACGTTCAAAAAACTATGTCGAAAGTTACATACATCAAGAGAGGATAAATCGTAATCTCTCTCAACAAACTTTTACTGTCAGTGGCTTTTTTGTCCGGATGTGAGGTTAATGAAAGCACCTTCCTGTCGTCAACAGTCAAGTTCACGGGGGTTGTTTGTGACGTCACTTACATCCCTCGTGTGTCAACTCACATATAATATATATATATATATATATATATATATATATATATATATATATATATATATATATATATATATATGGAGATCGAGTATATGCAACACATTTCATGTAAATTTTATTGCTCTTTTTGTGGTGGTGAAATCGTGCGTGCAAATGTCTGCATATCTATACATAATGTAATTTTACAGTTTGTCTACATTTTTATACATAAAATTCTATAAGTTTTTCTCTATACCTCTTTTTATCGAGAATCTGAAACACCTTATACATTTGGTAGAAATTTCAAAAGCTCAATACGTTTCCATTATTTTTAGAAGTACGAATGTGACGTCAGCATATCGTCTAGTTGACTGGACTTTATTACGTGAGAGAGTGTGAGCAGTGGCCCGCAAGTGTGATGAAAAGTGGCGTCCAGTTTCAACAAGTCAAGCGAGGGTGGTAGACAGAGTACATGACCATTAGCCAGTGACAAATTCACAGTCCACTGCCACCATAAACATTTTTGACTTTTTACTAATATATATCAACTTAAAATTAAGTTGTATTTTATACCAGTACAGATTTTTATTACTTTCAATTTTTTTTAATATCTTTTTTATACATTGATTTATTTACAAGGTTTTAATTATAACATTTTTTTTTTTTTTTTTTTATCTTGGTTGACCGAAGGTCAGTTTATTTTCTCTACTGCAGTGGCGCGTGTTATTCTCCCACGCACTCTAGCTGCACAACGTGATATCGATTTATTGACCGCCCTCCTCCTCGCTGTTGCAATTGCCGTGCTGACTGAAGCGGTGGCTCCTTGCAAAGTCGCGAGCATGCAATCCCCGTGAGTCCGCTTGCTGCTGGCTCATCGTGTGTTATATAAACACAAAGATATATTATACGTTCGTTACCTCACTGTGATGTAGTAAAAACTGATGTAAATATAAACACGTCATTAAACGTAATAAAATTTTGAGTCATCATGGTTTATCTTAATAGACTTTATTTTTTTTTACACATGATTTAATTGTAATTGCTATGTATATATTTGCATGTTGTAACTTGTAATTAATAAACACGTGATGATAATTACTTTACTTATAAAAAATATAATTACGATGCGTATATGCAGAGACAAAGAAAACTATGTACGTTTAAAAATTGCTATGTGCGTATTTATAATGAAAAAAAAAAGTATTATTAAACGTGTATGTACGTGATAACAGAAGAATATATTTTTATTCCACGTTGCATGTTAACGGAAATTGAAAACAATAAATTACTATACTCTCTATAGGAAGGTTCAATTTAGCGTGCGAGACTGATAAAAAAAGAAAAAATGTTCTGAGCAAAATGAAGTGGATTTTTTATTTTTTACTCAATGTTTTTTTCCCCCCCCCCCTTTTGTTTTTTTCCTGTCTGTCTATACAAATAAGAATTTAATTTTGCAATTACACAAAAATTAATTTATTTTCATATTCTATTTACAATTCATTAAATTTATATTATATTTCTATGTACATGCCATGGGTATATTATATACTATATAATAATATTTGTTCGCCATGATTATTATATCCACGTGTTTAGATTTCACTCCACCGTCGCTATGCATATTAAATCTGGCAATGCAAATTTCCTCCTTCCCTTTTCGTCTGTCTGCCATTCACGTGCCAGCGTGTGCACTTGGCGCCGCGTCACTAGCGCCACTGCCGCCTTCACCGCGAGTTATCGATTGAAGTCGTTGGTTCACGTGGGTGTACGGCAGTGGCGTAGCCAGGATTTGTTCAAGGGGGGGGTTCTTGAAAATAAAGATTGAGAATAGCCCACTGGGGGGTTTGGGGGGCGTAGCCCCCCAATAGCCCGCCGCAGGCGCGATTTTTTTTAAGGACACGCCCCTTTTTTAGGGTAAAATTATTAAAAAGTACTATTATAGAACATGATACAACTATAATGGATTATGTATGGCATGATGCAATATTTTTATATTTTTTGCATCCCATTTTTTTAATTTCTTTTCAATATTGTACGTGCACTAACGTAATAAATAAAGCTTTGAGTAAATAATTTTAGTTAAATCAAGTAATTCATCTAATAACCACTTTTATATTATTTTTATTAGTTTCATGGCGCGCGATTTTTTTGAAAAAGGGACGTGGACTATAATTTTTTTCGATGAAAAGTTGCAGCAAATTTCTTATATTTGTAAATTGTTAATTATGCAGTTACAATATTTTTGTCACTACAGTTCTTTTTCTTAATAAAAAAATAGACCACATTTTAATTTAAATTTTCAAAACAGGAAAATCAATTCATTACATTAAGTATACTGTAAAATTAATACATTTAAAAATCGGATTTTTTTAACTTCAATAATAAATTTAAATATATACGTACTATTACGTACAGTATTATACATATGACTTACATGAGACAATGAAACTAGCAATTGCAAGATGTAATATACCTATATAATTAATTAAAAAATAATAAAATACTATATATAATTTTTATTGTTATGCTGAACGTCATGCGGGGAATGTTTTTAACATTTTTTATACTTTAAATTGTTGTCTTTATACTCTTTATAGTGTCTTTTCGTATACAAAAACAAAAATAACTTAATAATGAATTATACTACACAATATATTTATCATACTAGAATTATATATACTGTACTTAAATAATCATAATATTGTAGACCGATTTTAAATAAATTAAAGATGTAGTAACAATGTGTTTCGGGGATATATATTTTTAAAGTTTTTTATTTTAAGAAAATTTTTCATAAAATTTTAGCTAAATCGTATCCGTCGAGTACCATTTTTTGTTATTTTTCCCTTAAAATTTACTAAGGTTCAGCTCTCAAGGGGGGGGTTATAACACCCAAAACCCCCCCCTTGTCTACGCCCCTGGTGTACGGCGGCTTGGTCGTCCGTTCTGGCTGCAGCAAACGGCGGGCCTGGAGCACCAACCATCTGTCACCTCCCATTAGCTGCACCAAGCATGACGTCGCGTTATTTTAAACTTATTTTTATATATAATATAGAAACTCAGGGGATTTTAAGTATATACATTTTTTTTCTAGTCCACTCGCTGTCACATGGCTTCTATCCCGCCTATCCACCCCTTTCAGTATTACCATCGTATATATAGAGGAATCTTATAAAGCTGCGTGGTGTGTCCTTCTTCAAGAAAAAGTAAACTAATAGGTGTCAATTGTAAAACAGACGCTGTCAGTTAGTCTGTGGGTGTTCCTATAGAGCCGCTTGACTTATCTCCCCACTCTATTGCAGCGACGTTCAATTAATGTATAAAGTAGATGGATCGTAAAAGAGGCGGGTGAATAAAGAGGAAGGATGTTGGAGTGAGAGAGCTGGCATGTTGGAATTATCATGCTGGTTGCATAACTAAAATAGGGCACATTTTTTTTAAAACGAGTATTTTACTTGTGTTTTATGAATGCTATTGATATATATATATATATATATATATATATATATATATATATATATATATATATATATATATATATATATATATATATATATATATATATATATATATATATATATTACTATGGTAGTACTTTTATTTGCTGTTTCAAACATTTTTATTATGAAATGACTAAATCATACGGATCATACACTTTCAATGAAAAAAAGAAAAAATTGAACATAATGTAAACAAAGTTTTATAATGAATATCATGAATAATTAATATATTAAAATAATAATCTTCCACTTTATTTAGAGTATGTTTTAATTGAATTATAAAATTTTGTTTTAAACATTTTTGTTTGCTGAAATAATGTATGTTAAATGTTTACTGCCAATGTTTGTTTAGGAGGAGAGAAAATAGTTATGATGAGTGCTATATCATTATTAATATTATATATAAAATGTAATTTTTATTTATTTATTTTTTGTTTATTCAATTAAGCCAAGAGTTAATTAATTTGTGAAAACATAGCTAGTTACATTTTAAATGATAAGTATAGTAAAACATTCACAAATTTTTGCTTTTTCTATGTAATAAATCTGTACTGTTGCACAAGTTTTTACTATAACTTGATCAATTGCTTTAATTATCATCCATAAGTTTTTTTTTTTTTTAAATAATGTGAGATGGTACTGAGTTTTGACGTTGTTGTATTGTTGTGTTACAGTATTCTTCGCAGCCCCAGCAGGCTCCCCAGCAGCAGCGAGTGCCCACAGCAGCGTCACCAGCCACCACCAACAGCAGTGGCAGCAGCAGCAGCAATGCCGGCTCCCAAAACGGCACCATCAGCACCAGCGTGAGCACCGGTGGCACCGGCTCAGAGCAGCTCTCCAAGACCAACCTTTACATCCGTGGCCTCAACCAAAATACAACAGACAAGGACCTCGTCAACATGTGTTCACAGTGAGTATCCATCCTCCTAAAACTATACCTGCCTGATGGATAACATATCGTCCCTCGTCTGAAATAATGAGCTGCCTGCCTCCACATGTGCAAAAATGAGCTGTTTGTTACCTTCAGTTAAGAGATTATTCTTGCACAGACCATGGATGCAGACAGCTCATTATTCTGGACAAATGACGATATTAAGCATTTCTATGGTCTCCACTTTGTTATAAACTGTGTATATTGAAGGCTATGAGAAGGATATATTTATGAAGCATAATTCAAAAAGTGGAGACAACTTGTATTGTTTGAAGACCAAAATGGATAAGTCATATTTTGATCTTTGCTGTCAGCACAAAGATCACATCAGTATTACCGAAAATTATTATTATCATGTTTCAAAGTTCAGTCTTTCACCAGAAAATTCATACTATCTCAAACTTATTCACAGAGTCGATGCATATTGATTTAAGTTTTAAATATAATTACATTCAATCTCTTTTATATACAATGACAGTGAATTAACCATCTGTGATTTTAATATTAAGAAATCTTCATTTTTGAAAGATTATCGATTGTTTCCTTGCTATCTTCATTTTTCTTGCTTTTTCTAAAGTTGAAGAAAAGTTCAATATTAGACATTTTATGAGCAGGTATGTATGTTTATTAATGTACATCAAAAACAAAAATACAATCATATTCACTAGCAAGTTTAATTTGTTATTATTATTTTTTTTTTCTAAATTAATTTCAATTTCAGGACCAAAACTGTTTATCAAATACACATATTTTTTTTAGTTATCATTTTTATTTTGTTGTTTATTTTGTGCTGTGCTTAATTTAGCTTGTAACTATAATAAATGGTGATATCACTTAAAATTTCCATTATATTTAAGTAAAATAATTTTCTACAATGAAATAGATGGCTAGTGTATATTCTATAGTACTAATTTTGTTGTCACTATAAACTTGTTATCAGGCGCAAAGCACCTGTTGTGTGGCTTTGTGTACTAAACTGGTTAGTTAGCTCGATGAATGTTTGTCAATTCTTTATTGTGACACTGCTCAGTAAGCTTTCCAGACATGTCATTCAATGTTTGTTATTTTCACTGAATGTCCATGCAGTTAGGTAAATTTACCAATTTAATACATAGTAAACAGCAATGATAGAAATTGCATAATGCATAGTATTGTTGTTATTAAAAAAATAAGAAAATCAATTTTCTGTAACACAATAGTAATATAGTTCTCTTCTTTTTTTCAGGTACGGAACCATTATATCAACAAAGGCTATTCTAGACAAGAACACAAATAAATGTAAAGGTATGTTTTACTTTTTTCGTAGATTTGCTAGCTAGCAGCTTTTTTCATATAATATTTTATAAAATAATATATCTTTCTCTCTAAAATTTAGCTTGGGGGCTTGTATTAAAGTTTCAAGTTAAGTTTCTAAAACTGTAATATTGGTTTTGAGATCATTATTTGTATTTCTCCTCTTTTACTGGAATGCAAAGGGTATTTTTTTATTATCATTTTAACAATATACATATATATAGAATTCTATTTACTTTTTGAACTGCTACGCTAGCTTTAGTGTAATTTTTTTCTTATTACTCAAAAAAAAAATGATGACAAAGTTATTAGACAAGGCACTAAGCGTGTTGTGTGCTGTTTCGTGTGCTACAGGGTATGGATTTGTGGACTTTGAATCTCCAGTAGCAGCAGAGGCAGCTGTGAAAGCCTTACAAGCTAAGGGAATTCAAGCGCAGATGGCCAAAGTGGGTATCTCACTTGTGCATCGTAGACAAAGTGTACGTTTGCATGCAAGATACTAGTGGGAGTATAACCACACTGATGTAGTAAAGTATACCTTAGATTAGTAGTCTCTATCTATTATTTTATATTTCCTTTTCTTCTTCAATAAATAAAATAAACAAAAACTTAGAGTATCTGGTCTAGAGCTCTGAGAATGAATGCTAAACTGACATGACAAAACTTTTTTTTTCTTCTGTTTTTTTTTATCGTATTTATTTCTTCTAGTAAAGTTAATAAATCTTCAGCATTATCTGTATTTTTCTCTAGTATTTTAATTGAGAAATAATTTAGTCTTTATTTCTCAGCACTGTAGACCTGATATAACAATAGAAATTCTTATCTTTATTTTTATTTCTCAACTTTTCTATTTATTATTAAAAAAATCTTTCTATTATTTTCACTATACTTTTGTTTCTTTCAATACTTAAGTAATGAATTAAATAAACAATTTTTGTTTTGCTGATGGCCCAATAGAATTGCTATATTTTTTTATTCTATTTAATATGCAGCATCATTCTATCTTAATTGCTTCTTTGTACTTTGTAAATACATAACACTGCTGCTGGGCATTTATATTTTTGTATCTTAATATTATAGCTTTTAACTATTTTTGTACTTGCCTGTTTACAAAAATACTTTTTTTTAAAAAACATTAATTTTCCAGTATTTTTACAGTAGTACTAACAATTAAATTATTAATTAATATTAAACGTACTTATTATTTTTTAAAAATGAAATAAATTTATAGGTTATACTGACAATGAGTTATTTGAAGTATTACATTTTATTTTGAGGGTCCATGTTAATAATCCTTTTTTGTTCCAACAGCAACAAGAACAAGACCCAACAAACTTGTACATAGCTAACTTACCTGTCACGTATAAAGAGAATGATCTTGATTCTATGTTGACAAAATATGGACAAGTCATATCAACAAGAATTCTTAGAGACACAAATGGTCAAAGCAAAGGAGTTGGATTTGCTAGGTAAGTAAAAATCATAAAATCATGTGTGATGAAAATAAATAAAAATAAGAAATAAATAAATTAAAAAAAAAAAAAAAAAAATCAGTAAACAAAAAAATAAAAACAAAAAATTGGTTAAAAGATTGCAGATAACTTGATGATTTAAAACATTTAATGACTTTTCAATGGTAAAAAGAAATCACATTAAAATTTGTAGTTTATTTATGTTTATAAATTTTTACTGAGAATTTCGAGTTTTGAAATTATCACCACATTGAAACAAGGACCAAATAGAATTTATCACGACTTGACGAGCTTTTTTCTGTGTGCAGAATGGAGTCAAAGGAAAAGTGCGAGCAGATTATCCAGATCTTCAATGCAAGCCCGCTGCCCGGCTGCAAGGAGCCGCTGCTTGTCAAGTTTGCCGACGGAGGCAACAAGAAAAGGAGTAACTTGTACAAAAGTCCCGACCAAAGAATGTGGGGGAAGGACATGGGAGACGTAAGCAAACAAGTCAACCACTTGAGGATATTTGTAACGTGTAATAGATGATAACACATTGAACTTTGATGTAATTTTTTTATTTGCTTCATTTTCCTTCATAAATTATTGAATTGCAGGTTAATTATTTTATAAATACATTGTATTCTAAAAATGGAACTCTTATATTTTCTTATAATTTTCTTGAAATTAATATACATATATAATTATATATATATTCAAGAATGCAGTTCTTATAATTAATCAAAGTCCACTGTAGTATTGTTCTTTTTTATATATATCTACTGTATACTGATGACAATTCTGCAGGGCTCGCAAGTTGCTTACGACCCTAGTGGCGTGATGGCACAGAATGGCATCCCAGCCCAGCTGCTGCCATCACTGAACCAGTACAGATCGAACCCATACGGCACGCAGCTGCAGGGCTACTCAATGCCCAGCACTCCATGGGTGCCGACTCAGTACGTTATGCAGCCCCACCTGCAGCAGGTTGAGGTGAGACTTAATATATGAACACACTCCTCTGACTTAGCAGTGGATTGGAAAACAAATTTTAGAGGGTGAAGCAGGCTGTATTAAATTGCAGCAATCTTTGAACATACAAATAAATCAATAATAATAATAATAATAATAATAATAATAAAAAAAAGCTTAATAGACTTTATACAAAAATAGTTTATAAATAAAATTTAAAAATTTAAAATTTAGTAAATTTAATTTACTAAATTAAATAAAATCTTATGATTTAATGCTTTTAATAATTTTACTTTGCATTAAAATTTTAATTATTATTTATTTTTTTTTTTTTATAAAACAATTAAATTAGTTTAATTTAACTATATATGTATTTGATGTATTTATATACCAACCTTTTCTTGTTTTTCATAATTCAAATAAATAATATTTATTTGCTTACTTAGCAAATATCGCTCCTGACGTTAAGTTTATTTGTAGTAAGCTCAAATTTATTAAAAAGGGACGAGGATTTGGAAGAGGCCTCTTATACAAAATATATTCGTCACCTCAATAGAAGTACCCTTATACAAGCAATACGAGTTTTTGATGCAAATTTGAGCCTTTATATGCTACATGCAACATAAGGCTCACATTTGCATCAAAAACTCGTGGTGTTTAGGGCACTTCTATTTTGAGGCGACGATATAACAAAAAAAATATATATTCTGTATTATATTTCTATAATTTACTGATGCTTCCAAAATAGGGTTTCATTTATTATTTCGTTGCAGGACCAGTACACTTGCCAGCTAGCGGCAAGCCAGAGCCACAGTTACCCGTACAAGAGTGAAAACCAGCACTCGCGGAGCATCTCTGTGGTAAGTATCCCCTGCGTGCACACGTTAGAGAGCAGCCAACTGATGGTACTGATTACAGCCTTGTTTGCAGATGATGCCCTCGACTGACCCCACCATGCAGTTCAGCTCAATGATCCCCCAGCTTGCGACCCACATGTCCGCTTTGCAGCTTGGAACCTCCGGATCTGTGAGTACATAGTAACCATATATTAATATAAATAGTTTCCATACAGCTTTTATCTACTAAATTAAAGTAAAAAAATATTTACTGGAACATTGTTACTGTAAAGTATATTATAGTATTATAATGTTTATTGTTTAATAATAGTTATAATATGCCGTTTTGAATAAGGCCAATAAATTTTAAAATTCTCACTAATTAATTTATATAAATATTATATCAAGGTTTAGTAACCATATAATAAAATAGATTCACAAACAATTTACAAGTAAAAGTTATTGTATTTATTAACACCTGAAAGCTAGTAGCCATTTTTTTATATCGTTTTAAGTAATAATTAAGAGTTGTTCATTAAGCCTGCGAGACTGCTCTACCAGCAGAGTGTTGCTTGTGGCAATGTACTGACCGTGTGTTGTGTGCAGTATATCGCGGCAGGACACCCCCACTATGGGTTCTACCCCCAGGCCACCTCCATCATCCACACAATGCCCATGGAGTCTGAGCAGCCCTCTAACGCCACCTCGCCGGACGAGTATCAGCCTTACCAGAGCCAGCAGAACAAGTAACCAGCTCAGGTGAGCAGCTTGCTGATTATAGATTTCTAGATTATGCCGACCTATTATATTTGCTTTCCATTTTAGTTAGGCTACCTGGGAGATTCCTAAAAGCCAATATAACAAAAATTTGATTCAATTTTTTTTTTTTTTTTTTTTTTAGATAAGTAGCAGTATATTCTAGAAGATATACATGA
Organism: Siphlonurus alternatus; assembly: GCA_949825025.1. Lineage (NCBI taxonomy): Eukaryota > Metazoa > Arthropoda > Insecta > Ephemeroptera > Siphlonuridae > Siphlonurus > Siphlonurus alternatus. Next base: position 32,275,979 of record OX463780.1, on the reverse strand, counting down.
CTAAATAATTTTATAAAATCCAATTGCCCTAAAAATGTTCATTTATCAAAATGTTGACAGCCCAGAGTTAATTTAAGTATGACAGTCATAGCATTGGACAAACACATCATAGAGGCTAGTGTCATTTTTATAGGACGTGGCTTTTACCAAAAAGCAGAGATTTAGAAATAAATCTTAGAGCTATGCATTTTGCCGTTTTCATAACATAGAATAGAACTATATACTGTAAAATGAGTTTTATTATCACAATAGCTCCTTGAAGTAAATAATTATTAAAACAGGGAGTTTGAAGTGAATAAAATATTTAACTTTTTTTTTTGCATTTTTGTTCCAGGCTATCTCATTGCAGACTGGATTTGACTGAAAGAAGTACTTTTGCAACAAAAAAACTACAACAACATCAACTGTTAAAACATTTTTTTTTTGTTTGGTAATGGAGTGGTTGGGGTACCTTACTATGTGTAGGATTGCCTTTGCCTACTAGAGAGCTACCGTTAGACAGCTCTTTGGTGCTTATCTCCTGCTCGGACGGTGGCCTCTCCCACTCCAACTCCTTACTTCTGTGGCGTGAACCAACACGCCCAGACCTCGTGTGCTGCTCATCACAAAATCTTCCGGAACCTTGTTGGTCTGTCTACACGCCAGTCTGCTTACGTCAGTCACCCTTCCCTCCCCTCCCCCCAATGTCATGTCGTCGTATCACATTCCAGTATGTCTTGGTTGCGTTATAGAGCTTGTGTATATCTTAATTGTTTGTTTTAAACAACATCAACAACAACAAAATATAACATTTTTATTATATTGTATTTATGCCTACTGTAAAATGTTAAAAAAAAGAGAAAAAAATATGGCAAGTGATTTTTTCAAAACATTTTTTTTTTTTAATTTTCTAATTTAATAAGAATATAAATGAAATATTAATAAAATATAAATCAGGTTGAATAAATATTTAATGGAAATATTAATAATATTTAAAAAAAAAAAAATCAGATTTTTGTATGAAACATTTTTTAGATATGTGCCTTTCAGAATTCCAAACAGGGATTTTTGAAAAAAACCAAGCCAAATTACCATCTAGTTCATTGTTCTTTTTTTATGTGTTGTAGTTTGTTGAGATATAGCAAGCATTAATTTTGAATAATAGTGAAATCCTTGGGAAAAATATAACAATATTGTCAGTCTTTTCTGGCAGCGTTGGGACCTGGTTTAAGTAGACGTACACGTTTTACAAAAAGACATTTTGTTTTTGTATTCTGGCTTTCCGACTTATCAAGAGCTTTGGAAACCATAAGAAGATTTCTACAGACATTTCTAGTGTTAGAAATTGTTGCTTTCCTGATGAGTAAAAAGTGCTGAGCTTGTTCATGCAAGAATCATTAAATACAAGCTTATTATTGAAGTAAAAAAAAAATAGGGATTTTTTAAAGTGAACTTGCTTTTTTGTGTGTGTTATTTGTTACTAGAAAAAAGTGATGTTTTTTTCTGGTCTTTTTTTTTAGGGAAAAAAAAAGGAAAGAAAAATACTCTAATTTAATTATGGTTTCATCCGTCATATAGTTGAGCTAAAGAATAATATTGAAGATTTTACTGTTGACAGAAAGGAAAATAACAATAAATTTAGTTTATTTTGGTACAATTGAATTTGATGGGGAAATAGGGTTCTATTTTTTAAAATGAAAAATAATACATAAACAAAAAAACATTTAAACGGTTTAAAGAAATATTTAAGAAAAAGAAATATATACATTGAGGCACGTGAGAAAGTGAGTGTTGTAGTGAAGGACTTGTAAAAAAATCAGGCGGCATGCATTAACGCATAAAAAATAATGTGTGGCGAGTCTTATATGTCAAACCTTGTAAAAACTGCAAGAAGATGTGAAAAAATATATAAAAAAAAAGAATAAAAAAAAAACATAAAAAGTTCTGATTAAATGGAGAACTTATGCATTGTAGAAATGTAGAAAATATAAAAAGAAAAATGCTAGGATTTGCCAAGAGAATGTTGTGGTTTATCCTGTAAAATTTCAGGATAGTTAATATTTAAAAAATTAAAAAGGAAGAAAAAAAAATATATATATAAAATAGAACAGCTTTGAAGACGTAAGAAAATTCACCTTGTGTGGTGCACTTTTAGTGTTGTAGATTATAGAATTAATTAGATTTTAGATACGTAGGTTATGTAGGTATAAGGAAAATCTTGTGCCATGAGTGATATTTGGACAGCCATGTACAGATTATTTTATTTTAATTATTTTAAAGCTCTCTTTACGAGTATTAGAAAATATTTACATAAAAATATGAATTTTCATGAGAAAATTAAATCTCGATCATTTTGAGATTTCTTCAAGATGGCACTCCAAGATGTGTAATTGTTTTAGGGCTGTCCAAATTACACTCTGTGCTCTAACTCGTGAACTTAAAAAAATAAAAATTAAAAAAAAAAAAAAAAAGATGCAAGGGTAAAAAAAAAAAAAAGATCCATGATTTAGAAGCTAAGCCAAGGTGTTTTTGTTGATTCTTTTTTTGTTTTTCTTAGTTAAATTGTTTGTTCTTATTTTTTTTTGTGTTTTTGAGAAAATGTCTTTTAAAAAAAATTGTGTGCTACAAAACCTGTAAATTGTGACAGGTTATTTTAAAGAAAAAAAATGTATGAATGCAGCCACATTGTAGTTTGTAGCCATAGATGTAAGTTGATTCTTCTAGTGAGTAGCTAACTGCGTAGGAAATACAAAGCAAAACAAAACAAAAAAAATATTGTATGATCTTTGGTGTGTTAGAGGCTGAGCCATAGCAGTGACAAAAACATAATGTTTTTTTACCAGCATTTTTGAACAATTAATTAAAAAAAAATCTACACAACAGAAACTCAACAATAGTTTCTTGTAAACATGATGAAATATTATGGACTCTGGTCCTGGGCAGGCATATATGGCCAGTTTAAGTGCCCTTAGTTTTTCTTCCCTAGTCGGTTTGGAAAAAAATGAAGTAATATTTAAACATTAAAGTATAATACATAATGGTGAAAATTACACTTTTTTAGATACACACATAGATTAAAATTTATTTCACCATGGTTTAAAAACATATAACTATAAAAGAAATGCATAGTTTTTGTCCCAATTATTGTCATAGAAATGCATTAGTAAAGAGAGTTTTAAAAAAAGGGAAATATTAATAAGAGAAGTTTATTTTGTTACACATCTTTTTGTGACAAATTTCTTGTTGTGTGTTTAGTAGTTTAAAACTTTTTATGATGAACATAATTAATAATGATAATAAAATAAGTAGTTATTCAAAGAGATCACATTAATTATTATTGGTGGTACTCAAAAAAAGCCTTTTTAAAAGTAAGACTCTGAGGTGACTTAATACCTGTGTAATTTTTTGTAAATCTCTTTCCTCTTAAAGAAAGTCATCATCAGGGATCTTTTTTATTATACACAAAACAAACTAAACATGATTCAAATAGACCAGAAAATAAATAATGATCATATACATAATTATAAACAAAACAAAAATAAGCCAATATGCCAAAAAAGTTCCTTGTAAATATTCAGTAATGTGCTATGTTTCAGCCTCTTGGTAGAGAAAAAAAAAAGTGTAAAAAATTTAATAAAAAAATTTACAAAAAAATACGAATAAAACTGAAAGTATCAAAATAATGAATTGTGAAATGAAATTGTTTCTTATTTTTGGGAAAATTCTGATCAGATACTTGCCAACAGATAATTGTGAGTAATTAAAAAAAAAATTAATTTTTAATTTTTCTTTGAGAAATTATAACCCTCCTCCCTATGTCTATCTCTGTTTGTAGAAAGATTAATTTAAACGAAGGAAAATATATATTTAGTGCCCAAACTGTGCATTCCTGTCTTCCCACCAATGGTGAGAGCTATGGGCTTTAGTGAAACTTTCGGAGAGTGTGCATTTGGAGGAGGGGATTGTCAAGCAAGAATTGTTTAAAACACGTGAGACTATAGGGCAAGGATCTTTATTGAGAAAGACTCGTGCGATGTATGTGTGTGTTGTGCACAAACGTGCTGTGGAGTGTAGAAACTTGTGCTTGAATGAAGAAACAAAGATTGTAATTATAAGCAGAGTTGTTAAGTGATTTTTAGTTAAAACCAATTTTAAAATTTATTATTTATGTTCAATGATAGCCACATATGTTATTATTATAACATAAATAATTGATCAATAATTATAATATTGATTTTTTAATATTTAATCTAAAAAAAAAAAGCCTTACTCATATGTTAAAATATTTTATAATCCTTTTATTCTAACCCATTTTTTCGTGCAAGTACCAAAGGAACCTATATGTCCTTTCTTTTAAATGTACCTCAAATTGTTTTACTTTTAATTTTTATGGTGTTAATATTTCTCCCCCTTTTCTCGTAAGCTGTTTTAAATGGATTGCATTAAGTATGCAAAGCCTCTCAAAATAATTATTTTTCTAATGACTGTAGATTTGTAGTTTGTTTTTTGTGTCTTAGCCTAATTGTAGGCAGCGATAGTTATCTAATATATTTATTGTTATAAATTTTCTAAAAAACTTTATAAAAAAAAGTTCTTTTTTGAACTTTAAATTTTATCATAAAAGAAAATATTTTCTTTTTTGCTATACTCTAATATTTTTTATTTTATTGCGTATTTGAAATATTTACTGTAGAGGTAAATTTAGTTAACATATTAGATTGCAGCGTTGCGTGTGCAATCATTGTTTTTGAATGTCTAGTTAATAAAAATGCTCAGGTGCAGTGAAATTGCTGAGAACGTACGTTCAAAAAATATATATTTAAAAAATATAGAAAAAGCTGGCTCTTTTGGACAGCCACATATATTTTTCTTTTTTGTAGTCATATAGTGGTGTAAAAATAATATTTAGCAACATTTTTGCTGACAGGGCTTAAACTTAATCAGATAATAACATCTTGCTAGATTGTATTTATAATCTATGCTGACTGATTTTTTAATAAGAAACTTGAGAATAAAAATAATTTAAACACTCCCAAAGATATAAAAACATAATCCCCCTCTCTAACCCATAATATCCTTTCCATATAATAACTATAATAATGATAATTGTTTTATGGCATATTAAATAATATTTAGCATTATCAAATTGCTTAAGATTTAATGCTAAATAATATTTTCTAAAGCCTTTGTTGAATTGTACAAATTCTATATATTATCTTCTTGTTTATTGTTTTTTTTTCCAGTCCTTCATTTGTTAATTTTCTTCCTTTTTTATCTGTCCCATGAGTAAAAAAGGCTATTGTTGCATGCTGTTCATTTTTTTTTTTTTTTTTTACTGTCACTCACAGCTCTGCTTGTAAGCCCCAAGAGGGTTGAGGAAACAATGGAATAGAGAATTGTTGATTAGGAAAGAGTTGAATGAGCTATGTAATTAACTTTACAAATGAATTCTGCTAATATTAATGTTGAAGTCTCTCAAGATCAATAAAGATCCGTGTTGAAAGCATGTTCTTGTTTTATTTCCTAGTGTAACCCATTTCCAGGCTATATTGAATAGTTCGGCCAATCGATGTGTATGTATATAGCCGTTGCTGGTAAACTTTTTTTGCCGAAAGATGGTGATTGCATCTATCAATATTTGATACATTGACACTATTGCTATTTCTAGGCAAGGGGTGAATATTTTAGATTCAATATTCTTTATGTCACTCCCTTAGTCATGGCAACAATTGGATGTTACTGAAGTGTAAACAGTCTTTATTTATTGCTAAATTTGCCACAGGTTCACATCATCAGCTACAGTTAAACAAGCCTTAGATTACGCCTGAGATCACAGACTAGACGTCGCCAAGGCGTAGTAATCTTAATTTTTTAAAAATGTCCCGCAACAAGGTTATTTTAAACTATGGAATTTTTTAAAAATATTACATGCTTCTATAATATGTATAACTATTGGAAAAAAGTATAAAAAAGTAAGTTTAATTTGATTTCAAAATCGCGTCGCCACCACTTCGACCACTTTGCACCTCTTCCAGACGAAAGCCTGGGGCCAGTGGGGCCGCATGGAGCCGCTGTTGTGACAACACGTCGACACCAAAAATGCTAAAAACTTGAAAAGAAGTGGTGAAATTAAAAAAAATAGGCACCCTTACGCATTTAAAAGTAACATTCTGGATTTATTATAGCTTCTGGAGGCGTATATAGACGTATATTCCGATCTGTCTTTTATTTTAAAACGAACGCCTTTTTTCAGCTCAGCTGATCGGTCAAGTTCGATTCGGTTCGATTTAATTAATCGATATCGAGCTCCTGTGACGTCACAATAACAAAAATCATGGCAGCGTGCCTTTTCTGTTCTGGTTTTAAAGTTTGCTAAATTAATGAACATTAAACCATGATGTCAGTACTAATAATAGGTTAAAAGTATATTAGATACTTGGGATGGCCGCTAGGCAAGCGGATTGCCGCGCCCACGGCCGTGGCGTTCTCATAAACCGGCAAACTAAACTAGGGATGTGATGTTTTTTTCTAATCGAGCGCCTATCGTTAAAAAATGAAGGTCGTAACGCAAAATGGTACTATTTTCTATTCAAAATGTCTTCCATACGTAAACTAAGGTTTGTGATACTGTAGTATACATTTTTTGTGGGGTGGGACCTACCCACCCTACACTTTTACCTTCAGTAGCTTACTAGCTTTGTTGCATTAGTTAAAATTTGTCTAATATTATTTTAAGTATCCTACACAGGAAGAATAAATTACACAGAAATTTCCAAGTAATGATAATAATTTTATATTGTTTTCAGGAGTGCAGACTTCTAAAAAACCCTCCAGTTTACATTAATCCATATGGTAGCTTAATTAGTTATTGTGCCATTCCCAAACCAGCATTTTATACCCTCATCCAGAATAATGAGTGTTGTGCATCCACAATCATGTGCAAGAATGAGGGTATTATTTTATCAGCAGATGGATCAGTCTTGCATAAAATTGCAGAGGCAGATAGCTCATTATTCCGGAAGAGGTTAAAAAATGAAATTAAGGGTAAGGTAACGCCACCAATGTTAATTAAAGTCCCTCAAACAAAAATTCTGAAAAAAAATTAAAATGTTCTCCTCTACATCCCCTATCAGTAGTTAAAATATCAGGTAAACAAATACGATCTAGTTTTTGAGTTATGAATTTTTAAAGTTGACTCCAAGTTCTCCATGTTAAATTAGCCAACTTTAAAAATTCATAACTCAAAAACTAGATCGTATTTGTGTACCTGATATTTTACCTACTGATAGGGGGTGTAGAGGAGAACATTTTAAATTTTTTTCAGAATTTTTGTGTGAGGGATTTTTTTTAACATTGGTGGCGTTACCTTACCCTTAAAGGTTGTATGCCAGGTTGTAGAATGACAGACTCAACATACATTGTCACAGAGTACAGCTAAAATATCGTACACATTTCTTACAAAAAGACGGTGATCTGATGAAAGCTGACGAGTAGGTTACGTTCTCAGCTTGTGGCGTGCTTTGCCTTGAATATCCTCAGCGAGTTGTCAGAGCCTCCGGAAAGAATGAGTTCAGGGTTGGACCAATCGCAACAAAGGACCTTGTCTTGGTGACCACTCATGTCAAACAGAGGTGCCTTTGGACTGAAACAAAACAACAACATTGTTACGGCAAACAAAAGTAACTCGTCTTTTTTTTTTATATTATAATTTTGTCCACGTTTAAAAAACACAGATACAGTATAATTTTTTTATGTACTGTAAATGAATTAAGTGGGTGGGAACTAAAGTCGAAAAAGTGACCGATGTTCTGACATTATTAGATGGGAGCTAGACAAGAATAAAAATTACCTTTGAACTGTTGGCTACAATGAAGCCATTGTTGTAAACAGGGTTCCGGACCGCCGGTGAAAACGGTCCGGTCAACCGCGGTCCGGTCGTTGATTCGTCGGTCAAAAATTTGGACCGGTCCAGCGGTCTCATCGCAGCGGCGGTCGCGTGACCGGTCGCGGTCGGGGCACGGTGGTCATGTTGGACCGGTCATGACCGGTCGCGTCAAAATACGCGGTCATTTCGGTCAGATGGACCGCGGCGGACCGTGACCGCGGTCGCATATATTTAATAGTATCGGGATAATCGGGATTTTCGGGCATAATTATATTTGATATATTATTATATAAATTTAATTATATTTTATACTAGGCTTACAGCTGCCTTCTTTTAACAGCTAGTATTCGATACTTATTATTCTTTATAAGTATACTTATCAAGAATTCGGGATAAATTTTCTCAATTTTTAATTTATGCTTTCGTAAACTTGTGCTAATCGATGATGTGATGATGATCCTGCATGGTTACTCATAACATTACTTACGAAAGCCGGTATATGCCCGTTCAACTTGATCGTCGGTCCAACTTGATCGTTGAGACCGACCGACCCGGTCGTACTTCGTTCTCGTCAAGTTAGTTATACCTGAGCATTGCGAGCGACAGTATGTCGCCAATAACCAGCAAGCAGACAGCAATTATATGCATGATCAGTTTTAAAGTATTATATAATTATGTACTTTAAATTTTATTATGAAAAAAAAGTAAGTAAGAAACAACAAAAATAATATGTGATAGTTATAATTTAAATAATTTAATAATACAGTAACATAAATATTTTATATAATAACATAAATATAACTTATGAAAAATATTAATGATGTATAACTATATGAAAAACACGATCGCAAATAAAGTTATGTTGACCGCGATCACATTTTCAGTTCTTCAGTAAGAAGCGGTTTCAATATTTTTAATTAACTTTTAAATTTTTCAAGGCCGCTAAAATTATGATCGCGGTCGGTAGTTCGAAATAACCGTTCAATGTGCGCGGTCTTGGTCAGACCGGTCGCGGTCGCTGTCCGGCCGGTCGCGATCGATGGTCAGACTGGTCGCGGTTGAGCATCGACGGTCATTTACTGTCGCCGTCATAAGTCGGTGCGCTCCGACTTTGGAGTGTTGTAGCTGAGAGCTCAATGGACAATTTGCATCAACTTTTTTTACTAGCTCAATCGAAAGAGGAGGTCGAAAAATACACCTGTGAATTTTATGCGATTTTTATTCGTACTGCATCATGGCTAAAAGAGAGGTCACGTGACCTGGAGCCGGCGCCCGTGTCGCCCGTGACGTCACTTAACTGTTCCGTCAAACAAACGATCGACTTTATAACGCTTGCAAACAACCACGTTGCTATGGAAACAAGCAACAATTAATTTATTGTTTACAAGCGTTATATAGACAATCGTTTGCTTGACCAGACAGTTCAATGACGTCACGGGCGACACGGGCGCCGACTCCAGGTCACGTGACCTCTCTTTTAGCCATGATGCAGTACGAATAAAAATCGCATAAAATTCACAGGTGTATTTTTCAACCTCCTCTTTCGATTGAGCTACTAAAAAAAGTTGATGCAAATTGTCCATTGGCGTAGACGATATTAAAAAATACTGGCACACGCAAAATCTTATTTTCTGTAAGAAAATGTTAATTTTATATTTTTGGAGCAAAAATTAAAATTTTGGCGAATTTTTTTATAACGCAAGGTCGGGTAAAATCAACGGTTTTTCCGAGTACCTCGGGTTTAAAAATTCACAGAAAATCAGAAAATTAAGTTATAACAACGAAATTTTCAAAATCAATGGACCAAATTGTCCTTAACGCAATGATGTAAGTTTAATTTTCATAAATTAATTAGTTAATTTTTAATTAATTAAGAACTAAGAAATCGATCTCCTCCCTGGAAAAACATTTTTCCGGAAAATCAAGTACGCCATCCTAAGGATACTAATATTAGTCAACTTTTTTGGGAAGCACATTTTTCATTTAAGTCTTTGTCAATTTTTAATTAATTTTATTCCCTATTAGCGGGTGTTTGATGACGTCATCAAACACCTGCTAATAGGGAATAAAATTAATTAAAAATTGACAAAGACTTAAATGAAAAATGTGCTTCCCAAAAAAGTTGACTAATATTAGTATCCTTAGGATGGCGTACTTGATTTTCCGGAAAAATGTTTTTCCAGGGAGGAGATCGATTTCTTAGTTCTTAATTAATTAAAAATTAACTAATTAATTTATGAAAATTAAACTTACATCATTGCGTTAAGGACAATTTGGTCCATTGATTTTGAAAATTTCGTTGTTATAACTTAATTTTCTGATTTTCTGTGAATTTTTAAACCCGAGGTACTCGGAAAAACCGTTGATTTTACCCGACCTTGCGTTATAAAAAAATTCGCCAAAATTTTAATTCTTGCTCCAAAAATATAAAATTAACATTTTCTTACAGAGAATAAGATTCTGCGTGTGCCAGTATTTTTTAATATCGTCTACGCCAATTGAGCTCTCAGCTACAACACTCCAAAGTCGGAGTGCACCGACTTATGACGGCGACAGTATGGACCGGTCATGACCGGTCAAGCAAAATGAGCGTTTTTTTGCGGTCATGACCGGTCTGAAACGGTCCAGTCCGGAACCCTGGTTGTAAATATTTTAGGTGAACGGACATACTAGGAAAAGAGTATTTAAGTCGCCTCACCTGCGGGTGTCCCAGAGCTTGACCTGGTTGTCATAGGCAGCAGAGATGAAGAGGTGGGGGGAGGTGGTTGACCAGCTAACGGACTGCACCCACTCGGTGTGGGAGGTGAATGTTGACTTCACCAGAGCACCCTCTGGAACACAAAGCTCAGATTATTAGTCGACTGATTCAACAAACATTCATACAATGGAGTCTTACAACAAGATTCATCAAAACAGGTTTCGAAAGTATTCAGTTGTTATCAGTTGAGTAGTTGAGTCACAAGAGTTTAAGTCTAAAAAGTTGACAAGGCCTCCAGCTCTGTGTTCCTACATGATCTACTATCGGAACCAAAAAGGTGTGCCCCTGAATAGCATAAAACTCCCATAAGGAGAGGGGCACACCTTTTTGGTTCCGATAGTATGTCATCTATGACAATGCCTAGAAAGAGAGCAGGGGAAATAAGTCTGGTTATGCAAAATAGAAGGAATGAAGAAATGTGCACACTGCACAGTCTCAATCCTGGAAAACTTTCGACAATACATGGCATTAGCGCCAATCTATTGTCCAAACAATAATGTATCACACATCAACGGGACTGTCAAAATTCAATTTCAAAATTCTTTATTAATCCATGTCATTTATTGCCAAGGAAAAATTTCCAAGGTGAATTAAGACTGAGTAATATTTCTATTGATAGGTTTTTAAAAATCTTCCATTCATCTCTACAAATCATCACTGCCCTCACATTCTTAACGTAAATTGTATTGTCTCAGAATGCAAGTCGCGCAAGTACAAAAAAATTTGATGCAACTTCTTTGACCATGACATTATTTATTAGTCTTTTATTAAACACAGAAAGTGTACATATTAACAGCACTAGAAACATACATTATAGAAAAACATTACAATAGAACACATAAAACATACATGACATGACATTATAGATAAGGTTCAGAATTACATATTTTTTTTTTGTACTTCCGTGACTTGCATTCTGAGACTATGAAATGCTGTTTTATTCATTAATGCAGTGATAGAACCTTATTTAAATCAGTTCTTATGTTGTTGCTTTTAATGCTGTAATAAATAAATCATTGCATGTTGTAGAGGTGTTCATTCTATTTATTTATGCGCTGACTTTCAACTAATTTGAGTGACTTTCCAGAAATTTATTTTATAACTTCCAATTACAAAATATTACCTGTAGATCTGGGGTCGTAGAGACGAATGTGTCTGTCTGCAGAGGCAGTGATGAGGGTGCGACTGAGGGGGGACCAGGCCACGTCAAAGAAGCTTTTGTTGCCAATCAGCTCGGTCCTCACGCCCCCAATCTCTCCGTCCCACAGCTTGAGGGTATGGTCCCATGAGGAGGTGCACACCGCCCCTTCTTCTGTCCACTGAACTCCAGACACCGCCTCCTTGTGGCCCTTGAGCGTCAGCAACGGGGTCTGCAAAACAGCAACAGTGTGAGACAAACAATGGCAGGCAGGTCTCGCTGAAATTTAATTTCTTTCTCAGCAACTATTAAAGCTATTAATTGAAAAAAATCTCTTACCCACCCATTTATGAGTCTTCAAAAAATTTATCAGCTCATTTTCCTCTAAAAAATTTCTTTGGTGCCAAAACAGCAATTTAGTTTTTTTTTTTTTTAAATTTTTCATAGGTTTACACAGGATATATATTAGGATCATTGCAAAATCAGCTGACTTGAATCCTCTATCCCCCTCAATTATAAAATGAAGGTTGAACCCGTTCAAGAGACAGACATCAAGTTAATTAATACTCACTTTTAGTTCTAGTTTACCAGAGTCCATTTTCATCTTTTTGGATGATGATTCTCCATTTTCATTGTCTTGTGCATCTGCAATACACAAAGTTACATTTAGTCAGTTGTGCAAAGAATACCATACTGTTTTATCAAGTCATCTGTAAAATAAAAACATTAAAAACCTAGAACATACAGTACTTGTTCATTATTCTCATGCTGATTGTTATTAAACTATCTTGTTTGATACATTTACAATAAGTATAAATCTTTCTATTGTTGGACATGTTAAACATAAAAAACTCATTAATTGACCATTTTAAATTAGGATGCAGTTTCACGTAATCTGTCACTGGTCAAATGTCTTTAATTGCAGCGTTAATAAAAAGAAATCTGACCTGCGGAGGTGGACCAGATCTTGAGCACGGTGTCCCAGCCACCAGTGGCGATGAAGCTCCGCCCGGGGTCCACAGCAACACACTCGAGGCCGCGTTCGTGACCTCGGAGCACGTGCACACACTCCACAGAGTTGTTGGTCTGGTTCCACTCCCACACCATTGCCGTCTGATCCTGCGACACACTGCAAGCAAGTTATGCAATTAGAGCTAGCTCCTTTGACAATGAGAAACAGTTTCTACTTTTATTACCAGCATTACAAACAAAATTTACAGAAGTATAATTAGGATATAATAATGCATTTAAATAAGCAATAATAAAATTGCAAAGTACTACAGGTTCAGCATTTTTAGTTAGAGCATGAGATGAATTTTATCATTTTAAAATTTGGTGACCACTGATCAAGGTATTTGCTTGAGTGCCGCAAATAGTACCATATGGAGCCTTACGGACTGAAACCAGAATTATCTCTTTAAAAAGAAAAAGGGGAAAAAATGTCATTTTTTCCTTGAACAACTTCCGGTACAAATGTATTATTTGCTAGTGTATTATTACTATTATTACAAATATCTCTCTTATCATGCGGGTAAACACGAAAGGTTTAAAATTATTCAGAGTGGTACATCTAAAGTCTTGCAAGTTGCAAAACTTGGTACTGTACAGAACATATAAATATATTACCGGTATGTTATTATTATTATATTTTTAACAATAAATTAAATAAAAAAAAATCAATTTGTTTATATTTTAAATGAAAGAAAAGGAGAGGCTCTTTTCTTAAAAACACAAATTATCAGAAGGTGAAGTCCTCACCTGACAAAGGTGGCTATTGTGTCTCCAATGTCGACCCAAGCGACGGCCTTGACTGCTGCTGAGTGACCTGGGATGGTGAGTCGGTGGTTGCCCTTGCTGCTCCAAAGGTGCACCGTGCTGTCGTAGCAGCCAGTTAGGATCCTGCAGCAATTCACAGCATCAGTTACATGGACTGTTGCCAGGGAAGAGGGGTTTAACTACCTCTTCCCTCCGTAGACCTCTCAAAATTGATTATGGAATGGAAAAAAAAATACAATAGAAGTAGATGGGTTCAACTCCCTCTTCTCTGTTGACTCTTTTACTGTATTTTGATCACAAAGCCCTAAGCTATCTTAATCATCACACCAATCACCTCTGCAAAACTCTTCTAAACATACTTGCATGTCACAGAACTTAATAAAAATTTAATAAATGTATAATTTAGACAAAAATACTAAAGTATCCAAAATGGCCATATTTTGGCACATTTTGGTACCCTGTATACTTTACTTCTACTACACTAGAAGTAAACTGGCTTAATATGATTTGGAAATGAATAAAGTAAAGAGAAAATAAGAGAATACAGTATTTATTGAAAACATGTTTGTGCATTATAGAAGTTTCAGCTTCTATAATGGATCGAGTTTATACTTTATGCTTACACTGTGCGTATATATATTATACAGCACCATCATTTCATAACAGCTAGACCTTAATCACAGAAATTCTAGATGCTCACCACTTCCCACCAGCCTGTGCTGCAGCCACCCAGTCGTCGTGCTCGAGGCAGTCCTGAGGCTCTGGGGAGGGGAAGCGCTCGACGTACTCAACTTCAGCCACAAGTTCCGCAGACACCTCTCGCTCCTGCAAGTGCTCCGCAAGCGACACTCGCAGGAGCTCCCCAGCCACCAAGAAGTCGAACTCCACATTGAGTTGCTGTCCAGTTTCTGCAAGAAAGCAAAATTGTCACGATTGTGCCCAAATATAATAGCTGCACGAGTAGGATTACCTTTTAATAACTCATTAACAAGCTGATTTAAATCCGAACATGTGATTGTAGACGGTACTGCATACGGTGTGTCAGGAACAGCATATCTGTAAAATGAGATAGAAATTTATAACGATAAACATACAACAATTCAAAGAATTAAAATAATAATAATAATAATAATAATAAAATACATAGAATAATATCAAGAAAAGAGAGCTGTAGAACTGTATGGTACACACATCACTACTGATTTTATTATACTGTATATTAAAAATGCATTAGTAGCAAAACTTCAAATTGTAGGCTCAGAGATTGGCTGATGGCTGGCAGTGTAGTGCGATACTGGTAAAACTAGAGGCAAAATTTTCAAAGGGGATTTTTTTTTTTTTTTTTTTTTACTATGACGGAGAAAAGGAAAAAGGGAAAAAAGTAAGCAACAAAATTATATAAAGCGACCATGTTGTCAGTTTTATTGGGTCTAAAGAACTAAAATAAAACAGCGGCACACATCAAGCGAGCCACAGCCAGACCGCACTGGGAAGCAGGTTTTTAAAGTCCGGGTCAGGCGTAACAGCCACCGGAACGGGCCAGACCTAAAAAATGTGACCCGCGCGTGCAGACCTTTACGATAATTACAGTAATCCATATATCCTCTGCATCAATATGCAAGAAGCGTCTGGAGGGGGGAGTGGACCCACCTGCTCACGATTGCTTCCATATATGGGCATACAGTATAAAAATGTATATTCAATTTTTATAGATTATAGCTCCCCTTTGGCCATGGAAGGATGCACAATACATAATATATTGTAGTATATATGCATACAGTATCATATACAGTACATATAGTAGAGTACATATATACAGTAATGTATGTACTGTATCTGTTTAGTTATGTTATGCCACTGATATAGAAATATCATCAATGGCAATATAGGCAAGGGCAGACTCAGCGCTTGGCTCTGGGGGTGGGACGCTAGGAGGAGGGGTGGGGAGGGGAGAGGGGGACGATGGATGAGCTAGGGCACATGAGGGGTGCCGGGAACCAGGGATGCACATCTTCTATAAATCATATATGCATACATATAAAATATAATGTACTGTATTATATAATTATGCATTATATTGTACAGAATTACAAGGACTATTATAAATTTATATATGCATACATATGTACTGTAAAGAGCTTTTTGAGAATATGCATACATGCATGCATCATGCATACAGAGTATGCATATGCATACTTACTGTAGCTGTTTTGTGACGAATTTTATCTGTAGTTGCGAGTCACTTTCCATACTTTCACTAGCCATTTTTTCATGAAATTGTATTAACTAAATTCATAGGAGTTGAGGCAGTGAGAATTCTAAATTTTAACCTGTTTTTAACTTTTTGCTTTTTGTTAAACACGTGTGTTTGCTACTACAGAGACATCTATAAAAACAAATTAATTTTTTGCAACATTTTTAGTTCAAAATTTGCTCACTAGGGAGTGAAATAAAAAAATAAAATAATTTATGGGCTACAAAAATTCCTCAAATTTTTTGGGTTGGAACTAGGAAATGACCGAATTATGACGACATGAAGTGAAATCCTGTTATTTATTAGTGTGATGGCTGAAGCGTTCAACATAGATTTAATTTGAAACTTTCGTGAGATTTAATTTTTGATCAATAAATCGCAGCCATCCTATTTCAGTTTTCAGTCATGGCTGCAAGTAGAGAAAAAGGTCATCCTAGAAAAACGGATGAAAACAGTGTTGAGGTATGCATAATATTTATTACAATTTTCTTATTTTACGGAAGAGTGTTTACAATGAATGTTTATGTTTCAGTCATTGGCAGAAGTTTTTCGATGCTTCATTTGCATGGAAAAGTTGAGAGATGCCCACCTGTGTCCTCACTGTTCCAAACTCTGCTGTTACTTATGTATTCGACGATGGTTAACGGAGACACGATCACAATGCCCACATTGTCGAGCATCGCTGCATCTTCATGAGCTTGTAAACTGTCGATGGGTTGAGGATGTCACCCAACAGCTTGACACACTGCAGGCCATGGGAGCCGCTGCCGCTGAGAGTAGTGATGCCAGTGATAAGGACAGGTAGGAATTAATCATCCAGTCATGACAACAGACAGAATCTGATAAAAATGTCTTTGCAGTCGCTGTGACAGTCACCAGGAGAAGCTCTCGGTGTATTGCTGGACTTGCCAGAGGTGCATATGTCATCAGTGTGCACTTTGGGGTGGGACGCACTCAGGTCACACTTTCAAACCACTCGAGGAGGTTTATGAGCAGCACATAACACAGATCAAAGATGAAGTTTATCAGCTGCGCAGGCGTCTTATGGAGCTCATCAGTCTTGTACAAGAAGTGGTGAGTATGTATGCAACAATTACAAAAATGTACCTCAGGGAAGCAGCATGAAATTTACCCTAAACTTACTCCTACAGTATAACAGATCTTGGTTTACGTGAGATTCAACTATGCGTGGCGGCCATCTTGGACGTCTATAACATAGTTAAGATAGGGGTCACCAGTCTGTCTAGACTATGTTGGCGCCCAGTCAGGCGTAAACTTGGATTTGTTTAACTGTAGGAGTGTGCTTTTTTAGTCAGTCTCTTCTGACTCTCTTCAAGATCCTCAAGACAGCTATCTCATATAGCAAAGAAGGAGGAAATACTAATGTATCGGCCTATCGTTAGCTCGTTTTGTACTTCTGTGGTTCAATTTATCCTCTGTAACGTTATTTGTACTCGGTCAGACCAACTAAAA
This sequence comes from Siphlonurus alternatus, assembly GCA_949825025.1. Taxonomy (NCBI): domain Eukaryota; kingdom Metazoa; phylum Arthropoda; class Insecta; order Ephemeroptera; family Siphlonuridae; genus Siphlonurus; species Siphlonurus alternatus. The sequence continues at coordinate 32,258,716 of OX463780.1, read as the reverse complement.
AAACATTCCCTTACTCCATGTTTGTAAACATTGTCATATGCATTCTGTGACCATGATGAATTTTAACTTAAAATCATTTATATAGTTAAAAGAGGATATTGATAAAAAAGAAAACATTCTTAACTTGTTGATCTTGTGCAGGAACGTAACGTTGAGTCTGTACGAGGCGCCAAGGACGAGAGAGTGCGAGAGATTCGTAACGCTGTGGAGCAGATGATAGCACGTCTTGACTCACACCTCAAAGCCAAGCTCATGACGCTGATGGGTCAGAAGACGTCGCTGATTCAGGAGACAGAGCAGCTGGAGGCGCTGCTGCATGAGGTGGACCGCCAGCTGCACACGTGCTCTCGCAGCGAGCTGATCCGCCGTAGCGGAGAACTCACTCGCAAGCTTCATGCAGTCAGGCGTAAGCCCATGACCAGCTTCGTCACCGCTCCCGTGCCGGCAGACTTCCAGAGGTAAGTCTCTTTATCTATCCTTATTTAAAAAAATCCTAGTAACCTCGTAATCCATACATCTTAATCCTTTTCAATAATTTGAAAAAAAGCATTGTTGGTTGGTTATTGTAATTCATGTAAGCTGCCCGTACACTTTTACTGAAAAAAATGAAAAGACATTTTTGTTTCTGAACCCAAGTGATTAATTTTATTACATACTTTAATTGTCAGTTAATCTTTTAATTTATAATTTTAAGATTACAGATTGTTAGAGTTGAACTATCATATTAATATACAATACAGTATTCTTAAATACAGTGTACAGTATAGCTTCAGTTTACAATACGACATACACAGTATAAAGTCTGTTTGGCCTCCCATTAGCCTACTGCCATGCACGTCTTCCATAAGGAGGAGGACAAAAGAGAAAGTTCGTGATGTCAGTTAAGCCGTAGCCCAAATATGCAATTTTCAGTCCTCTCTAAACCCCACTTGCTTTTCCAGTGAGATTGTGCCGCAATATGACAGCAGCACGTTCGTGATCCACAACTTCAGCCAGCTGCAACACAAGGCAGACCCTGTGTACTCGCCCCCTCTCTTCGTTAATGGCCTGTGCTGGAAGCTCAAGGTGTACCCAGACGGTAACGGAGTGGTCCGTGGAACCTACCTCTCTGTGTTCCTGGAGCTCGCTTCGGGACTGCCCGAGACATCAAAGTAAGCCTTCAAAGCTGTGCTGTATGTTACTGTACCGGTCCTGTGTAGCAATGTCCTCGAATTATAACTATAAACAATCTCCTTCAACAATATTTTGTAATGCTTGAAATTTTAATTTCTCTAATTCTATGTTATATTTTCAGTACAGTACCAATTTATCTTAAAAAATGTTTTGAAGAAATTATAAATTAATAAATGACATACTATATGGACATGGACATTAATCTACCAGTGGGCTTATATCACAACAAAACTGCTAGTATTAAATAATTCAAACAAAATAATTAATATAAAACTACTGCATTAAAGAAAACCTTGCTAAACAAATTTTCTCTAGAACTTTCAATATTTTAACAGGGTATTTGAGCAGCAAATTTTGTGTGTGCTTTAGTGTCAATACAAGAAAGCATTAGTTAACACTTTGACTCATCACTGATTTTATTATAGGTATGAGTACCGCGTTGAGATGATTCATCAGGGATCTCGAGACTCTAGCAAGAACATCATCCGAGAGTTTGCCTCTGACTTTGAGGTTGGCGAGTGCTGGGGCTACAACCGGTTCTTCAGGCTGGACCTGCTGGCTAGCGAGGGCTACCTCAACGCAGCACTCGATACGCTCATCCTGCGCTTCCAAGTGAGGCCCCCAACCTTCTTCCAGCGGTGCCGTGACCAGCAGTGGTACATTGGCCAGCTGCTCACCGTACAGGGGCAGTACCTCACACAGATCAACGGGCTCAAGGAGGTGAGCTGTTGTCGCCATTTTTGGCTTCATTAAAGGGGTACCAAAGTGAATACTTTTTTTACATATTCGGACAGCTAAGAATTCTAAGAATTCTAAGAATAATTCTAACATCCCTGTGGCTCAATATTTTCGTAAAATGCATAGTTATTTTACAATTAATTATTTAGTTTGAAAAGTGAGTTCTATGGCCGTTGATTGATTCAAGTCGATGCGCGCCCGCAGCGGCCGGTGATACAACAAGAAAGGGGCGGGAGGAGGTTCCCATGATTCGCGGGAAATTCTCGTCGTATCAGCGGCTGCTGCGGGCACGCACCGACTTGAATCAACCAACGGCTTTTGAACTCACTTTTCAAACTAAATAATTAATTTTGAAATAACTAGGCATTGTACGAAAATATTGAGACACAAGGATATCAGAATAATTCTTAGCTGCCCGAATATGTAAAAAAGTATTCACTTTGGTACCCCTTTAAAGTAAAAACTCTTGTCTGTATTAAAAAAATATAAGTAAGTATGCTCACATCATCTTAGCAACTGATGTAACTATTGGCTGCCATAAATTTTTTTCTTTACCAATGAGAAACCTAAAACATAAAAAAAACAGTTAATCTGCTGAAGTAAAAAAACACAAAATTTAAACTGCCTTTTCAACCAATTTTTAATGAAAAAAAAAAAAAAATCTGATTTGACTAGTAACTACAGTCCCCTCATTTTATTGCTAAATAAGAAAATTAGAAGAAGAAAAAAAAAAAAAAAAAAAAAAAAAAAAAAAAAAAAAAAAACTAACTAACTAACTAAAAACAATACATGTAGAACAGAAAAACAAAATAAATATTGTATAAATATGAAGATGTAGAGATGGCTTGCTCCAGTAATTAATCCATGACTTATATATATAAACTTATTTAGACTTAATCCTTAGCTGGTTTTGTAAATAACTACAAAATATTACTTTTTTTATTATTATTTCATTTACGAAATTACTGTATTATTTATTTATATGATAGTTTACTGATTAAAATTAAGTACAGGACTGCACACCACTTCTTCATAAATTTGTAGTTGTTGCAATACTGATCATTTCCTGGCCTTGTCTGCAGCAGCTGAGCATGGTTCGTGGCGGGACAGTCCCGAGCTCTGCTGCCTCCTCCCCGGCTGCTACTCGGGCACTTAGTGTGAGCAGTGAGCCGGCCATCTCCAGTCTGGAAGCTGCCACGGTCAGCGTGGCTCCTCCCAAGTCTGTGTCGCTGACCACCACACCCACGCTGCAGATGCCCCCCAGTGTGGCTACCCCTCCCGCCCCCCGAGCAGTGGATGCGGCCCAGGAGACCTCCCCAGAGTCCTCCCCTACTCGCAGGCAACGGCAGGAGCCACCAAGCAGTGGCAGCGACAGTGACAGCGAGATAGAAGCCTTCACTGACGAGCCAGACCAGCCTAGTTCAACCAGAGTGAACTTTGACGAGGCTTCTAACGATGAAAATGATATTGATGTTGAGGCAATGTCAGGTTTGTACAAGACGAGTTTGCTATTGCTATTTAATGGAAAAGCTTAAATATGGGTGAAAAATCTAACTTAATTTACAAGATAATGCTGTATAAGAAAGCACTTTCCATAAAAAATTAAAATGCTAATTATTTTAGTTACAAAAAATTGCAATTGAATTTAATTACTCTTGTTTTTTTCTCCTTTTATAAATTAACTGAATTCTGCTGTTGTCTAGAACTTCTCTTGGTTCCATTATTGACTTGACTCTGTATGGCTACCTTCCACATTAGACTTCAATTCTGTCCTCTAACTTAGAATTAATTGACAAATACTTAACCAGGATTTTATTTTAATTTCCTAATTTGCAGGTGATAATGACGTAGAGTTTTCTGTGACAAGACCTCTTCGTTTCCCTGACTTCCTGGCCTCCATTGGTCCCGAAGCGTTTGAGTAAGTATAGGCATAAAATGAATCTTGATGAACCACCCTCTTTGTGTGTTTCCTTGTTCCTGACTCCTCCTCTGTGTGTAGCTCGTTGCCTGAGAGTGGAAATGGTATGGGAGAAGAGATCATGCTGCTGCACCTGTTTGAGATGCAAGACCGTAGCAATGCCGCAGCAGCCGCAGCAGTTGGTGCCCCTGACAGATGCTGGAGAAAACCAACTCTCAACAACCCATCAGGTTAGTCTCAAACCTATGCCGGAGTCATCCCTTAAAGTGGTCTTGATCTCAAATCACCACATTTCATTTGTTTTAATTTAATTAACCAGGTGCTTTGTGTAGTGAATTTCTGGTATAATGGGGGTGGAGGGAGGGAGGGAGGGAGGGGGAAGCAAAAAACATACCAGTACTAAATAATAATTTTTTTGGTAATTTATTTCCTGTTATAGTCCAATAGTGAGGCTGAGGACATGAAGTGTTAGGTCTTAATGTTGCAGGGGCGTGGTTCAAGCCCCGTCGCCTGAGTCGCCAACCCCTGGCCACAGCCAGCAGTGTGCTGGACACTCTGCAACTAGACATGGGCAACCTGGGGGTGGGTAGCCCCTCTCGAGCACCCTATCTGCCATCCACAGCTCGTACCGACACAAGGCTGCCGCCCCTCGCAGACGAGACACCAATCAGACCATCCTGTCCGGCACCACAAAAAGGTAGAAGTACCTTTCATCATAAATTTATAGCTTTAATCTTACCATTAGTTCATGTAAATCTAAAGACGTTGTATGCCATAAACGTACAACAGGAACAGCTGCCAGTAAATTGCTTATTATAGCCAACATACTACTGTATTTGGACCTGTGTTTAGCATATACTTTAGTTTTCAGTACAGTTCGAATACCTACGAGAAAATATAACATTTTTTTTTTCTGTAAAATAATTAGATTTAAGAATTATATGGTACATCATGTAAAATACAGAAAAGTGATTTTACAGTAAACTGTCTTTTCTCTGCCCAGCATTCTTTGTTGTTGACTATTGCTGCTTCTCACAGGGAAGTCCCGTGGAGAGGGGCGACAGTCCTGCCGACACAGCACCCCTGCAGTGCCAGCAGTGCCGAGTACCAGCTCTGGGGGACAGCAGCGAGCTCTCAGCCCTAACACACAGGTTAGCTCCTCAATGCCACATCCATCAGAAAATGGAGACTGTAAATTAAAAAAAAAATCATTTTAAAGACAGCTTGGCTGATTATTTATAATTTTTGTCAACAAATTAAGACAAAAATAGGCTTGGTTACCATATCCCCTAAGATCAGTATATGTATTTTTTTTATGTTCCCCGGTCTCAAAGGTTGCAAACCAATATTATCCCATGACTTCCATAGCTATTGGTTGTGCACTCTGACTCATACTGATGTTGCTTGTAGGCTCACTTGAACGCCTACTTATCGTACGTGAAGCGACTGGAACTAGCAAGTGAGGATGAGGCAACTCGTGGGGCCACTGCTCTTCCTGGTAGAGGGTGAGTCCAGACATAGCAACTAGACTTAAGCTAAACTTCTTGTCATCTAGGAGAAGTTATTTAAATTATTATTTAAATATTGATGTACATTGTAACATGTGATTGAAGGACATTATTGTCAAGCTTATATTGTTGTGAAATCAAAAGGCAATAAAAATTATGAATTATAAATTAACATCATTGGCACTCAACAGAAAAACAATCTGCTATGCTGAGAGGCTTAATTTATATTGTAGAAATTTTATCTCAAAGTTGAAATTGCTTTTATCTTGCCTACTTTTGTTTATTACTGTACTGTATGCATAAGTTTTAAGTAAGACAATTCAAATCACCTTCGTTCGCTACTTGTCAAATTAATTTTATTTATTAATTGTATCATAATATACTCTTCTCCAATGGACAAAATTTCCAATGAAATTTTTTTATTGCAGAAATGAACAGAAAGCACCAAATTATGCTACTCTGAATTTTTTCAGATTTTTTTGAGACCCGTAACTATTTTTAAATAATTATTGGAAGTTCTGTAAGTTAAGTTGGCACCCTTGAATCCTTAATATAAAGGATAGACATGAGACGCTGAGACATTGACGCCTCCAGGGGGCGTGGCCGCACTTTCAGTAATTATTTAAAAAATAGTTCTGGGTTTCAAAAAAATCTGAAAAAATTCAGAGTAGCGTAATTTGGTACCCTTTATTCATTTCTGCAATAAAAAAATTTCATGTATGTTGTGCATTGATTGAAACTTATTTGCTGATGCTGGAACTTATGTTACGAGTTACAAGTAGCATCTTATTGCAGGACTCCTGAGTTCAGCTTAGGAGTGTCTGAAGCAAGCTCTGCTGCTACTTCGCTGCTGCCCAGGGCTGGCCAATCAGAGAGCTCGGTTGCAACCGCTCTTCCTCGCTCAGAGGAGAATGTAGTGCCGATGGTGCCCCCTGTCTCTATGGCTGGCCTGTACTCGCTGGGGGCATCGCCCTACTTCAAGGATTGGTTCAAACCTGCAGGTGAGACTTTCACGTGGCAAGAAGAAATAAAAAGTGGACGGAAAAATATTTCAGATACAAGGTTTAAATGTAGAGAGATTTAACCTTAACTTATTTAAAATTTTAATATTTTTAATTTAGGGAATGAGTTTCCTTTAATTCTCAGATTTGTTATTTTATTATTTTACATTTTACATTACCTGTTGGTATAATGTCTTATTTTTATTTTAATTGTCCGTCTTTCAAGGTACAAGTAAATAGATTCACATCAATGTAATCTATGCCACTTGACCAAATACTTTTGACAGACAACAAATATGCAACTATTTAAATTCAGTACTTCGGTAAACTGTATAGTGTATTCATTTTGAAAGCCAAGAAAAAAGTTCACTGACAAAGTTTAGTAATTACATTTATTATATTATTATTATTTTCTGACTTTAATGGCAACTCTATTGTCTGCAGCCCAGCGTGATGTGGCCACCAAGCAGGAAAAGGGACGTGGCTCTGGAGGAGGTGTGGCAGACGAGCAGGACGGCAAGCAGCCCAAGAAAGATGGCAGCAGGTAACTGTCCTTTCATAGTTCTATACAAATGAGTACCCCTATCAGTGGTTAAAGTGGGGGTTGTGCTGCAGCCAGGGAAAGATGGCAGCTCTAACTGATATCTATTGATGATAAAGTACAGAAATAGAACATGAAGAAATGAACGTATTGGCGTTATGAGTTTATTTTCATTATTGATGTACTGTATTTTCTTTTTTTTTCTTCTTCAATAATCAAACTATGTTAAGGGAAATTTGTAATTATTGTGTACACTCTTCGGCCTTGAAAACTTTCAGGGACACATAATGACAGTTTAATATTTGAATAATTACAAAAATTAACAATACTCTACAAGAAGTTGCTCAATTTTTGTTTTTATAGCAAATGCATTTGGCGTTTTTCTAGCACATTTTTTGTAAAGGTAATTAATTCTTAAGTTTGGTCACAGTTAGTGGAATGAGTGCAGTTCAGTGTTCTGTTCTTTTTGATCAGGACTGCACAATGATGTTAGTTGATTGAACATGCCTCTTGACATTTTTGTTTTGTTTTGTTTCAGCTCAAATGATCGTTCTGCAGATGCCCCTTAGATCTTCTACTTAACATTAAACATGATACCAAAAATAACAGCAACACAGACTTTATTCTAATATTTATTAATAATTAAAACTTAAAAAAAACAACAAGCAAACTTACTACATGTTAAGGCTTAATTTAGCAACACTCTATTAGACAATGCACAGCTAATTATATTTTAAATAGAACACCACACTAACTGTAGAAAAATAACATAGTAATTTTGATGTACACCCTGTATCATAATATTTTTTTTTTTAAGTAGTTGATAGAGATTGAAAAATAAAGTCCTCTACCTGGTCTCGTATATGCTAAAGTCTCAAATTAGTTTCAACTTTATAAAAGATTTATTGCTTGTTTTAGGACATAATATAGTAATAGAGTGTGCTGTAGAGTTAAAATTAAAATGCAAGGTTAAATGTTATTAAAATGTAAAATATTTGAATGGAACTTCTCAGACAAATTCTAAAATGTTAAAGTCTAAATTAGAATGTAATATTTATTGACTAAAAGGTAAAATACTATGTAATTAAAGTAATTAAAATACATTATAGTCCACTATTTATGTATAATAAGAAATTTGTATTATTTTAACAAACTCTTGAAGAGCTAAATTAGTATTTAGATCAAAAGTATATGTATATATTTTTTTTCCATTTTTTTTTTTTTTTTTTTTTTTTATTTCAAGAAAGTAAATAATATATATGTTTTGAAAGAAATTGAATCAATTTTCTACATTTCAATGACAAAATTTACAATTCTTCTGTAAATTATTTAATCCACCCTTTTTATTATAATTATATTGTACAATATACATGTATAAGTATTAAAAGTGTACAAAAAGTATTAACTAAAAAGGGGAAAAAAAAGTTATTACATGTATGTATACTAATTATTTGCATAAGTGCTAAGATGGCAAATAAAGGTAGAAACTAGAAAAAAAAATCCTTTCTGTGCAGCTTTTGACTTCCTGCTATAAAGTGTTTTATTGCAATATGTTCTTCTATAATTTAATTAATGCTGGTCCTGCTGCACTCATCATTCTCTCCAACATGTATTCTAAATATTAAACTATAAAGAAAGGTTGTATTTTCCCTATTATTATATTTTATAAGTTTCAAATAATTGTAAACAATTCACTTATATTTTTGTTCATATAATTACTTTTCCTGTATAACATAATATGTAACACAGTTAATATATTTTAGCAATAATAAACAAATAATAAAAAATATAACACATTGTGTATTTTTATTTTTAATTATATGTGAAACGTGAAGTTATACATACCAGTTTACTGGTGGAACCATATTAAAGTATAAAAAGTTTACAAAAATTCATGTAAAAATAACTGTAATAATAAAATTTTACTGTGTTATGAGATATTATAAAATATATATACTTTAAATTAAAACAATCACGGTCTCAATTTTTCAAGTTCTCATCATACTTTTTATAAATGACTCATTTTGTCATAAAATTATTAAATTTCATAAATGTGAGTAAAAGTATTAAAAATAATATACATATATTACCATTTAAAGTGATGCAGGAATAAAAAGTTTTAAATGACAAAATTTTAATTTTATAATGCATTATATTTTACAATTAATAGTTAAATATACTGTATGTGGTTTAAGTATTAAATACTGCGATCACAAGTGCGCAGTTTCGAAGGCTGTGAAGGTAAATTCGGAGCAGTTTGACCACGACGATGTCATTAAGAGGTCGCTCCAAGGGGCGGGACCCGTGGGTGGAGGGCCCTGCAAGAACACGCAGCTCTCGTGGGGCTCCCAGCACGAAGGGGACGTAAAACCAGGACCTTGAAGAACGGTCTGCAGGTGGCGGATGTAGCGGATAGCAAGCCTGTAATAAAATATAATTTATATTATAATATAATTATAATATGTTATAATTTGCTAATATATAGTTTTTGATACGTTTTACTAATGTAACCACGCGATATATCGGAATATATTAATTTATATTGACGAATTTTATTTCACTATTGACTTTCCGCGATGCACACGTATTGTTTATTGCACACGCGTGCAAAATACAGAATAAAAATTAAATTGATGATTATGATTTATCAGAGATTTATATACATAAAGCGATATAGCTGAATTATTAACACAAAATAAAATGTAGATCGAGTAATACTTTTCTCTGAATGAAATAATGTAGTATAATTTGAATATATAAAATAATTATAATTATGTTAATAAATATATAAAAAAAGGGTTTTATTATATACCTTAAAGATTCAATCTTTGAGAGCTTTTTTCCTGGAGGTTTGGAACTTGGAAGTTTTCCTCTCAGCAGATCAAAAGCTTTGTTCATATCCCGCATACGAGTTCGTTCACGATCGCAGGCAGATTTCTTTGGATCTGTAATTATAATCTTTATTGTAAACTCAGAATAATCCACATGCAGCAAAAAGATTCATTAAAACTTTATCATACATGATAATATAACAAGGTGGATATACGATATATATAAGCGCATGGTGTATTATCCTTTTATTATCATTATATAATTTAATGTAATTAAATTATTTCAGACGATCGGAACGATGCCCGGCGCGCGCGCTGAAAAATATAATATAATATGATATCGGCGCTAATATATATATATATATATATATCCCAGCAAACCATGCCTTGCTGGCCTACAGCTGGCCAGCTGCTGGTCTGCTGCTGGTACTGCTGGCAGATGGCTTGCCAGCAGAGGCCAGCAGTCGGCCATCTGACGGAGTGACAGCATGCGGCTTGCCTTCAGAGGCCCCATATGCTGGCCAGCACTGGTATGCCATCCATAAATTTTGATTTTGAAATTTTTTCGGGACAAATAATTTTTATTTTTGAAACATGTATTTCTAACATCCCTCAACTTAAATTCGTAAGAAAATATTAAAATTTTTAAAAAATTATACTTTTATGCTACTTTTCTTACAGTTTGTATTGAATTCTTCATATCCGTATAAGTTCAAATATTTTGAATAATAAGTAAGCACTAACATCAACTATTTACTAACAATCGCCCAAGTGTAGGGGATAGGACGACCATTTTCAGTCATAACTGGTTCACTCGTGCTTTTTCCCACGGCTATTGTCGGCACCTTTTTTTTGTCGGTACGCCCAATCGGGTCCCGTTAAGATTTTAGTCTCTAAACGGGCTGTCGTGACGTCAAAGTATATAAAAAACTTAATTTTTCTCGATTTAAATTTTGGTCGACAATATACGCTTTAAAAGTATGCGAAAAACGCCAACCAGGGCTATTCTCCTATAATAGGGGGTATACGCGCCCCTGTCTGACTTATGGCGCTAAATACTGAATTCTGATTGGCCTAAAAGTGGATATTGGAATTGCTCTGATTGGCTTAAAAGTGGATTTTGGAATTGCTCTGATTGGCCAAAATAAAGTTGTTGATTTTTTTCTAATTGGCTGAAATTTTAATTGTTGGAACTTTCAAGTGATATCATTGGTTTAAGAATATCCACTTTTAAACCAATCAGAGAGCTGCAATAAAAAACCACTTTTTACCCATATTTTAATTTAAAAAAAGACTTTTTTCACCATAAAAATTATTTAAAAAATCATAAATGGTAGAAAATAGTGTTTTAAATTGTTATATTTATTTATTTCAAAAATATTAATTATTTATACAGGGACCAAGCGCAAATTTTCAACAATAGGAATTTGCAACTGAAAAGTCAACAAATTCTGATCAGCCAATCAGAAGTGTCCAACTTTTAATGCTTTAAAATCAATGATTTCACTGAGTGAATGTCTCCATCGTCTCAAAAATCGTTCTTTTCGCCCTTGAAAACCCCTAGGTGCATTTGGTTAAGAATGTAAATCCTCTGGAGCTCCAGAAAAAGTATCGAAAAAATCGATTTTAACATTGAGTTACGTATCCCCGACGGTGAAAATATCCACTTTTTCCGATGCGCTTATACCCGATAACAATAGAAGAATAACCCTGACGCCAACCTCTGATTCGAGGTGGCAGCACAATCGATTTCCCTCTCGTTTTTTTTTCCTCCCGCCAGATGGCACTGTCATCGAATTTTAGCGGGATACCCCCTTTCTTGTGACGTCACTTCCTGTGACGTCACACAAGTCTTCATATAACCCTTCTCAAATATTAATAGCACCGTTATTGTCGGGATGCTGAAAGCGGGATACCCTCTGCAATTGATGACGTCATTAATGATACCCCCTGCTGACATAGGATATGATAAGAACATTCACGGGACTTCTTGGACTTGGAGAAGGAAATATCGGAGGGGAGCACACATTCGGCACAGTTATTGGCGGCACCCTTACCCCCAGGAAATACATGATATCGCATTTAACGGGATGTTACTAAAATCGGGATACCCTCTTTCCATTAATGACGTCACAATCACCCCTTGCCAACATAGGAAAGATAAGAATGTTCACGGGACTTCTTGGACTTAGAGAAACAAATATTGAAGGGGGAAAACACATTCCGCGCGGATATTGGCAGAACCTTTACCCCTCAGAAATTAATATATGATATAGCTTTTAACGGGATGTTACTAAAATCGGGATACCCTCTTTCCATTAATGATGTCACAACAACCCCCCTGCTAACATAGGAACGATAAGAATATTCACGGGACTTCTTGGATTACAGAAGGAAATATTGAAGGGGGAGCATACATTCCGCACAGTTGTTGCCAGGACCTTCAGAAAAAAAAAAAATCCATAACAGTTTTCTACGGGATTTGCATTCCCCTTGATACTATGATCTCGCATACATGTAAACGGGATACTGTGGGCGATGCCTTCAAATGATAAAATCTTGATCACAAAACTTACTATTTTCCAGCTTCCTAGTGTCAAATTCCTCATACGATCTTCAACAACAAGTACACTGGATGGTCATGAATTACATTTACTATTACTAATTTAGTTTTCAACAGGATAAGATTGTAAATTATCCCAAATAATAAGCACTGACACAAAACCTAACACAATGTGGCGTAGCCATCTTCTTTACTAGCATTTTCCCATAATGCATTGAAGCTGGAGAATTTCGGGGGTTCACAACGCATACTAACTAACGAACAGCTTGACGGGGTTTTTAAGAACTTGCTCGCATGCAAGTCCACGTACCCTGAAAATGACATCACAAACTGTTTCGCAGTATCATAGACGGGATGCGAAAATAAATTTTCACCCTCTAATAATTTCTGCGGACAGATAAACGGGGTGTGGACTTTGAAATTTTCAGTACTCCAAGCGTTGCAGACCGACCGTCTGTCAATACCGGCGATCGCACGATTAACCTCCCGGTACCTTCATCGTTCTCCGCACTCAGGGCTCTGTTATAGACCGACCGTCTGTCGATACCGGCAATCGCACGATTGACTTCCCAGTACCTTCATCGTTCATCGCACTCTTGGCGGCTGGCTACCAAAATTTTCTTTCCATGTCCTCTCTGTGGGATGTACGACCGCCTGTCGATACCGGTGATCGAACTGGCAACTCCCGGTGTCTGCTTTCTTAATCGCATTCCATCAGCCACTCACACGAGAGGGTGAGAAAGAATAGTGATATTTACTATGCAAATATTGACAGGACATAAGACTTAGAAAATATTGCAATGAAAATAAATTCAGCGTTTAAAATATACCGCCACCTATGAAAATGTACCACGAAGCATAAAGGCGGGATGTAGTGTAAGATAACCCTCGAAGGTGACGTGAGACGAAATATGAATGAACGGAACATTGGCGGGATAAAAACTTTGAAGAAAATAAGATAAGTTGTCTCGCAATTATTGCCGGGCTGAAAAAACTCAAGAGTAAGTAGAGAATAGTACCTGGCGAGAATATTGACGGGATTTGAAAAACTTTTTCCAGCGTCAATTTCAAAGTCTACGTACAGTGATAGTCAGTTGACCTCGACATTTTCTTTCAGTTTTTTCTCTCAATTTCTAAAACGCTAGCTCGAACGACTCCAGGCCCTGAAATGACGTCACAAACCGTTTCGCAGTATCATAGACGGGATGCGAAAATAAATTTTCACCCTCTAATAATTTCTGTGGACAGTTACACGGGATGTGGACTTGGAAATTTTCAGTACTCCAAGCGTTGCAGCCCAACCGTCTGTCAATACCGGCGATCGCGCAATTAACCTCCCGGTACCTTCATCGTTCTCCGCACTCAGTGCTCTGTTATAGACCGACCGTCTATCGATACCGGCAATAGCACGATTGACTTCCCGGTACCTTCATCGTTCACCGCACTCTTGGTGGCTGGCTACCAAAATTTTCTTTCCATGTCCTCTCTGTGGGATGTACGACCACCTGTCGATACCGTTGATTGAACTGGCAACTCCCGGTGTCTGCTTTCTTAATCGCATTCCATTAGCCACTCACACGAGAGGGTGAGAAAGAATAGTGATAATTACTATGCAAATATTGACAGGATATAAGACTTAGAAAATATTGCAATGAAAATAAATTCAGCGTTTAAAAAATACCGCCACCTATGAAAATGTACCACGACGCATAAAGGCGGGATGTAGTGTAAGATAACCCTCGAAGGTGACGTGAGACGAAATATGAATGAACGGAACATTGGCGGGATAAAGACTTTGAAGAAAATAAGATAAGTTGTCTCGCAATTATTTCCGGGCTGAAAAAACTCAAGAGTATGTAGAGAATAGTACCTGGCAAGAATATTGACGGGATTTGAAAAACTTTTTCCAGCGTCAATTTCAAAGTCTACGTACAGTGATAGTCAGTTGACCTCGACATTTTCTTTCAGTTTTTTCTCTCAATTTCTATACGCTAGCTCGAACGACTCCAGGCCCTGAAAATGACGTCACAAACTCTTTCGCAGTATCATAGACGGGATGCGAAAATAAATTTTCACCCTCTAATAATTTCTGTGGACAGATACACGGGATGTGGACTTGGAAATTTTCAGTTCTCCAAGCGTTGCAGACCGACCGTCTGTCAATACCGGTGATCGCGCGATTAACCTCCCGGTACCTTCATCGTTCTCCGCACTCAGTGCTCTGTTATAGACCGACCGTCTATCGATACCGGCAATAGCACGATTGACTTCCCGGTACCTTCATCGTTCACCGCACTCATGGTGGCTGGCTACCAAAATTTTCTTTCCATGTCCTCTCTGTGGGATGTACGACCGCTCGTCAATACCGGTGATCGAACTGGCAACTGCCGGTATCTGTTTTCTTAATCGCATTCCAGCGGCCGCTCAGAGGGGGAAAGTGCCATTAACGGGATATGTTAAAAGAGCGTACCCATAATTTAATTCTGGGTATTATCGGGACTTAAAATATTTTCTCCTTTTCTTCCTTGCCATGAATTTTCGTGTCAGGGTGAGCAAAATGACCAAAAGTTTCAAAAGTGCTAGTACCGGGATATGAAAATTAAGGTTACCTTATAATACCATTATGATCATAGACGGGATATCAAAAATGTCCATTGAAATAGCATTGGAGGGGAAGATGGATTCACTTCACTTTGCTATTTTAAGTGCTATTAACGGGATATGAAGAACGAGCGTACTCATAATGTAATGCTGTGTATTATCGGGACCCAAAAATCATCTCTTCTTTCTGTCTGCCATGAACTTTCTTATCAGGGAGAGCAAAATGGCCAAAAGTTTCAAAAGTGCTAGTACCGGGATATGAAAATTTGGGTTACCTTATATTACTATTATGATCATAGACGGGATATCAAAAATGTCCATTGAAATAGCATTGGAGGGGAAGATGGATTCACTTTGCTATTTTTAGTGCTATATATTATCGGGATATGAAGAAAGAGGGTACCCATAATTTAATGATGTGCATTATTGGGTCCCAAAATCATCTCTCTATTTCGGTCCTGCTATGAATTGTCATATCAGGGGAAGCGAAATGACCAAAAATTTCAAAAGTGCTAGCACCTGGATATGAAAATCAGGGTTAGCTAGTATTACCATTATGATCATTGACGGGATATCAAAAATGTCCATTGAAAAGGGAAGATGGATTTGCTTTGCTATTTTAAATGTCATTAACGGGATATGAAAAAGTGGGTGACCAAAAGTTACGGCTGTTTCCTGACGGGACTTCAAATTCTTTCTTTTTTTAAGCTTTGCAATGAATTTTCCAATCATGGGAGGTAAAATTCACAAAAGGTTCAAAAGTGCTAGTCCCGGAATATGAAAATGGAGGGTCACTAGTATTACCTACATGATTATAGACGGGATGTCAAATATTATATTTAAATAGCATTAAAGGGGAAGATGGATTTCAAATTGCTATTTAAGGCATCATTATCGGGATATGAAAATGAGGGTGCCTATACGTTCTCTCAAACATCCCAGTGACCACATGGACGTCCCCGGGACGCCCCTGGGACATCCCTCTAAGGTCCCCGTTGGACGTCCCCAAGGACATCCCCCATGTCCATCAAAAAAGGACGTCCCTGCGGACGTCTTGTGGACATCCCTCGGGGATGTTTCCTAATTTTCACTTGCCAATTATGTATTAATTCATCTTAAAATTTATATTAAAGAAGTTTAGGGTCTTTTAGAATGAGGACTACAAGATTACCAAATAAAAAAATTGGGTGCGTCGGGAATCGAACTCGGACCTTTTGGTTGATACACGACGTCGTAGACAACTTGGATATTGCTCTTCATTACTAAAGTGTGGTTTATTTGGATCTATAAATTGTAAAGTTTTGGGTGTTGTATAATATTTAATATTACGAGCGAAGTTGCGTTTTTTTATTTTTTTAAGCAAACTGGTACATTGGGAGATTGTTATTATTTAATACAACATTAAATATATTGAGATTTAAATTTATTTAAAATAAATTAAAATAACATTTTATAATTTTAATTAAAAAATGTTTATTCATTAATAAATTATAAATTGCAACGTTCAAATGCATCTCTAATTGTTAACAGACTTCGACATTAAAAAAAAAATATTTTTAATTTTTTAGAAATTTTTAAAGGTCCCTCCGAGGACATTTGTGGGACGTTCAAGCGTCCCTCTAAAATCCCCGGGGGACTTTAATGGGACCTTGTTTATTTTTCATAGATATTTTTATCTACGAGTATATTTTATTAAAAAAAAAATATTTTTCTGTGCAAATTACGCACTTTAATATTAAGTAAAATTTCACGTCTTATTTTAAATATTAATATTTTCATATAATATTTTAAATAATATTAACTATATTTGTATATTTTTAAAATCAGTACATAATAATGAACAGCACATATTATGATTTTAATGAAAACATTGACTAAAAGGGTCCTTTCAAAGTCCCCCGGGGATGTTCAAGGGACAGCCGTGTTGCATCCCCAGGGGATGTTCTGAGAGACTTTCATAAAAATATTAAAAAACCTAGAAAATTATTTTCGGAGTGTAGCTAAAACCGTTTTTAGAACACGGAAAACATGTTTAAAGTTAAAGGGTTTTGAAAACTAGCACGTAAAACGTTCAGGGATGTTGGGGGATCTTGCGGGGATGTTCGCAAGGTCCCCGGGATGTCCATGTGGTCACTGGGATACAATCGGGACCTCAATTTATTTTCTTTTCAAATCTTTGCTGTATATTTCCACATCAGAGGGAGAAAAAGACATAAAAACATGTTCCCGGGATATAAAATAATCAGGGTATAAGATATTTCAGTAACAATAGACGGGATGTTCTTTATATAGAACATTCAGAAAGGGTATGGAATACTATTTATTGTATTATTGTTGGTATGAATATTGTTTGATAGCTGCATCGATTTCATTGGTTCATATTGTAAATATAATGGTGCTGCCATGATGTATTAGGTTTTGTTCCAGGGCTATAATTTTGAAAGTTTACTGTATTATCGTGCTTAAATCAAAATATCTGTGTGTAAATTATTTACATGACCGTCCAGTGTTATTTTTATTGATTTTATTGAAGATCGTGTGAGGAATTTATCACTCAGAAAATCAAAAAACGTAAGTTTTGAATCAAATTCTCAAACATTTCGAGATCGAGATTTTATCACTCGTTGCCATCATATATAAAGTATCCCGTTTACATATATTTGAGATAATTTTTTCAAGGGGAATGCAATTGAAGAAATTTCCCAACAATATTTGTGTTGAATCTATGCTACCCTTTTTATAATACATTCCCCCCCCCCCCCCCCCAAGTCCAAAAGTCCTGTCAACTTCCTTCCTACACCTTATGAGTAGGGCGTGCAATTATGATGTATATATGTGATGTCATTAATCACAAAAGGGCATCCCGCTTTTATTTCCTGGAAGTATCCCGTAAATAGCTGTATGATGAATATTTTCGTAAGTGTTAGGATACTGGCAATAACTATGTGGAACCTTTGCTATCCCTTTCAAAATATTCTTTCTAAGTCCAGAAAATCCCGTCAATTTGCTTGCTACATTTTACACGAGAAAAGTTAACAGCAAAATCCAGTATCCCGCTTACATGCACGTTGCTAAATTTGTACAAGAGGAAACTATATCTTACATCAATACGTTAAAAAACTGTGGAAGTCCTGGTAATACGCTTTGTTATTTTATTTTATAAAGGGTAAAACTGGTGTAATTTTTTTTCAAATTCCTATATCCCGCTTATTTTCACGTGATTTAATTTGACTAAGAGGGAACTATCTTTACGTACAGATCCCGGTTATATACGTGGTGGAACTTATATTAAAGAGGTAAATCTGTGACGTCATCACTGACAACTTAGTGACGTCATCATTAACAACTTGGTGACGTCACAAATAAGTCCCGTCAATGACGAGGGGGAATGTCAATACTGCGACCACGTGACACACCACGTGATATCCCGTCTATCACCATTTCTATAAGAGGTTAACTTACTGTTGTGACGTCACTTCCGTATCCCGTCATAATCAGGGTGTACCGCATCCCGTTATTGTTGTTGTCACTAATTAAACTTTGGCCTCAATTATCTCGGAAACTACCTGTACGAAAATTACCAAAAATTTTGTGGGTTCGTTTGCCCCCCTAATTAACTAATTAATCGCAATTAGATTCGATTTGGACGTTGTCATTTTTGGGTCCCAACAATAGTGAACTCAAACGCATCCTATTTAACTACGAAAATGGGAGTGGGGGCACCTGCCTACGGTGCCAATGGTCCTGAGTTCGATTCCTGGTGGTGACAATTTTTTTATTCAATTTGATAATTTTTTCTTATTTTGCTTATATTAATTAAGCATAAAAATAATTTTCAGTTGATACTGAATGATTTTAATTTAATTGCTAATTAAATTAAATTTTGTGATGGCATGCCAGCGCTGGGTCCAGCATCTGGCCGGTATACAAGAAAAGCGCAGAACCAGCATGGCTTGCCAGCGCATGCCAGCAGTGGCAAGCCGGTCTGTGGCCAGCTGTAGGCCAGCAGGTTTTGGTTTGCTGGGATATATAATAGATACACAGGACCCAATCAGATTCCCACACAGCACACAATGGATATTTTTTAGATGATATCTAGATATAATCTGTATAGAACTTTTTACTTATCTAAAAATTATATAGATATTATCTATGAACTTTCATGGATATTTTCTAGCTAAATGTCCTCTATTTTTTGGATAAAGTTATCTTGTTAATATCTTATCCTATAATTATACAGTTTTTATCTTGCTATATTATCCTCCTATATACTATGCTTCTATTTTTAAGTAAAAACACACATAATAATTTAATTTAACATACATTTTTATTATTTATAACATTTCTCAATCAACATACATTATAGGAAATTTTAAAGAACTTGTGATAAATCATCATACATATATGTAGAATGATAAAAAAATAATATTATATGACAAAATTGGTTCTCATTTCTTAACAAAACTTAACTACTGCTGACATATTATAACATAAACACATATATTATATAATACTGTATGCATATTCATTAATATTTCAATATATATTAAAAATTATAATATTAAATGCATATATAGTCATTGCATGCATGGCATACAGTATAACAAATTCCATATAAAACAATTAACTGTATGCATACAGTATGCATTATATATGTTTTGTTTTAATTGTTATTAAAAAAGTAAAAGAACCTTAATTGAGCAATACAGATGTACTAAATTATTATAAATATGCAAGAGTATATAAAAATACAAGGAAAACAACTGCAATTTAGTATGCATACATTAAAAATTATCTCACTTATTCATTTTAAAAACATATACACACTGTTCTCCCTACTTGCTTGGCTTCTTTTGCTGGTCAGCATTGCTGATCTGTAGTGATGATCTGATCTGATATTGCCCATTACAGCTGGCTGCAGTTTTCAGGAACCAATATGTTGCACTGTATAATTTATGCCATGGGTAGATAAGCTGGGTCTAGGTATTGGATGTTGTCATGTCTGCACCCCTGTAAAGTTAAAAAAAAAAAAAAAACATATAAACATCACTATATTTATGTTTATGCTGCTTGCAGAATGGCTGCATTTTGGTCATTATGAAAATATATAGCCACTGTATGGCCAATGTGAAATTTTCTCCTAGAAAACAATAGAGGTGGTGAAAACTAATATAAATATGTATGCATACTGCGCGCACTTGCATATGAAATACTGTACTGAAACTTTAAAATAAATATGCTGCTTATTTGTGACATATTGTTATAGAATTATACTGTGTATACAGAAATTACAGTATAAATATTTGCAGTAATAAATATTATAGTAAAAATACAGTATCCATAAATACACAGCTGTAAAACGTATGCATACATATACAGTATATATTATATGCATATGATATCATAAGCGCCGCGGTCGGTGAAAATAACGAACCTAAAATTGTTAATAATATATCATCCATATTATAATATAATTACAAATGCTGGCCTGAAATAATGTTAATTTTAATACCGGCAAAAACATTGTAATAATTAAACCCTCATTGCATACCTTATAAATTATTAGACGACTTGAAACCTGCATGGCTATATACTCCAATACTCCAAGGCTTACATTGGTGCATCATGCAGTCAACCGCCGCAGCCCATATAATCCACTTTTCTGGACAAAAAGTACACACATTGTTAAAGCCGACCAAAGATTTATGAGCAGAAAATACTCATAATTGATTTCTTACCTTCCACTTGAAGATATTTTCGGTTTTAGATGAGAAATTGATATATTTTTCACGATAAAACCGTTGTGTTTACAACAAACATGCAGAATTTTCGAAGTGCGCATGACGTCACATAAAAATTGTACCCGCGATGCAAAAAAATCGCTCCAGATAGAGAATAGATAAAATTATCTATAAAATATCTAGATAAAAATATCCTCAGATAAATTATAGATAAAATTATCTATAAAATATGCAGTAAGTTTTAAAAAGTTTACATACGCATTAATTATTTTAATTTATTAATGAAAGAAAAATTTAATTAATTTAGGTTTCAAAATTTAATTAATTCAAAATTTCAATGGAATAAACAATATGTACATAAAATTTATATATTAAAATTATTAATTTGAAGTATATAATATAACATTAAATAATAATAACTTTTGTTCATTCTTTTTTTTATACATTATATACAATAAATCTATTAATATATTATTTATTATAAATTTTAACTGTCATGTGCATGTTTAAAATTTGGATAACTTTATCTATATAATATCTCTTCCAAAATAAGCAA
Source organism: Siphlonurus alternatus (assembly GCA_949825025.1). Classification (NCBI taxonomy): domain Eukaryota; kingdom Metazoa; phylum Arthropoda; class Insecta; order Ephemeroptera; family Siphlonuridae; genus Siphlonurus; species Siphlonurus alternatus. Next base: position 32,237,545 of record OX463780.1, on the reverse strand, counting down.
AGGTAAAAGATGGCAGTATCCAATTTTTATCTACATATTATCTCGGCACTTTAGATAAATATTGTATAAATATTAGATATCGTTATCTTGAATTGTGGCATATCCACTAAATATCTGCATATACAAAAAATATCCAAAAAATATCTAGATATTGAGTTTTGTGTGCTGTGTGGGTTACTTTTCGTGAGCATGTGAACTAATAACAGATCCAGTTAATCAGGAAGAGTCATTAAAAATGTCTGCTAATTACTTAATTACTGGAGATGTTAAAAATTAAAAACTTGACAACAGCCTGATAAAAAAAAGAAATATTGATGAATTATCTCGTGCCTGTAAACTCTGCTGCTCCGCATTGCTGATGTGTTCAAGAAGTTGCCTACCTAGCACGGCGCGCAGATTCTTATTTTCGATTGAGCATCCTCTAGCTGTCCCTATTGTATACTATAGACAGTCTACAATCTTTGAGCTCCCCATTTATTTCCCGAAATATTTTTTCTCCTGACGATATGACCGATCGAGTCAGTGGAACACTCAATTAACACTTCACTCATAAACCTGTCTCATGACTCTCTAGCTGTGGGACTGAATTAACAGAATTTATATATATTTCACTTTGTGTATGGGCCTTTTTCAGACACCATTTGGGTTATTTTGTTTTCTCCCAAATATGTAATTTTTAACCCAATAAACAATTATTACATATATAATTATTTTTATTACTTAATTGTCAGTGCTCACTGCATGCATAGACTTACAAAGGGTATAAAATAAATATAATATACACATGCGCGCGTTCTTAATTATCTTTTAACTAATATGAAGCCGACGTATTCGAATTAATTATATAGTACGAATTTTTAACTTTTGAAAATTAAATGTCTTACAAAATTCCTCTTAAAAATACCTTCAAGGGTGCGTTAATTATTATTAGTGTGTACCTTTCTCGATGGAGGTCACTGCCTCGCTCCACGCGGGGTTGTTCGCGGCTCGGACGGCGACACTGCAGCGCAGTTCCAGCTCGGCAAGTGCGGGATCGACGGAGGCAGCGAGCCGCTCAGCAGGCACGCTCCACATTCGAAGGCCCGCCCCAGTCCTCTGGGTTCCCGGGTCTTCGCAGCCCAGTCCCATCAACTCCTCCAGAGATGAAAAACAGAGCATGTCCCCCGCCATAGCACGACTGACAGTATCGATGTTACACGTACGTCCTCGCAGTGCATGGAGCGCTTGATTAAACAGGTGGTGCAGACCGCTAATCCGCTCTAATCCCACCCGCATTCTACGTCTCATGTAGCGTCTAATATCGTTTTTAAATTGCAGATACGCATGACTATTATATATGTCATTGAAGGTATAACAGTTGTTCTGTTTTTAATGTTTGGAAATTTTGAATAAAAAATAAGATACAAAAAAATTGATGTTGTATTTAAATTTTTTTTTTTTTGTACTTTTCGTATGTGCAATTATTGTATAATAATTAATATGCGTAGTACAATAGTACGTGCAATGTTCATTCTCTCGATACATTTTCCTAAGGTTACAACCTTTTAATTTACTTCACTCAAAGCATAATATGTATTTTATAGCCTGGAAAATTACTTAATTATATAATACAACAAACTGTATTAAAATGAAGCGCAAATTCAAAAGAGTAATAAATTCAAGCTGTATGTTTTGTTGAAATGTACAACTTATTTCATGCCATGACGAGTCAGTTTCTTAAAATTACATTTAATAATTATATGTAACAAAAAATAAAATACACTATTAAAAGCATAAATTTATATATTTTTCTTCTTTTTATGCCTGCAATTAAATAAAAAAACAAGAGAATAATAAAAAAATTAATCTATAAATTTTAAATGTTAAAGTTGCACGCGGTTAAGCAATTGATTGTATTTTTGGGGGGCATCGACACAATGGGTTGAGTGTATATATACATGATCAAGACCTTTTTTAATATAGACCTTAAGTTTCCTTTAGTAATTATTATCGATATCGACAAAAGCTTCCATTAAAATGATGACATTGGTTAATATTCGAAAATTATAATTACAGTATTAAAACGTGCATGAATAAATTATTACTTTTAGTTCAAATAAATTAATGGGAAGATAATTAATAATGTAGGTGATAATGTTTGTATGTGTCGAGAAGATGGATAGAAAATTATAATTTACTAATGCAACCCTTTCCAAAATTACAAACCCATAACATTGCCTATAACGTAATATTAACTTTGGCTTCATGTCCGTACATATTTTATGTCAAACAATGAATAAGTATATAAAGCATCAGTCCTCACAGACAAACTGATAACAATAGTAACAGTGAAGGTGCGGCATGTTGAACAGGCCTGACGTAAAGAGAAACATACCGCAAGCTTTTTCGACTGGGTAAGTATACAATTATAGAAACTCTATGTAATTCAAAATTAATTATTTCATTAAAATGACTCACAAAAATTGCATGAATAAAAAAATAAAAAGTTGAATGGCAGAGACGACACGGATATATTATATATATATTATTATATAACAAATTATATACTTTTGTAAATTAACACCAAGTGTTTACTTTTTATTAATACATACTATTTTTTGGTCCATTTTTTCACATATGGTAAAACCCGGGTAAAACATGTAACGTCATATAAGAAATTAATGCATAATATATAGTTTTAAAAACATGAAGCAGAGACGACGATACTACAGGTAAATTATTTACTTGAGTTGCTCTAGTTGCATGTTTTTTTTTTTTTTTTTTTTTGCTTCAACTTGAATAAAATTATGACAAAAATATAGCAATTAAAATGTGTATTGTTCAAAGTCTTTTATAGTACGTATTTTAGTAAAAATAATACAAATATATATTTTTTAATAAATAATAAATAAAATTATATGTATTTAAGACTGCAGGTTTAGCTGACATTTTTTATTTTTTTATTAAGGACCGAGAAACACAAACATCATAAAATATTTTTTTAAAATATGCTGAATATGAATGAAACTGCATGGTATTTGTAATTATGTAATCTATAGTAATAGTCGTAATACAGTATATTAATAAAATAATTATTATTACTTTAGTAAAATTTCTGTATAATTTTTCACTTTTAAATAACAATTGACATTTTATGTGTCAGATTTCAGTCAAACAGCAGCAAAACAGTTGTTACATCGTGAGGTATGGACATCAATAGCTGCTGTGAATCCTCCGAAAAAAGCTACCAAATTGGTTGGGAGCACGTCAGAGTCTTTCTACTCATCTCGCTTGCGGAGCCTTGCCCTGGTCAGCCAGTTGCTGGGAATACTGCCTCTGCGAGGAGTTTGGGCGCGTTCTGGGGCAGAAATTTCTCACCGATGGCTGACTCCTTTGTACATATGGAATGCAGTGGTGCTTAGCGGAGTTTTGGCTGCTCTAAACTCCTTGCCTACTACACCTAACCCTATGCAAGATATCGCTCGATGGGTTTTCGTTGCAAGAGGTCTTGTACAATTTACAATTTGTCAATTCACTGCAACAATTTTACCAACTTTAATTGCACGATTTGATTCTTGGGAAGTAAGAGCGTTAAACATTAAAGCTAGTCCTGAATTTGATGATAATAAACGTTTTGTTCTCCGTAATTCATCTTTAGCTATGTTTACTTTAACAGTACTAACTTTAAGTTCTATAAGTGCAGAAAGATATCAACAAGAAGATACTACGATATTAAATACAATAAGTTATATTCTACTTTGTATTTTACCTATAAACTTATGGCGTCAAGTACCAATTATGCTATACATATTTATCTGTATAGCATTAAAAAATCGTTTCAGAGATCTCAATCATTTTACTCGTTCAGTAGCAGAGAATTTACGAGAGCGAGAACAAAGCTTAGGAGCTGCTCAGAGGCTGGAAGAGTTGAGATTGCTTCACGCTGAGCTAGCATGCCTGACGGCTCTGACAAGTACGTAGAGCTCTAGGCCCGTTACTATTGGCAGATTCTCTCTTCACTCTCATCTTCACCGTTTTGGATCTCTTTATCATGTTTATGGACTCGGACGAGAAGGGGGTTCGACTGCCAGTTTTTTACATCATGTACATTGCGTTCAATCTCGTCAGCACCTTGGACGTCACCATATTTACTGACTTCATGGTACTCGAGGTAAGTTAATTACATTCTGGCAATATGATTATGAATGTACCTGATGGGAAGATAATATTTATGATTATAGGCTGCTTCTGTGGTGGAAGTTCTTAGGTAAATTCCTATCGATGGTTTAGAAATTTACGTAAAAAATCAGGTAAATATGTTTATTTTACAGCACGTTCATGAAAATAACTATACAGCATTTCATCATGTAATGAAATTTTTCATATAAATCTTGTTTATGCAACCTGTGGATTTTTATGAAGTCCTGAATAAAATTGCCTATTCCTTCAACGTTATAAAATTGAGGTTTTGCTGTAAACAATATACAATATAATATTTTAGCATCAAATGTCTATTGATTTTTCATTAGAATACTTAAAAAATAGTTGTTCATATTTATGTAAATTGTGGATTGTGTAAATTTGACTAATCAACTTGAATACTAACTGTGAAATCGCAACAGGTTCAACTATTTCTCACCCAGATTGCTGCTAGTCCCGTGCAGGTTTCCGCAGCAGGATTCTTTAATGTGTCCACCACACACTTCACAGCAGTAAGTTAAATGTTAAAATTCTTTCTATTGAGTCTATTTGATGGTCTAAATTGATTTAATCTCTACTATTGCAGCTAATGGGGTTTGTATCTCATTGTTTTGATACAATTTTTACCTGATTTTGCAAAATTAATAAAAAAGAAATAACTGTAAAAAAGATTATTAATGTATATTTCAGTAATCAAAAAATATTACAAGTCAGATTATTAAAGTGCACGGTATATGAATTATGTAAAAACATGTTACGAGATCAGATAATAAATGTCTACATACTGTGTTAAATATTTTTATCATTAAAGACAGGTCAAATAACTGATAAAATATTCACTTAAAAAAGGGGCAAAAACTAATTAATTCTTCCATATTTGAAAAGCTATATATATATATATATATATATATATATATATATATATATATATATATATATAGCTTTTCAAATATGGAAGAATTAATTAGTTTTTGCCCCTTTTTTAAGTGAATATTTTATCAGTTATTTGACCTGTCTTTAATGATAAAAATATTTAACACAGTATGTAGACATTTATTATCTGATCTCGTAACATGTTTTTACATAATTCATATACCGTGCACTTTAATAATCTGACTTGTAATATTTTTTGATTACTGAAATATACATTAATAATCTTTTTTACAGTTATTTCTTTTTTATTAATTTTGCAAAATCAGGTAAAAATTGTATCAAAACAATGAGATACAAACCCCATTAGCTGCAATAGTAGAGATTAAATCAATTTAGACCATCAAATAGACATATTATTAGACTAATAATATATATATATATATATATATAATGAGCTATTTAGTGCCGTTTTCCCCCTAATTTTTTATATTATAAAAAAAGAAATATGTAATAAATTATAGCCACATTGTTAAAGAGCAAATAAATATAAAAATACACTTTATATAGAAAAGTGTTGACAATCTAATTTTTGCTGTGAAACAACAGGGCTAATAAGTGTGGACATTACTGTGTGCTGACTAAAGGCAGGGCTGGTAGCTGGAACGGAGTGCCTCCCACCACTAGCCCCTTGCCAGGCTTCTGTTCTCTAGGCAAGCTGGAGATAAGGCACTGTAACAATGTAATACATAATGGAAAATTAGAATTAAATTTCACTAAAAGATAAACATTGATTGAGAGTATAATGTGTTGGGTTGTCATTTTTTTTTTTTTTTTATTATTCCTTTTAACACTTTCATAATTTTTATTTTTAGTTATTAGAAGCATCAAATAACCTGCACAATTTAAAATATCCTCAAAATCCTCTATTGAAAAAAGTTAATGAATTGCTAGAGGTCCGTTGTAAATGAAATTTAGACAAGGTATGTTAGGACAAATCTAATTTATTTAATTTTCAAATTGACTATGATAACAATTGAAAGTCTGGCAGGTGGAGGAGCAAAGTGATCAATCTTTCTGCAGGCGAGTGTTAACCAGTGAACACGTACCTTGGGTTTGGAATGCACCACCATGTGTCCGACCCCCATGGTGCATGTGGAATGAGCCCACAGTAGCTCGCCATACCCGTCCTCAGGGCTGCACACAAGCACCAGTGCACCACCCATGCGTTCAGAAACACCAGCAAGAAATGGAGACTCTGAAACAATAACCCACAGAAAAAATTATTTTGAAATTTTAATGGTTCAAAGTATTCTGTATTAAAACTCAACACTAAAAATAATAACAATTAATTGGGCTAGTTCTTGATATTAAAAAGACAAGTACTAGCTGTATTGGCATTTATTTACAGATAAAGATAAAGATGGTATAACAGTTATTGGATTTCTTTTATCTGTATAGAAAACATTATAATAGTTATTAGCTTTCCTTTTTAAAAGTTAATGATGTCTTAATTTGTTCATAAATGTCTTCAGAATACACAAATCATGACTAGGATTTGCAATGAACAGAATTATCATAACAAATACAATTCCAAAGCTCATGCAGAGCACTCATGAGCTTTGGTGACTCATGAGTTCATGAGCACTCATGAGTTCAGGTGACTGCGACAATATTATAATTATTAATATTATTATCTGATGATTATGTATAAAAATTTTACTTTTACTTAATTAAGTTATGAAATTGAGAGAGAAGAAACGAGATTTTTATCATGATGTCTAATTGTATTGTATGTATCTGTATTGTTTTTTTTTCTACTGACTTATTCTATACATATGTATTATGTTAAAGAATAAATATATATTCTATTCTATTCTATACTCAAAGTCCACACACCCAGGAAGTCTTGTGTCATGGTGCGGTGCAGGGTTGAGGCACAGCTTGGCTCTCCTGCCTGGTGCTCCCGTACTGCACTCGCCACTCGTTGGGCCAAGTTGCAGCGTACCAGGTGCTCTCCACAGCCCGACGTACAGCTCGCCACAGCCGGCCTGGCAAGCTTCGAGTCATAGTCCTCCGCCCAGCACCCAGCTCCAAATATAGCCGCCTGGACATTGCATAGCGTTAAAAAAAGGTAACTTTAAGAGTTTGTAATTAGGTAATCTGACGGGTTAATTAAAAGACATAATGATAACTGCATAATTTTGCCTGAGCAATTTTTCAGGAAAAAATACTGCATTATGTACAAAGCTTTTGGGCTCAGCATAAAACATATGGATGCAAATCTAATCAATGGAACCAATGAATAACACACTGCTCTGCAACATAATCAACATTAAGTATTTATAAATATATAATTATACAGTAAATTTTACATCTCTGTAAAAATGAGGTGCATTTAAAAATACATTTTATTGATTGGATTTATATTCTATAGAATAGAAGAATTATTCTCACAAATGTTTTTAAAAAAACACACACAAAAAAAGAGAAGAGACGCTAGATGTGGTTGAACTTGCCTGTCCGACTCTCCCACTTTCTTTGAGAGCAATGCCTCCGCTGGAGCAGACGGCAGCCGTGTGCCCAAGTCCATCTATGCACACAGCGCCAACTGTGTCCAGCCTGTCCAGCATCTGTAGTCAGAGAGTATCATAATTATGCATCAACTTGTCAAGCCACTGTGTGCTTGATGATACCTTTGTGTTGATCTTGTCATGGCAAGCTATTCTTCGTCGGTACTTTTCATATTTTGTCAGAGCTTTCTCTAAAAATTTTAAGACAGTGCGTTAGTTTAATGTGGTTATGCTAGCTGCATGGCTAGAAACATACCATGTATTAAAGTACTTGGATCAACAGTACAAATTCCATTTTTACGTGCCCATTCCATCGCACCATGTCCCACAAGAAGGCTGGAAAAAATAAATATTAGTGAAATACTGTATCTAATATAGTAATATTTGTTTATTGGGTTAAGTAATACAATATATAATAATGGAAAGAAGTGACGGGAAAAAAAAAAAAAAAAAAAGCAAAACTAAATTTAAGTATGACAAAAATGAAACACAGTAACCCAAACGGTGGTACAGCTAGTATATGAAAAAGGCATAGCCCTACTTTGCTTAGTTATTATAGAAAATACAGTCAAATTAATTTGACATTCCCACCGGAAGTGCGAGGTTTCTGCATGTACTGCAACCTAATTATTTTATGAAATAAATGTTTTGCTAAAACAAACACCGAGAAATTTCAAGAATTATATATAATAAATGATGCAGTAAATGTGGCTGTAATAGTTAAAGGTATACTGTAATCACAACATATAAAACAAATGAGTCATCTAACAACACTAAATAAGAATATGACACACAGCAAAAATTATTTTCTAGAAAAAGCTGATGTAACAAATCAATACTTAATGATGGTTAACAGACTCCACTGACAACTTACCAAGGAGGTATTCTACCTAGTGTCCCTCTATTTGCTTGTTTTAAACATATGCTTCTGGCAAGCTGGCAAGGGTTCTTCACGCCTGGAACTGCTCCTGCAGCACCCCACAGCTTTGTTGTACCCTCCATGGCACCAGCGTCACACTCTACAGTTCCATCCCAGGTTAGACTTGAGCCATAGCCTGCATTGCTCAATGGGCTATTTTCCAAAAAGCTTACAGCTTCTGTGGCTGCATCCAGAGCAGTTCTACCCTCTGCAAGCACTGCTGCACCCTAGAACAAAAATAAGAACTCAACACAAACTCGCTCGTTGAACTGCCATTTCTCGCACAGCTCTGCTAAAAAGTTTACCTTTTTACAGGCTTCTTTACAAAGTTTAGAATAGTCTTGATTAAAATCAGCTGAATGTCTTCCAGCACCTAAATTAGAAACAGTTAATTAATGACTTATAAATAATTATTATAATACATCAGATGCTCACAATTGACTTCATTATTATTATTGTACTGTGGGTTCGCCACTACATCAGCCAGTGAGTACATGCAGCTTCACTTACACTTCTGCATGCATGTAAACCTTGATTGGGACAGACCAAACATACCTCACTTCTCGTCATGGGCGGGAAGAAAGGGGGTATTGGGGAGAGGTTAAAATACCTCGGTTGATATGCTCTTGCCATCCAGGGACACTAAGCATGTCAAGAGTATGGCTGTATAATATACTGTGCTTCTGTGGTCTCTGCATGCATTTGGGGGTCCACAAGTGGACCCAAGAGCCTGCGATGACGAAATAAACTTCCACACAGAAAAAAATGTATATTTCCGAGGCGGGTTAAACTGTTTAAAGATTGGACATCACAAACTTCCCCCCCCCTCCACCTCCCCAGAATCTGCGGACCAATCAAAATGCAGTATTTGGAACTGTTATGCACAGCTTAAAGGGGATTTCAGATACTCAAAAAGTTGTTCATAATGCACACTGCAGCATGTCCGTAGAACCTTAATGTGATATCCTGCCGCGTCATTTTCTACGGAGCTCTGTAGTAAAATCAAACTCATCTTAATTTTTCTACGTGTCATCCACATGTTTTTGTTAACGCAGCTAGACGAACGAGAGTATATATATATATAATATACAGTATGTACATGCAGTATGTGAAAAGCACAAGGCGTTTTTCTACGGACTACGTAACAATTTAGAGTTTGTGAAAGCATCTTCCTTTTAACCTCTTCAAAAGTTTGAAATTTACCTTTTCTTGTATTTAAAACTCATGCAGTATGGCATACGCATATAATCCACCTTATCATGCAGATCCGACAAATGTGACAGGGATAATATATGTCTGGATTGGAGTGTCTGGACTGTCTCGATCGAGGCAAGTATGTATGCTGAATATGCATTATGCATAGCTGCATACTGTAGTAAACCGGCCTAAACAATCTGCCTAAATGAGATAATCTGTGTACTCTATGAATCAATGATAAAATTCCGTGAGATACGTTTTAAAGGCACATTGAACTCCTAACACCATGAACACTATGATGATCTATGATCAGACCATAAACACAGCAGCTATTGTATGCATATGTGTGAGCAAGAAGTACTGTTATTTATGAAAAGTTCTTATGTTTTAAACGTACCTATGTGAACCCCTATAAATCCTGCCATTGTGTGAATCTATTAAAATTCTATAAATCTACCTAAATTTTAAAATATGAGAACATGTCTCATGAAAAACAAAGTGGCTCTCGCCATTTTTAATAATTTCAAGATTTTCAAGGTTCGCGCGTTTTCAAACTTACAAGGAAGACAAACTTAATTTTGGAAAAGCTATTTAACCTGAAATAAATTTAATTTTGAGTCAATACTTAAAAAATAAAATTTAAATTAAATATTTTTTTTATATTTTTTATTGAAAGATCCAAAACTGTTATGAGAATATTATTTTTTTTTTATATCTGTCGGAAGTTGGTATTCCCAAATTTTCCAATATGGCACCCGCAAGAAGCGAAAAATAGCAAGTTGTGTATGATGACGACGCAAAGAATTAAATTGTGCAATTATTTTTGAGTCACGCATGAAATATAAGTAATAAAACGCAACTTAAAAGCCATCAGTACAATAAGTAGTGCGATGGACGTCGTCAGTGACGATGAAAGTCCTTTGGACAGGATCAATATCCTAGGGTTCAAACCGCAAAAGGAACTAAAATACAACCAACTTTTGCCCTATGCTGACAAACTTGATGAAGAATCTAATCGCATGTTAGCAGAAATTAAAGGAAACTTAGGGAAGGCCGTGATGCTTCGAGAGATCTGCCCTGGCTGTAGGGTATGGACTGCCAGACTGATAAAGTAAGTGCCTTGCTATGAGCATACAGCTGTATCCAAGACTGCTGTCAGACGTCAGACTGTCAGATGGATTTATTTTATTTGCAGTACAGTATGCATAGCATACGTGGTAATTAATTGTCTTTTGTTGCTCCAGATACATCAGACTCTATGGCATGAAATTCTCAAAAGAGGACCACATTGCTCTCATCAAAATGCTCTTTGAGCTTGTGACCATCCCAATGTTGGAACCTTACCTTGTCAACAAGTTCGCAGCAACTTTGGTTGAACTCCTCGGGTAAGTCAGGGTTTATTAACCTTTGTGTAAGCAAAGCAAAGAGGTTTGTAATGACCGGAATATGCATATGCATATTTCCTTTTGAAGCTTAAGTCTTTAATGGGAGAGTTTCCATCTAGAAATTGTTCATTTCCTTAAAGAATAAGTGATGTACATATGTATGCATATGTGCCGTTCAAGCAGGCGCTAATAGAGGCTTCAAGTCAGCTGATTTTTCGGTGATCCCACCCGCTACACCAAACCTATGTAAAAAAAACGTGAATTCGTTTTTTCACCAAGAATAAGATTTTTCAGGAATAATTCCTTTACGGAACTTTGGTCCAAACTGAAAAATAAAGTAGATAATTCAAGATTTAGATTTTTTTCTTGATTTATAACCGAGAAAAGTTAAAAAAACACTTTGCTTAATTTTCAAGTGCAAGATGGACCTTAGCGACAAACAGTTGCGCAGCGAAAGCGCATCACTTGAAGCCTCCATTCGCAGAAGGTTACAGTACATAAGTTTCCAGTTGAACGTTGGTTTACATTGGAACATTGGAAGCATGGAAATTACCAGCGAATTATATATACTGCGTGCGGCCAGACGTAAACTCTTGCAGGAAAGATTAGTATGAATGATATGGATATGATTATAAAAACATTAATGCAGTAAATGAGTCCATACAAATTAAAACTGAATATTGTATTTACACTTCCCGATAAGAGATTCCTTAATTATCACCGTAAAGGTGCATGAAACTTTCACTTGCAAGGTATCATACATATGATTACTGTATTCTCTTTTGTCTGATGTGTATACTATTAAGGTAGAGATAATACGGATCAGCTGGCCCAATGCTAAAAAAATCCCATTCATAAAAATTATGAAAAAAATTTGAAATGTTCTCCTCTACATCCCCTATCAGTATGTAAAATATCAGGTATACAAAAACGAGCTAGTTTTCGAGTTATTAATTTTTAAAGTTGACTAATTTAACATGGAGAAATAGGACTTCCATGTTAAATTAGTCAACTTTAAAAATTAATAACTCGAAAACTAGCTCGTTTTTGTATACCTGATATTTTACATACTGATAGGGGATGTAGAGGAGAACATTTTAAATTTTTTTCATAATTTTTATGAATGGGATATTTTTAGCATTGGGCCAGCTGATCCGTATTATCTCTACCTTAATTTTTGCCTCAGCTGATTATTTACCATAGTTTTCATAGAGATACAGTATTGGAATTTGACTCTGTGATGTCACGATGATGCCATCTGGCCAACAGACAAAGATTGGCGTAGTGATGTCATCGTGACATCACAAAGGCAAATTCCAATATCTGTTTCAATGAAAACAGGGGTAAATAGTTAGCACATGCAAAAATTGATACCGGTAATATCAGGCGAAAGAGAATAATTATATATTCATTGTATGTTAAAACTTTTGTGCTTCTTTAACTCCTGAAAGGATGCCTGAATCCCAAATGTTGTTTATCTGGGTTTGATTCAGATAATGCTGAATAATTTCTTCTCTGCAATTTGCATAACATTTGCATACATGCACATACTGAACTGAATAAATTTTCGTTTTATCAGATTATAAAGTAACTTTTCTATTTACATTACTGTGACTTCCTAACATAATTTTTCATCATAAACTTAAGCATTTTTAATAAGTGAAATTTTCAATTGCATTTACAGAAAGAAAGAGCTGATATTGCCTAATGAATTGGAGCTGCCATGGCGACCTTTGTACGAGTTAAGAAGAAGAATAATTGAAAAATCACATGCTGAACTTGGCATGTACAGATATTTTACGTAAGTTTCAAGTGTTAAAAGAAAACTTGTCAAGTATAATACTTATGGAAAATTACTGATTACATAATATTGTTAACTGTTACAGGAATCTTGATAACACATTAAGTAGCCTTATACTTGAAGCAAAGCAGTAAGTGTTAGCAAATAAAATGATTTAAAAGAAAAGTGTGCTAAACTAAAAATTTATTTATCTCAGCTACTACCCAGCCTCTACCACGCAGGAAGTCCTGGATGTTTTCCGTCCCAAGCTTTGTCCATTTGATGTAGCGATTTCTCGTGCAATGGAAGGCATGAGTCTTTTCTTACCTGTGATGCGCAGACCAGAACTGGAAACTCAGGGCTACCAACTATGGCTGCAAGACTTGATGGAAATGTGGGAAAATTGTGGCAATGCTGCAAGTTGTGAATCTGTAAGTAACCAATTACTGTTTTGGTACAATACATTATTTCTATGCTAAGTTAGAAATATCAATTTTTTTTTTTCAACCTCATTAGTTGGTCTTGGTTTAACTAAGTAAATCTGAAAATAGAATTTCTGAACCATTGTTGAAAGTGCTTTAAGTCCCGTCCAGAATTGCTTCGGAAACGGAACAGTCAGAAAATTCAAAATATCCAGTTATTAGAATTAATTAGCCAAGTGATCAGAAATTGTTTCTGATTACGATTCTGACAATTCTGCTTTAGTTATTTTGTATTAAAGCTGCCACTGAAGATAATAATGTTGGAAGTGTTGATATTGTTGCGAATATGTATGAGCCAATATGCCAATAATGTTACCATAGTTAATTTAGACCACCATGATGTTGCATAACATTATAATACTGTATATGATGCTTACGGGGTAAGCCAGCAGCATTATGCCGTCCACAAGTAGGCCTCCACAGCACTTGATTTCTTACACTTTTTACATGTATTCCACTTGCTTCAGATATACTCATGATATGGTACTCTGTTGCCTTCTGCACTCTCTATTGCAGAAAGTACTTTTAACACCCCTGCTCTTCAAACATTTTATATCCTGATATTAAGTAAAATGATTTTTTTTTCTTATTTATTATTCCTCCGTCCTCCCTAAAGACGTGCACTTTTTTTTTTTTTCAGGACATGATGTGGTTGGTGGCTAGAGTGGCACAGCTCAACATTGGCCACATTGACTGGGAGCCACACATGGCTCTCATGTTCACAAGGTTCCAGCGCTCTCTCAATCTGCCGGTGCTCTACAAGAAGACCCTTTCCTCCAGGGTTCACAAGCTAGACATGTCTGCAATTGCTCTCTGGATTGTTTCAACTATGGTGAGTGGAAATAAGTTTTATTTGTATTGGAATACCTGTCATAACTGATTTTAAGTGTTCTTCATTCACCTGGGGGGAGGGGGGGAGGGAAGGAAGGAAAGGAGAAAGAGAGAGAGAGAGAGAGAGAGAGAGAGAGAGAGAAAGGAATTACAGCATATCGTTGCCTCAGAATGCAAATCACGTAACTACAAAAAAATTTGATGCAATTTTAAACCTTATTTTACTAGAACATAAGGGTCAAAGTCAAATCAATTTTTTTTTGTAGTTACGTGATTTGCATTCTGAGGCGACGATATTTAATTAATACGAAAAAAGTCAATACCGGTAATTTCACATAAATTAAAAAAAAAAAAAAAAAATTAGGAATTCTTTGACTAAAAAACTACTGGAGATGGAACAACTGAGAAAATTGTACCTTTAAGTGCAGTACCGGTATATAGAAAGAGGGATTTATTTTTATGTTCAATAACATTAAGAAGTACTCCAAGTAACAGCTGACAAAAAAGTGAATACATCACTAATATAATTTTAAAGCCACAGCATTTTTCTTCATACAACTTCAATTGATAGGGCAATCGATTACAACCTTGTTAGCATGCCGATTCTCTAATTTGTCATTTAATTTACATTTTTGAACTGTCGAACTTGGCTTCTGGTTTACATTGATATGGTAATCTAGCGGATATAATTTGGTTAAAAAATTATAAATTTGCTAACACAAGAACAAAAACGACAAGTATTCACAGTAATTAAAAAAAAGGCTTTATTTTAATTTTTATTTAAATATTGATCAATTAAAATATTATGGCCGTTCATTATTTTTTTGTTTTTTAACTAACAAGTTGATATGAATAATTTTTTTAATTAATCTATGTACCGTAAATTTCATTCAACTCATTTTGACTTTCTGTATATTCTGTTGTTTACTGGATTGATTCTTCTAGATTCTTCTTCTCAATTACAGAATTAGGCTCCTCGATGTGTTCAGTAGACTGTCCTTCTAAGTCCACATCATCAATTGGTGGATTCATATCTTCCTTTTGACTTGTGTTCATTTTTATTTCTTGTGGCTGCTTTTCCTTGCCAGAATTAGGCTGTTCATTAGACTGTCCTTCAAACTCCGCATCAGCATTTGTGTCATTTTGTCCAACTTGCAAATGTATTTGCACTGTGTAATTATTTTCTGTTGACATAACTGGTGAGTGATGCACTTGTGCCAAATATTGTGGTTCTATTTGTGTTGCAACTCCCTTTTCAAGTTCTTCATCACCTAAATATTTCATGTTATATTGACTGCTCTCAATATTTCTTTGAAGATATGTGTCTGTTAAACCATTATTATTTTCTGTTGTGTTACTGAATGTTGAGGATTCTAGTACCTTTTCTGATGGCAAATTTTCATTTGTCAAATCTTTATTTGTTGTTGATAACTCTGTTAAATTTTCCTCAACTAGTTCAACTTCCATATCTTCATCTATATTATAATGTTTTCTTATCTTTGGACTGCTCTCGCTGCTCTCACCAATTTGAGAACTTGCCTCTTGCTCATAATGATGAGCAATGTGAACGGTGATTCTTTCTGGAACTTGGTTGCACATATGCCGATCATAATGTGTTACTGTAAGACAACTTGGTCCAGCAGCTCTAAATATTCTACGTTTTCTATATAATTTACACAGTCTCTGTTTTGGATAGCAAAATATTGTCTTCTCTCCAATACCATTACCATTTGATTCTTGCATGGCAATTTTCCATGATATAAGACTCTCATATTTTATCACTGTGATTCTATCAATTGTACGAGTATTTTGTAATTCTTTAGCCACAATATGCAAATATTCATAAGCTTGTTCTTCTTCAATAGTTTCTTTAATCAGATTTTCATACATCCGTTGAAAATATTTGTCAACTTCTTGCATCATCTGGCCGTAATCCATCTTTAAGCACCGGTAGTTTGTGATAAAATAAGAGAAAAAATATTTAATGAAAATTTCTTGAGGAAAATTAGCTGTAATTTAACTATAAAATATTTATGGTAACTCAAGAACTATAATTTCAAAAAAATTCGTTGTTTATAAAAGTAGTAATTTTAAAATTGTAGTTTTTGTTTGCTTGTTCATTTTTTTTTTAAATTTGCATTGTTGGGTTTTTGTTTAAGGTGAAAACAGCCGGTACGCTTAGCACCGCCGATTTGGTGCTAAGAAAGTCAGTTGAAACATTCGCTCAAATGTTTCCGATCGTGTTTTTTTCGAACAGCTGATTACCTTAGCACACGATTTCAATGCAATTGTTGAAAATTTTTGAATTTCGCGGTTAAAATAATTGACGAGCGCAATTATTTGTGTGCTTAGCACTTTAGCACCGAGCTTAGCACCGAGTTTGGTCTCTCCAAACTTCCGACCAATCAGAACGCGTAGAGTGGTCGGCTGTTTTCACCTTTATGCATAATGAGGAATTTGCATGCGTGAATCTGATTGGCTTAATCGAAAGAGGGGGCTGAGAAATACATGTGTGAATTTTATGCGAATTTTTTGAGCACTGCAAGTATGCTCAAATGCATATTTAAAAGATGCACTTTACCTGGAGGCGATGGCGCATCGCCAGTGACGTCATCGCTATGTCAGGTTCGGTTCACTATAGATATGCATACCTGTACGCACCTGCATAACAGGTAGCCAATCAAAAACAATCTAGCCAAAATTCAAAATTTCAAATGCCTAGCTTATGAGTTTTAAAACTTAAAAAATGCACATTATTCCATATACGCGTACTGTAAAAACACACTGGGAGATAAGTAATATTACAAACGTACCTTTCATCATATTTAAATAATAGAAATTGTTTCGCAAATAGTTTCATTTAATTGAAGAGAAGATGCAATCGATGCAATATCAAGTCCTGCCACCAACTTTTCTGTTTAAATTATTGGCGCGTCATGCAGCAATCAGCCAATAAAAATGTGTAAATTTATCATACTGGACTCCTTCCGTATCTGCTGATTATCTATTGAATTTTTTTATTAAACCTAAAACTGAGCCTCTTTTCTTATCTGCGAAGATAGTAGGATGCCGTAGGATTCAATATTTAACTTTATTAAATAGTTAGTATAGCGCTCATGGATTCTTATTTATCAGATAGAAAGCAGTACGTTGATATAAATGTAAAGTCCGACCTGTTACCTCTTAACTTGGGAGTTCCGCAAGGCGGTAAAATATCTACAACTCTTTTCGGTGTTAGTATAAATGATTTGCCCGAATACGTAACGGATGCCCAGATAATTAAGTTCGCAGATGATGTTACAGCAGTTGTAACAGCAGACACGGAAGAGGAACTTTTTATAAAGGTTACTAAAACTGTAAAGCAAGTTTTAAACTGGAGCCAACAAAATAGGCTTATGTTAAATGTTGATAAAACTAATTACATACAATTTCATTCCCAAAGAAGTCCACCTGATAAGAGTTATTTATTGTACTTAAATAATAATTCCATTAAAAGAGTCAAAAGCATTAAATTTTTGGGATTCACAATAAATGAATCGTTAGACTGGACTGAGCATATTAATGAAACGTGTAAGAAAATTAATTGGGCCAATTTTATATTGTATTCGCTTAGAAATCATGTATCACAAAAAACGCTTTTAAGCATTTACTATGCGTATGTTTATCCGCAATTAGCTTATGGTGTAATTTTTTGGGGTCAGTATCCAGACAAACTCAATAGACTTTTTGTTTTACAGAAACGTAGTTTGCGGACGATATTAAATTTTAAAAAAAGGGATACATGTGTTACACAATTTAAAAGTCTTAATATGTTAACATTACCATGTATCTTTATACTAAACTGTTGTGTATATAGACGTAAGCATCCAGAAATCTATACTCAAAATTGTGATATTCATTCTTATAACACAAGGAATAAAGATAAAGTATGTGTGGAGGAACATAAGTCAAGTTTGCTTGAAAAAAGTTCATTTTATCAAACGGCAAAATTGTATGATTTTTTACCAAACTGTTTGAGAAGTATAGATGACACTTTATTGTTTAAAAGAAGACTTAAGAATGTACTAATAGACAAGGAATTTTACTCTGTTAAAGAATTTTTAAGTAATAAAATGTCTGAGAATGTCTTAAATATAAATTTATAGTTGTCTTATTATTATATGCAATTATTTTTGTTTGTTTGTTTTTTATTTAATTCTATTATGATGGTATTAAATGATTGGGTTTGTATATAATGTTTTTTTGTGTATGTAATTTTTGTTTATTGAAATATATGCTGACGTGAACCATGTTGTCCTGTACAACCAGTTGTTTGTAATAAAAAATAAAATAAAAAAAAAATAAAAAATTAAGACCCTTGAATCATAATTTATCAATGTCTTTTCAACCCCCTGTTTGCTGCTGCTGAAACCAGAAACGGAAGGATTGAAAAATAAATACAGTTTTAATTTCAACTTTTCCAACACGCCTATATGTGGTCGAGTGGAAAAGCACTCGCCTTCCATGCAAGAGGTGAAGGGTTCAAATCGCCCCCGGTTCAGATTTACATTTTTAGTAGCACGAAGAAGTTTATTTCATATTTTTAACTCAAACGGGGTAAAATAGTTTTGTTTATAATTTCTTATTAATTTTCCTATCATTGAATAAAACGCTTTTTTTGTTTGTTTTTTTTTTTTTTTTTTTTTTTTTTTGCAAAGTTTTTGTAAGTGCGTATTTATATGAAAAATTGTGACTTATAATAGTATAACATGATTATATTGTAAGAAAAAATAAGATTATTTTACCCCATACGTTTGAATTAATTCTTCGTGCTACTAAAAATGTAAAATGAACCAGAGGAGATTTGAACTCTTCACCTCTTGCATGGAAGGCGAGTGCTTTTCCACTCGACCACATACAGGCGTGATAGAAATGTTGAAATTAAAACTGTATTTATTTTTCAATCCTTCCGTTTCTGGTTTCAGCAGCAGCAAACAGGGGGTTGAAAAGACATTGATAAATTATGATTCAAGGGTCTTAATAAAGTTAAATATTGAATCCTACGGCATCCTACTATCTTCGCAGATAAGAAAAGAGGCTCAGTTTTAGGTTTAATAAAATAATTCAATAGATAATCAGCAGATACGGAAGGAGTCCAGTATGATAAATTTACACATTTTTATTGGCTGATTGCTGCATGACGCGCCAATAATTTAAACAGAAAAGTTGGTGGCAGGACTTGATATTGCATCGATTGCATCTTCTCTTCAATTAAATGAAACTATTTGCGAAACAATTTCTATTATTTAAATATGATGAAAGGTACGTTTGTAATATTACTTATCTCCCAGTGTGTTTTTACAGTACGCGTATATGGAATAATGTGCATTTTTTAAGTTTTAAAACTCATAAGCTAGGCATTTGAAATTTTGAATTTTGGCTAGATTGTTTTTGATTGGCTACCTGTTATGCAGGTGCGTACAGGTATGCATATCTATAGTGAACCAAACCTGACATAGCGATGACGTCACTGGCGATGCGCCATCGCCTTCAGGTAAAGTGCATCTTTTAAATATGCATTTGAGCATACTTGCAGTGCTCAAAAAATTCGCATAAAATTCACACATGTATTTCTCAGCCCCCTCTTTCGATTAAGCCAATCAGATTCACGCATGCAAATTCCTCATTATGTATTGTGCATGCATTGACAACAGTTGAGTTAACTGTTAAATTCTACCCATGCCACTAAGAAACCAAGAGAAAGTTAGGACAGCTTTCTGTTTAAATTAAACGTTTATGAATAATGTATTTATACCTAGGTCATGGAGATATTATCTGTTGACTTATTCAAGAGACGTTCTAGACAGTTAAAAAATAATAAATAGTTGTCAAACCTAATAATAAGGAAATAAAAATAAATTTGCAAATGATATTTTTGCCAAAGATTTCAGCATTTTTGCTGAATAAGATTTCAAGTTCATATTTCAGAAAAGGGTCATTCAATGCTTTAGTAATTCACTGAAGTAAATAAATCATTGGTAAATATTCTGTAACGCCTCTCCTCATTGCGGGAAAGGACTCTAAAAAACACACAATAAAAATCAGATGAAGATCTGACAGCCCATGTAGAAGTGCCTGCTCTCTATTAGATTGTACCGATAGATTAGTTTCATAACTGCACAACTATATTTCAGCTATCAAGTTATAGGTTATAGGTTACCTCAGCTTATTAGTGTGTATTTTCATTCTTGTGTGACCGACTGTTTCTCAGGGAGGTCAGAGCAGCACGCAGAAGTACTTTGAGAAGTTTATGAAGACTCTAGAGACGTACATTCAGCCTGCCAACTTCGGACGCTGGGTGCTCAAATTGCGAGAGTTGATCCGACGTCTCATCTTCGCCTTCACATCCAGAGTGCACAGGTACTAAAAACTGCTTCTTATTCTTCCATTACAGTACATTACTGTTATTGTTTGTTTTTTAATAAAAAATTAGCAAAAAGGAAAGAAAGAAAAAATAGAATGATAACATCAATGAGTACTGTATTGTGACACTTGTTTACACCTTGATTGTGTTGACAGGGAGCGTGTGAAAAAGGTGACATGGGAGCCAGTGATACCTGAGAGTCACCGTCTGACAGACGAAGACATTACCAAGTTCGTGGAGGCCATCCAGCCCGTCGCTTTGCAGGCCATGTTCTCCAAGACTGGGGCTCTTGACATGGTGCAGGTGCTGCAGAACTTGGCAACACTGCGGCCCAACCTCATTGTGCCTCCCGTCATTGAGAAGTGAGTAAAAAATCTGTTGCTTGTTAGAGTATTCAGTATGTTTGCTTAGGAGGAGGTATGGAAGCTTATTAATTTTAAAAAAATTTAACTTGCAAACCTTAATAATAATGTATAATAATGATACATAAATGTATTATTACAGTATTATAAACTTTTTTTTATAAAATTTTAAAGGGAATGAAACTTTTACTTCTTTTCTCTATCAATTTTTGCCTGTGCAAATTATTTATCCCTGTTTCTACTTAGAGAGATATTGGAATTTTACTCTGTGATGCCACGATGACATCATCTGGCCAACAAACAAAGATTGACTCAGTGACGCCATCGTGATATCACATAGTCAAATTTCAAAATTCAATGAAAACAGGAGTAAATTAGCACAGGCAAAAATTGATAGTATCAGACAAAAGAGAATAATTATATCTTCATCTTGTTTTTTTAAAGTTTCATGCTTCTTTAAGAATTATTTTAGGTATTTTATTAGGTTTTTACTGATAGTATTTATTATACTACTCACTTATGCATTCAATTATATCTGCTGGAACTGTTTTAAAGTTACAACCTTAACAAAATAATGCAGAGAACCTTAGAGATTGTAATTGTCTTTAATACTGTACTGTGATACTATAATAATTGTCTTAAATAGTGTACAGTAACTAAATTATTTTTGTTTTAACAGTTTGAATTCAGTACATTGTTACTACATCCTTGCATTTCTGTATTCGCAGGATGTACATGAATCTGGACACAATCACCGAGCCCCACAAGCTGACTGTATCAATGATGTGTGTGGTTGCCGTGGCTCGGCCCATGCTGGAGAAGCTGGATGGCTATCAGGAGGGTGCCACTCACGTCCTGCCACTGCTCATGTCTGTGCTGCCGGGCATTGACCCCAACGACTCCCTCAAGTGCTTCGTCACCTTCCAGTTTATATCCACGTTTGCCACCATGGTGCCTCTCGTTGACTGCTCCAGAGCCTCAGACCACTGGAAGGATCTCACAGAAGTACGTTTGACTTAAAAGTACTGATTGGTATGTTTTGTTAACCTTTTATTTGTACACTAGGAGGAAGAGATTGTTTGTGCTGCCACTGCCGGGTTTGAGGACTTCCTGCTACAGTTCATGGACCGCTGCTTCGTGCTGATTGAGAGCAGCTCCATTGACCAATCACGCATGGAGCAGGAGTCAGAAAAGTGGGAGGGAGAGACTCTAACAGAGAGTGCGCTGCTGTCCACCGTCATTTCGGTGCTCACACAGACTTCACCGTCCATCTTCCAGGCAAGTTCAAGACCCTACACAAACCAGCATGTAACCTACAGATGTTTCTTTTTTTGTGTATTTTATTTTTATTATTTTTAGTTGGCAAAATGAACACAGACACAAAGAAGAGTAAAAAAAATGTATTGATATCTTAGGGCAAGTTTATTGACATAGCTGCTGTAGTGCAGTACATGCATAGATAATTACTACAATTTACATACTGTAACACTATCTTTTGAGGTATAATACTGAATATAGTATTCTTAATTACAGTATATTGCTTTTTAGTAAAAAAATATTTAATTTTGATTTCTTAGAAATTTTTTCAACAAAATTGTTTAAATTAAAAACTTGCATTTCATGCAAATCTTTAACTTTTGAACCAGTATATTTTAGTTATTAAACATAAGGTGATCCAGCTTAAACTCTAGAAATATTGTTGTATTCATCCTTGAAATTCATAAATAAAAGTAACATATTATTGAATTCATAATTCGTAGTGGTTTAAAAAAATATCAGCAGAACTTCGGTAACCATGTGTTTTCTCTTCAGGCTGCCTTGAGAAAGCTGCACCAGTTTGTTGTCAGCCGTATTCTTGAGACATCAGTGGCAGGCATGCTGTTGGCAGTCATGTGCCAAGCCTTTGCTATGGTGAGTTTCCATAACTTGTTTTGTGCATTTATACCAATAATTAAACACTTGCAATATCTTGAAGTTAAAGGTTTCTGATTTCTGATTGGCCAAAAATTGTATCAAAGCAGTGAAAAAGATCCTTTGTTTCTTAAATTCTGTTTATGAGTTTAGCCCTTGAATGTTATATTATTATAAGGAAAGGAACCATTACGGTTGGATGTTTTTAGGTAAAAGAAAAGCGATAAGTATAGCAAAGGAATATGGCCAAAAATTGTATCAAAGCAGTGAAAAAGATCCTTTGTTTCTTAAATTCTGTTTATGAGTTTAGCCCTTGAATGTTATATTATTATAAGGAAAGGAACCATTACGGTTGGATGTTTTTAGGTAAAAGAAAAGCGATAAGTATAGCAAAGGAATACGTGATGTTTTTTGCTATTTTTGGCTTTAAACATCACGTAATCCTTCGCTCGCTATACCTATCGCTTTTCTTTTACCTATGAATGCCCTTGAATATTAATATTTTTCGTTTATTTGTATTACAAATTTGAAACCAAGAGATAACAAAATATAATTAAAAATATGAATTATCAACTAACTATTTCAAGGTAAATGCTGAGGCGACGCTGCATATGCTGCTGCCTCCACTGTGCTCCAGCATACTGCAACTTACAGAGGCTGAAGAAATCCTCAAAGAGCCCCATCTTGACAATGAGCTGCTCTACAACATGTTGCTGCTTGCAGAGGTAACAGCGCAACAAGTTCCATAACCAATAAACATATAAATGTAATAGCAATAAACTCACAAATGTTTGCAACTTAAATGCTCTTTAGGGGCTGTTTTGTTTTTGTTGAAAGTTTAATTTAACAAAAATAAAACACCCCCTAACTCGAAAATTAGTTACATTTTATAGATATTTCGCATTGTCTAGTTTATTTTCTTTCAATTTAACACCCATATTTTTAATACCTTAAAACTTAAACGAGCTTAAAGTTAAATAGCATCTCTGCAATCGGCTGAAATTGTAATAGGAGTAAATTTTCTAAGATTTTAAAATTTAAGATGATTTGTATATTAAACAATGCTTAAAAGTAACATGTTACTTAAAGGCTGTATTCATAGTGCCAAACATGAGAGTCTCATTATTAATTTTGTATCCAGTTGGTGAGCTGCGATGGCCGTGCGCTGGTGCGCCACGTGCCACAGCTGCTGCAGGTGCTGGAGCGTACCTTACGTATGGTGAGTCGGGAGGGACAGCAGAGTGCTGGTCGTCTACTGTGTCACCTGCTGGACTCAATGGTGCACATCAAGCCCACTGAATACCGCAGCACAAACTACACCTTTGACGAGCCACTCTCGGAGCACCTGCCTGTCAGGGTAAGTAAAAAAAATCAGGTTTTAAATTTAAAATTTGTATTTTATAATTGTTCATTAAAACCTGTCAAGATTCAATTAAATATCTACTGTACTTCCAATCCTTACATACAGCAGTAAAATTTAATTAAAAGGAAATTTCATTCTTGAATCTTTGTGCTTGAACTTTTTGAAATACAGTATTTCACATTATTCCTGAAGAACAAAATTGAGTAAGGATACTATTTGCTATATCTTGAAAAAAAGAGACATGTTTTTAATAAGATTTAGTTTCTAATTCATGCTACTTAACTTTGACCTCTCACCACCTGGTTGTTTGTACAGGACTGGGCCAAGCCAGGTGATATGCGTACCATGAAGATCAGCTGGCATGTGCCCAGCAAGGAGGAGATTGAGTGTGTGCAGGGCATTGTGTCTCGCTTCCTGCCTCCAGAACTGGACAAGTTGCAGGCCTTCATCAAGGGAGACACAGTCCTTTCACGGTAATTACTTTCTATCCTTTGTGGATTGAAATACTTACAAGTTAGTAGTATTGA
Source organism: Siphlonurus alternatus (assembly GCA_949825025.1). Classification (NCBI taxonomy): domain Eukaryota; kingdom Metazoa; phylum Arthropoda; class Insecta; order Ephemeroptera; family Siphlonuridae; genus Siphlonurus; species Siphlonurus alternatus. Next base: position 32,212,763 of record OX463780.1, on the reverse strand, counting down.
ATGAGTAGTGCCTACTATAAACTACTTTCTTTTTTTTTTACACAAAAATATAAGAATAATATGTTAAGTTTGAGCATATTTATGTGTCAGTTTTTATCTTAATTAAACCTTTTAAAGCATAATTTTTTTTTTCTTTGACACTCAAGTAATCTCTGAATCTTCCTGTATTGTAGAGAGGAGCTGCAAGGTTCCCTCAACATTATCATGTCCATCCTGGCAGGCAGGCCCTTACTGCCTTTGTGGGACGAGCCTCCAGTCACAGTGTAAGTATTTAGTATAGAGAAATCTTTAGCATATTTGTATGTACACCTTATTAATTAATATGTTGGTGTACAGAAATAAAGATATGGTTTACATATTTTATTTTAATGACCAAAGTACATTTTTCATTTGATTGATTATAATACTGTATTCACTTTCAGCAAGAGTATTATGAGTGTATTTAGTAAATTTTCTTTACTGCATAAAAATCTTGCAATGTAAATCTGTTTAAAGTGGGGTGAGGATAGCGGACAAAATACAGCGAATCATCAGATTTTGAAGTTGCAAAAAATTGAAATTTTCCTGTTTCCAATGGCTGTATTTTTGCTCAGGATTGACAGTGAGGTGGACCTAGATCCGTTCATGCACACGACAGGGGTGGACAAGTTTTCCATCACGATGCCAGATGGCAGTAACGTCCGTCAGACGGTGGCTCGAGTGACAATGCAACTGCAGGAGAAGCTGCTGGAGAGTCACGAGGACGACACCAAGTCCTTCTTCCTGCTTGTCAGCGTGAGTGTCAATTGCAGATTTGTGAAATTAGTTTGCTATAGACGTTGCTTCAAGAGGAAATCATTCATTACTGATGAGGGCAATTGAATACCTGACGATCAAAAGAGCTCTTATCTTTTTTTTTTTTTTACTTGCATTTAGTTTCTTACTGTACATTTATGGATTGTATATTTGAACTTTTTGCTTACAAGGTTTTACCACTTTGTACTAGTAGAAGTACTAATAGTAAAAGAAATTGCAATACATCGTATCAAAATACCTTTAAAGGGGTACCAAAGTGAATACTTTTTTTACATGTACGGGCAGCTAAGAATTATTCTAACATCTCTGTGGTTCAATATTTTCGTTCAATGCCCTAGTTATTTTACAATTAATTATTTAGTTTGAAACGTGAGTTTTATGGCCGTTGATCGATTCAAGCCGATGCGCTCCCGCAGCGGCCGGTGATACGACAAGAAAGGGGCGGGAGGAGGTTCCCATGATTCGCGGGAAATTCTCGTCGTATCAGCGGCTGCTGCGGGCGCGCACCGACTTGAATCAACCAACGTCTTTTGAACTCACTTTTCAAACTAAATAATTAATTTTAAAATAACTAGGCATCATACGAAAATATTGAGACACAGGGATGTTAGAATAATTCTTAGCTGCCCGAATATGTAAAAAAAAGTATTCGCTTTGGTACCCCTTTAATGATGCATGTTGAATTTTTCTAAATATCCCAGTTGAAGCAAAGTAAATTCAATTTCCATGCATTAGTACAATTTCTTACTGGTATAGTGGTAATGATTGCTTAATTGTTTTTGTTATTGTGTACAGATCTACGAGCTGCTGCTGTGTAACCAGGGCTACTCTCGGGCAGAGTTTGACAACCACTGGAAGAACTTCAGCTTCATCAAGCAGCTGCTGGACAACAAGCTGCTGGGTCGTCGCCGGCAGCTGCGTCGCATGTTGATGGACCGTGTGGTTCTGCAACACAAGCGCCGGCTGAGCGAGGCCAGCAGCTCCACCGTGACTGCCACTCACCGAGATCTGCTGCTGGCTCTGCTGGCCCTCGGTACCAGTCAGTACAGCGAGGTGGGTACCATCTCAAGCAGACTTAATAGAAAATCACTAAGATTCATTCAGTGATATAGTAAATTAATCATTGATTAGGAGTCTGTTAAACAATAGCCATAGAAAATAATATTTTACCAACCATAAAATTTAAGTTGTATGATAAGCATTACAGCCATAATTTTGTGAGCAAATTTACTAGTTTGTTGTCTTCTATTTTATCCAGGTTCGTGCAAAGGCTCAGGGCTCCTTGTGTATGGCCTTGAACACCTTCCCTTTCTCGTATCGCCTGATCATGCCTCGTATCATCGAGACACTGAAACTGGACTCTAACAAAAACCACGAGCAGTTCAAGGTAACAAGCAATTGCTCTCACGCCTCACAGTGGTTATAATGATTTAAATTTATGTTTCAGGGTGCCTTGTATGTGCTGCTTGGACCAAAACAAACCCCACTTGTATCAAAACACAACTGGGAAATATTATCTCAATTATGGTTAGCATTAGTAAAAGCTCAACCCTCAGAAAAGTTATCTGTGATAAGATTAATGGAGAATTTAGTAGACAGTGTTCACAAACATTTCCCGACAATTTCCATCCAGCTTGAGGTACGTATTGGTCTTCACTGACTTGATCACAGGCAATGTTTGACCTGGGTACTGTGATGGCAGGTCCCTCAACGGTGCTCTGAGACTGGCCAAGCATTCTGGCGTTCCCTGCCCACTCCACTTGTGGTGCAGCCCTCACCAGAAGAGGTAGCGAGAGGCGAGCAGAGACTGCAGCTGGTGTGCCAGACCAAACTGGAGCAATACAACTTTCTCGCCACTTCTCTATTAGACGCTATAGAGGAGGGAAACCTGTGAGTATACAATGTACAATTTTTTCTAGTTAAAAAAAAAAAAAAATCAATTTGAAATGCTTCTTGTTGTTGTTTTCCCCGACACACTCTTGATTGCCTATGAGTATTTTTTTTTTACCTAAGTAAAGTTATGGATTACTTTTAATCTTGTAGACCTTTTCACCAACAGTTTATTTGTTTTCTCAGACACTGGAGGTATCATGCCATGGCTGTGAGTTTTCTCCGAGATCTTGTTCATCCAGACGTTCCATTTTCTTCTAGAGTTGTTAAATTCTTTCTACAAACTCTGAATCATGACTCCATCAGCCTAAGAAAGGTGAGGGTCTTTTCTTCCTCTTTTCTCTGACATATCCTGACGACTTGCCTCATGTTTCAGATTGCCATCTGCAGCGTGGTGTTTGTGCTGCAGCAACAGAAACGAGCGCACCTCAAGCTTGAGATTGACCCCCACAGTTACATGCCTGGCAAAGGGCTATCAGAAACTGAAGATGCTGTGGCTCGTGCCGTGGTGCCGGGAGATCACAGGCCAGACAATGCCTGGCTGCAGTACAACCATGCCACAAGGCCTACCTCAGCAGAGAAGTGGGATGAGCCGAGGTTCCAACATAGATCTTACATGGGCTTCCACTCATGGCCAAAGTGAGTTTGCAAACATGACTTCACTCTCCTTCTGACTTCATCTGCTTTTACTGCAAATCTGTAATATGTGTCTTAATGTGTCATGTACTATATATAATTTCTTTGAAATAATCTTTAAGTTGTAAAGATCTGCTTTTTTTTAAATGTATTCTTTTTAAATTGCTGTTAATTACATCCATATTGGTTACTGTTTTAATTTTTTATATAATTTAGTATTTTGCAACTGTTATGTGCTTTATTTTTTTGTAACGTGGATCAAAGACCACTTGTTGTGTTATGCTTTGTTATTGTGTTGCCAGGACGGTGGAGGTGAATGCTCCTTCTCGTTGTCAGCCTGAGCTGGACCGCACGCCCGAGCAGCTGGGAGCGCAGGAGGCGGAGGTGCAGGCCTTCTTCTCCAGCCAGGCCAACGTGGACAAGTTGATCAGCTTCCTGGCCCTCGAGGAGAAGAAGGGGCGGGATAAGTTCAACAGCAAGCGCTTCATCCTCTTCAAGGTACAGAATGGTGGTCAAACAGTAGGGAATGACACGTACTTGTGCCTTTAAATTTGATTCAATGAATAACTTTATTGACAAATGACTATTTATTCCCTGTAGAAAATATGTCCATTATGTTGTTATTTTATTTCTATTTTTCACTCATTGCTGCTACTTGTGAGTCTACATAACTTTATGCACCATTTTTTGTAACTTCTAGTTATTTTTTGTTGTTGACAGGACTTGTTCCGTAACCATGGTGACGCCCCCTTGGACCTGTTGCTGCCTCACCTGCAGCGCCTCGTTGCAGACAAGAACGAAAGCAGCCAGCGGTGTGCTGCTGAGATCATTGCAGGTGGGACATCTTGCTAGTTGTCTTTTGTTGTCCTCATAAGGGGCAGCAGGTGTACATTGGAGATAATTAAGGTCTAAAAAATAAAGTTAATAAAGTTAATATCCTTGACGCCATTTTACCCTTTCGGGTGTGGCCAGGTATTTAACCTTGTGTGTAAGAGTTATCTTGCGACCGAGCTGGGGCTTACCAGGCTCCCAGAACCCTTTCCTGCACTCTTCTGGGCTCGACTACCAGATCTGTGAGGCCTGCAGTATATGAACTTACAGGGGTGATCACTTCCTTCGGATATGTATGCCATTATTATTCTAAAAAATAATAATAACAATTCAGCTAAATGGTAGTTTTAAAGGAAAAAAAAAACTCGCTTTTAAATTATGAAAGCTACATGTGATACAGTACACAAATTTGTTTTGATTTTTGATCGTCAAGCACTCATATATTTTTTTATATCTTTAAATTGCAACCTATCTAACTCAATGTTTACATGTTTCAGGTCTGATCAAGGGGTCAAAGCACTGGCCGTTTGAGAAGGTTGAAGTCATGTGGCGTGTGCTGTGCCCGATCATCAGGACCGCCCTTGCTAACATGACTGTGGAGACAGTGGGAGACTGGGGCATCTGCTTTGCCACCGCCTCGGTAAGTCAAGCACTGGCTTCTACTGTCACTACACCATCATTCTTGAGCATTATCCTTCTTTTGTTGTCCTCATATGCAGAATTTAGTAATCTCATATTGCCAGAAAAGAAGACCAATTTTCTTTTTACACAAAGCAGAGAACTGAAAATATGTTTCCTCTTCTATTACATAGACTTTATTGTGTTGTGTTACTGAGTAAAACAATTTTAATTAATCTTTTTTCCCCTCATCATTGTTTGTTGTTCTTTTAAAAAACTTTGCATTTATTCATGATTTTTTGTGCATAATTGCTCACTTTAATATGATTGATGTTCAATGCTGATATTGTCTTTTTCCATTGCAAGTCTGATATAACAGAACTTTTACCATCTTGTTCCATCAGTTCAGTCATTATTTATTATATATTAGGCATTACTTATTATATGGTACAGTCTTTACTGTCTGCTGATTGATGTTTTGTTGTTAACAGGAGAGCCGAGACCCCAACAGGCAACACTGGCTGCTGGAGCTGCTCATGGAAGACCCTCTCAGAGAAGAAGCCTCCTTCAAGGATTGCGGGTTAGTGTTGCATTAAACTGGAGAATTATGCAGAGATCTTAAATTGCATTCTACATCCCCTTGCCAAGAATTATATAAACAATTTTTTAATCTAAAAATATTAAACTGGTTGGAACTGATTGCGTCAAAACATAAAACAATAATTATATTGAACATCTTTCAACAATACTTTAATTGAGATTTTTCTTTAAAATATGGTTGGTAATTATAAATTGATATATCCTCCTCAATTTCAGATGTCTGCATAATTTTTTTGTTCCAAATATTAAAAAAATAACATTTGTAGCTGCATGTTATTTGTGTTGTCTGATAATTCTTTTTAAGGCGTCTCTATGCATTGCAAGGTGCTTTAAACCAGCACGAATGGCGAGTGGCTGAATTACTTCACAGACTTCTACAGTATTTGAAACCATTCCTCACACATCCTTTCCAAAACGTGCGCGAGAGACTTGGCAGGTACGTTCATTTACATTGCACTTGTCAAATATGTTGGGTTGACCTGTAACTAATTTTTCAGTGTCCTGACAAACATTTTCAACTTGGACATGGAGTCCAAGGACGGCAACAGGACAAGGTCTCCTCACGTAGAGAACTTTATTTCTGAGATCTTGCCTCAACTTGAGATTCTGTACCAGGACGGTCCCAAGAACTTGGACAACAACAAGAACAAGAATGCCATCAAAGTTGAAGGTAAGAGTTGATGAAATTTAAATCTGTTGTTGTTGGGGATTATTTTCTAAGTCATAGTTTTAGTATAGCTTTTTAAGAAAAGTAGAATAGACTTTAAATTTCAATATATGTATTGTTATAAAAAATATTCAAGGGCTTTTTAAATATGCCCATCATTGTATAAATCTTTAATCTGCTTTTCATAATACTGTATCTGTTTAGTCTGTCAATGTTGTTCAGCTGCAATAAATTGTTTTTGAGACAACTTATTTGTGCTGTACCAAGCACTTTGTCCCACTCTTTATGATAACCTTGTATCTACCTCATCAGTATGTAACCTGGTGACATGTTGCTCCAGAGGCGTCCAGTACAGATGAGGTGCGGTCTGACCTTCAGCAGGCGGAGGGAATGATGGCCAAGGTGGAGGTGTCGAGCACCAACGAGGCTCGTGACGTCGCCCTGTGTCTGCTCAAAACAGGTCCGTACTCACCGAAGTTGGCTCTTGGCACAACAGTAGTAATTTGAATGATTGAGATCTCGCAGGGTAACTGTTATACAACTTGCATTGTTTAATTTTTTCATAATTTTTATTACTTTTACTTAGGTCTTTGTTGTTGATACTATAAGAAACTACAAGAATATACATAACATTAATTTTTATTCATTCTGCTGTGTTTTTTTTCCCCCATGTTCTTGTTTTATGATGTTTATTAATTCTATACACATTATTTTTTGTTTTAAATCCTTGACGGTAGACTAAGCCTACATTTATAATCTCAATGTCTTTTCAGTATGCAGGTGGGCTTCTGGCAACATCCTGCGCTCATGCTACGGTGCCAAGCCCGAGTTCTATCGTCTCTTCCCTCTGGCTTGTCTATTGGAGAGCTACGAGGGGGACGATGAGATCAGCAAGTCGTGCAACATGTTCCTCTCACACCTCGCCTTCTCTCTCACCCTCGCTCACCGCATCCCCACTGTGCTTGAAGCAGTGCACAAGGTGAGCCGTATGGGTGTAAAATTTAAAAAAATTAATAAAATGTATCAGATGGGAAAACTAATTTTCTCCATAATTATCACTTCATGTAATCTTTTTATACTGTATAATAGCAATATCAATATGAGGCAATAGAGGCTTCAAGTGTTCCCACACCCCTATCTTTTAGCATGGCGACCGGCAAAAAAACTGAACTTATGAGAGTTACGTTAAGATTTACCTTTAGCTATGTTCATATTTAGGTGTAATAATTTTTTCTGCATTTAATGAACATAATATTTCCTTTCCTGGCATTGTAAAATTTAAATATATAGCTAAAACAACTCGAGAAATTTGGCGCTTTTCTGCGGAAACTTGAGAACTAAAGTCAGTACAGCGTTGCCAGGTTTACTTGAATTTGAAGATGGAAAAGGGGGTGTGTCACTTGCAGGCTTACAGCCATGAAAAAATTATTATTTCTTCATGTTTACAACTATTATTTTCTGATTTTACCTATTTTAACTAGATAGAAATGCCAATGTCAGGTTTTATATATAGCATTGAATCTTGCACATAATGTCTGCATAAAGTTTACCTCTATCCAGTATAATAAAAATAAATTTCCTATTCCACAATTAAAAAAATAGGAGTCTAAAAATTATTTTTAGAAAAAGGCCATGCTTAATTTATCTTGACAATTAACATAATGAATGATACCTTCGATTTTATAGATTTATCATAGCATTCATAAATATTAGTAGTTTTCTCTAGTCTGGTAGGCTGCAGCCTACAGAGCATAATATATGCATATTTATGCTCTAATAACCTTTCTGTTGGGTTTCTTGTGTATTATTTCTTTTAAAAATAAGAGCCTCTACTTAGATCCATTAGTTCATTATTTCCCAGCATAGTATTTAAAAAAAATAAAAGTTAAAGGTCAACATATAACTTTAACATATATTATACACTTTGACTATATATTGACATTTATTTTGTCTGTTGCTGCTCAATAAAATATACATTATTCATTGAGCTCTACACAAGGCCTTGTGTAGAGCTCAATGACATTATTATTATAACTGCAATATAAGAATTATAACCATGTATAGTCTTCTATCTGAGAGCTTCAATAGAAGACTATATGGTACTATACCTATCTCGCTTGTGATAGACTGAAACTTTAGTGTCTTCATTGTTAGAATTTATCTAACTAAAAAAAAGTCAAGAAATATCAAGTCAGAAAATCTTTTTTATTTTATTAAATATATTAATATTACACATATAATAGGGGCACTGAACGTCAAAAAGGATGAAACTTCACATTAGAAAAAAAGAGGATGATGGCACGATGAAAGTGTAATGTGTATGTCAGTACAACATACACATTACACTTTACTATACATTCATATGACGGTGTTTAAAATATGTATATTCGTTTACGACGGATAATGTTATTTTTAAGGCGTCGTCAAAGAATTCGAATTAAACACCGTGATGTGAATGTATTATGATAAACATAAAACTGAGGTGGCGTGGCGCAGTGCATTGACCGGTTCTTGTTAGATCACCGAAGTCAGGCTACGTCGAGCGTGGTTAGTACTTGGATGGGTGACCATTTCAAGTAAGAAATACGCTGCTCCCTCCCTGGGGTAAATTCGTCTCGCTTTCCACCCAGTGCAGTGACGCACTTGTGTGTGGTTCACCAGGCTTTGGACATCGCTTTGCATGGTCCATTGAGAAAAAGTAGAGGTGTCCGTCCTGACTGAGGTTTTCCACGGTTCCCTCAGTCTCACCTCAGCGAATGCTGGGACGCATAACAGGCCGTGGCCACTATCCGTTCCCTACCTTATCCCTACCCAGTACCCCGCCGCGAGCTGTAGGCTCTTAGGGGTGTATCCTTGTAAAAAAAAAAAATACTGCAATGTAGCTGCGGCCAGCTCACTATTAATTTTTATGTACTTAAGGTAGAGATAATGCCCAAAAGCTGTTTGATGGACCCTCCTTTGATTAACATGTAAACATTAGCTGTCAAATTCACAAAAATTCTGACATTTTGTTGAGAGACAGATATTAGTGCCTAAATAAAGCCATAGAAAAATTTCAAAACAATTTAACGAGCCGATTTTCTTTAATTTTCAGCATAGTTCTTTCCCATAGAGACAAACCAAGAACTTAATAAAAAAATAATAATAAAAAAACGACTCGTTAAATTGTTTTGAAACTTTTTCTACGGCTTTTAGGCACTTTATATAATATCTGCCTCTCAACAAAATTTCAGAATTTTTGTGAATTTCCCAAGGTTCACATGTTATCAAATTAGAGTACGTCGAACAGCTGTTCGGCGTTATCTCTACCTTAAATATTTGCGATGATAGAAGGAATTTTGGACGGTATCCTAGCAACCAAACCTTCTGCAGAAACAACAGCCACGTCTCAATATATCACGTTCCTCGTCCCATCAGGCGCGAATCCAAGGGGTGGGGGGCGATGGTGGCGTATGGTCCCCCCCCCCCAAAGGTCCCAAAATTGAAGGTGTTACCAACCCCACCCATCGCCCCCCCCCCACCCCCTGCAACTCCAAATTTTAACATTGCGGTAAAGTGCACCGCCCCGCCTAGAGCCGCGAGCTGGATCCGCCCCTGGCCACGCCCAATTCTTTGGTGTCTCTCAGTTTTTCTGTAAACCAAACAATAAATACATTATGAGATGATAATAAAAAATTTCACCATGCAAAAAGATACTAAATAAAAAATTTAAAAGTAATAAAATTCTGACGTCACGTAAATGCAAAAATGGTTAACTTACAATTAATAAGCATACTGAACTGTCATATTTTAAAAACAGCATAATAGCAATAAAGATTTGGTCTGTTTAAAAAACGGTAGCAATGCTGCTATTGTGATCGGCTTTAAAAAAGGTGCTTTCATATTTTCAAAAGTTAATTGCTACAGATTTGAGTCTGTTCGACTGCGGCTGTTGTGGCAAAAAAAAAAAAAAATATTGTGAATACTGTATCTACCGTAGAAAAAATAAAGTCATTTTGATTTTTTACTGAGTGCCGCAGCAAATCACCAGGCGTAATCAACATGTTAGGCATGATTCCGTAGCAATTTTCGAATATGTGAAGGCTCCTTTGTGTCGAAATGCACAAGGAAGTCAAGCGTAGAAAACCTACTGTATTCACAATTCAGTGTTGACGAATATGAATTTAATATATAAAGGTGCTTTCACATATTCGAAAATCGCTACGGAAACGCTCCGTAGCTACTACGTAGCAAATGTGTTGATTTTGCTGCGGCGCACCGTAGCTGTTCCGTAGCACCTCGCGACACGTTCTACGGAACTCTGTAGCAAAATCAAGATGAGTTTGATTTTGCTACGGCATTCACATGATTTTCCGCCGCAGCTGCCGCAGATGAACGAGAATATGTGAAAGGCTTACGGCATAGCTACGGAACTCCGTAGCGATTTTCAAATATATGAAAGCACCTTTACCAATATGGATCATATCATGATAAAAAAAGTAATGTTACTCCAAATTTCTTAAACTTTATTACAATACTGTATGCATACATGCATATAAGCTAGGTAAAAGGCATATATTATATATTATTGCTATTTTTGGTGCAAAAAATTAAAAAGGAGTCAAAAAGGTATGCATAATGGTCCTACCCACAATGCAGTGTAGCTGGTGCAGGGCTATTCTCCTATAATTGACATAATGGGAGAATAGCACTGAGCACTGAGAAAGGGTAAGCGGACCAAATACCCCCGGACGAAATACCCCCGGACCAAATATCCCCGCCCGGACCGGACGAAATACCCCCGGACGAAATACCCCCGGACGAAATATCCCCGGACGAAATACTCCCGGACGAAATACCCCCGGACGAAATACCCCCTTGTAAGTGGAGAGGGGCGGGTGACCGACGCGGGAGGGGAAGTTGACTTTATTTATAAAGTCTCTTTTTCTGTCGTTTGTCTGACGTCACGCGCGTCGTATTAAAGAAGGAAGTTAGTGTAACGTTAGGCCAATACATTATGCATTAATTTATCATATCATTCATTATTGACAAGCTTCAACTTACAAATGCCGCAGCGCCGCATCCTGACATCGCTCCGTAAGGTTCGTTAGGAGAAAAATCTTATTTATTTTTTCATTCAAATTCTATGCTGCACAAAATTTCGAATATTTTTTATGTCGGGTAAAGTGATCTTTCCCGTTGCTCATATGAATTATTAATCTTGCCCTTCATAAGAACCGTCGGAAAAAATTAAAAACCAGGTACCGCTGGCTTAAAGGATAGGGAGCTTGGTAGAACATGTCGTCGCGCGCAGTTCGCGCGCTAGATTGTCATTGGCTAAGAGAATTATGTCGTCAGTGTTGAAGCTACCCATTAAAATTAATGTGTAATATATTTTGATACGATATACATTATGAATGTTAATTATTAGTGTTTATTGCATTTTTTTTTTAGTTTTTTTTTTAAACTAAAAATTTTCAAAATCGTCCCTATATGTATTTTTAACTTAAAAAAAAAAGTTAAGTAAATTTTTTTAGTGTAATTTTTTAATTCTGATTCGATTGGTATAGGTCTAAAAATGCAATATTTTTTATTGTTTTTGGTCCCCCGGTGCTATAGGTGCCGTGAACACTTAACGTAGCATGTGTACCCCTCCTGAAGAAACTTAATTTACTTGTTGTTCTATTTATTTCCTTATTTATTCCTTCCTTTTCTATATTTATATATGTTGGCACCAAAGCCCGAATTCAATGCGCACATCTAGGTGTGCCCCTAGTGATTTGAGCAAAGCCCGAAATTAACAAATATTTTGGGTTTTGCTCGCGCGTATATATTTGAGCATTTCTAGAAGTGCTCAAATCGAAAAAATTAAACCCCGATGAGAAGTTTTATTTCGGGCTTAAATTTACTCATTTAAATTTGACCATTTCAAGAAGTGCTCAAATCGGAAAAAGCAAACCCCGACGAGAAGTTTCATTTCGGGGTTTGCTCATTTAAATTTGATCATTTCTAGAAGTGCTCAACTCGAAAAATACAAACCCTGACACAAATTTAGCATTAGCGTGTATATTATTTTTTTATTAAAATATTTCTTTCTGTTTTATACAGAACTTGCTAAGAAGCAAAGAGCTCCTCAAGATTGTACCAAACCTACTAATTTAAAATAAATAAACAAATAGATAAATAATTATTATACCTGATTATTACCTGATCTTACTATTACCTGAACTTGACTTATTTTTGCAGGGATTACTATCATGGCATTTTAAATTTCATCTAAATTTTTCCTTTGCACAACATGTTTTAGATTGATAACCTTTCTTGCAGTTGCAAAACACAAAACTTTGCTTTGAATTTGCTAATGCTGCTGCTGATCTGAGACACTTTTCTTTGTCATGTTTGGTACCTGAACTTGGAAATTGTTCATCTGCAACCTGGAATTCATTGCTAGAGTATATAAATCATAATCATATCCTTTAATTATAAAAAAATGATAATAATAAAAAAATTAAGAGTCTCTCAGTGTGAAAAAATCGTATTTTTTCAATATGACTTGAATAATACAGAAGGAAATGTTTAAATAAAAAAAAATACTATACACGCTATTAATGTTTAATTTGTATTTTTATCAATAAATTAAAAAAGTGATATAATTAAAATATTATTAAATTTACATTATTTTATTATTTATTCCTATAATACGGCACAATTTCCAATTATTATTTTTCATTTTGCTTTGAACACTTCTATAAATGATCAAAACAGTGAGCAAAGCCCGAAATAAAAATTCTCGTCGGGGTTGCTTTTTTCGAGTTGGGCACTTTTAGAAATGAGCAAATTTAAATGAGCAAACCCCGAAATAAAACTTCTCGTCGGGGTTCGCTTTTTTCGAGTTGGGCACTTTTAGAAATGAGCAAATTTAAATGAGCAAACCCCGAAATATTTGTTACTTTCGGGCTTTGCTCAAATCGCTAGGGGCACACCTAGGTTTAAAAACCTAAAATCGTTTGAAAACCTTCAAAATCTTGCTGCAAATCGCTGAGACAATTTATAATTGCCGCACAATCAAAGTAAGCATAGCTAGCATATACAAAAATCGTTTGTTTGCGGCACAATTTTGAATATATTTTGGTATAATAAAATTAAAGACGCAATTTGAGATCTTGATACGGCATTAACTATAAATATACTTTGAATATTACATAATATATATTTGTTGTGAAAAATGGCGTTACTATATATAACTTCCTTCTTTAATACGACGCGCGTGACGTCAGACAAACGACAGAAAAACAGACTTTATAAATAAAGTCAACTTCCCCTCCCGCGTCGGTCACCCGCCCCTCTCCACTTACAAGGGGGTATTTCGTCCGGGGGTATTTCGTCCGGGAATATTTCGTCCGGGGATATTTCGTCCGGGGGTATTTCGTCCGGGGGTATTTCGTCCGGTCCGGGCGGGGATATTTGGTCCGGGGGTATTTCGTCCGGGGGTATTTGGTCCGTGATTCCTGAGAAAGTGTATGCCTATAGTATGCATACAATATAAATGCAGTGCATTCCGAGATTATGAACATAAAAGTGCCTTACTCGGAGCATGCATTTGCATACAGTATCATACACCAGCCTCCAGACTCAAACAAAGAAAGCTGGATCAGAAAGTGTTCACGTTGTAGGATTAATTGATTACTAATATACCTGTTTCTATGTCCATATTATCAAATCAGTTAGCAAATCAAAATATCAATCAATAAATCAATGACTGCTGGTTATAGTATGCATAATTATGCATATTTTCAATGCACATGAACCTCAAGATCAATAAACACCCTATTTTATAAACTTATTTACGCTTATTTTTAAGACTTACCTGATGACAATAATTGAGTCTTCATTCCCACAGTAAAAACATTCTTCAATTTTGATATTTTTATTGCTTTTACTTTTCAAAACATATTAACATTTTGTGATTTACTGACGTAACTCCAGAAACGTCTGAAATATGGCTATAGGCCCATAGGCCCTGCTATAGGCCGGCGGCGCCATGTTTGTTGATATGGCAACGTCGCACCCATGTGCGGTGTGGCGCCAGCACTTAAAAATCAAATTTTAATTTAATCCTACGGCATAATTATATGTTGATTCTTACTACAAACTAGTAAATTAGACTAATATTCATATCTAGTTTGTGAATATATCACTTAAATATACGAGTTAAATTTCTTTAACAGCTTTTTAGACGTCGTCCCATAGTAAAGGATGGGGAAGTGGGAACACCGCCAAAATCAGCTGACTTGAAGCCTCTATTAAGCCCAAATTAAAAGTGACTCTGATCTGAAGCCACCAGTTAACATTTCTTTTGTGATGTCTCACAGGTGATAGGTCTTGGTTCGTGGAAGGCCCGTTCGACGTGCCTCGACTTCCTTCAGGTTCTTGTCTTCCACAACATGCCCAACTTCCTCAGCCGAGACGAATGGGTGCAGGACGTAAGTTTGATGTGTAATAAATATGACCTGCTAATGAATTATCCCCCCAGGCATGTCTCAAAATCAGTAAAGAAAGCTTAACTAAAAATCTTAGCAAAACATGTGAAGTCAAAATTTTACCATACTCTCATACAAATTTTAAAATAACATTTTCATCTCATGCTTTATTGCATTAATATTTTCTTAATTTAACAGTGCACTCTGTAAGTGTGGGGCATATTTACAGAATAATATGTATAGTAGTCAAGGTATTTAACTTTTGTAAATTAAATTCATAACTATATAATTGGTAATATTGATATAAGTTCTGTTTGTCAGTAATCTGTAAAATCTGCTGAGTTTATTAACTGGGAGGTGTTGCTGCTGGCAGGTGACCCAGCTGGTGCTGAAGCTGCTGCAAGATGAGCGGCTCGAGGTGCGTGAGAAGGCCTCCCAGGTGCTCGGTGGGCTGCTGCACTGTGACTTTGTGACCGCCTCCAGCCAGCTGCTGGTGAGAACTGCCTTGGACATTTTTTTTTTTTTTTTTTTTTTTTTTTTTTTTTTTTTTTACATAATTATACATAAAAAAAAAATTGACATTGAAGAAAATTAGGTGTTCATAAAAGACTTGAGTCTAATTTTAAGTGAAGAAATTGATCCTAAATAAAATCAAATACTTAAAGTTCAAGCATTACAAATTATAGGCTAAATCTATTATAAAAGTAATTATTAGTATTATTGCAGCTCATGTTTAATAATTTAATACAAAAACTTATGTTTTTCGAAACTTCTTTGTTACAACCTTTTTTAAACCTCTGCAAAAACTAAAGCCTGTATTACATGATATAATTTTTTATTCAATTTTTCTTTACAATAAAATTTCATCTCCATACAAACAGAGTTGAAGGTTTCTTGTAAGAAAAAATTGTATGCAATAATTAGGAAAATTGTATCATGTAGCCACCGGCTTAGCTTAGTTTACTAGGAATCGTATCTGACATTATTAACCCTGTTGCAGACCAAGTTCACGAAGCAGTCCCGTACCCGGCTGAAGAGAAATGACACAGTGGACACGTTCTGCTCTGTGTCTGTGATCAAGCGCCACTCTGGTGTGCTTGGTCTGTGTGCCTTCATAGACGCCTACCCCTACGACGTGCCAGACTTCGTGCCTGACGTCTTCTCAGTGCTGGGTGACCACCTCAATGACCCTCCCCCGATCTCGGTGAGTCATCATTGTTGTCTGAGGTGCTTCTTATCTCTATAGCTTTGTGTGTGCTTTCAAGCCTTGTATTTTATTGTACCGATTGAGACAGATTTTGGACATAATAAGAGACATTCACAAAGTCTTAAGGCCACATTTAGGGCTCGATAATTTAAGACCAGAAATTTTGGGTCTAAAAAGCATGTCTAAAATCGGGCTTTAAATTATCAAGCCCTAAATGTGGCCTTAGGGCTTTGTGAATGCCCCTTAATATTGTCATCTATTTAGCTACGAGTATGAGCCTTGTACTTTATATTAGACACAAACTTTGGACATAATATTACTGCTCTTCAATATACAGTACATGGTTAAACGCAAAGTTTTAACAAATAATATGATTGTATTGTACAACAGATTTAACTTAAAAAAGTAAAGATTAAAATTTTGTAACTGCTAGCTTAACGTTATCTATTTATCTATTGTATCTATTGTATACGTTATCTCTACCTTAGTAGAGATAACGTCCATCAGCTCTTCGACGTAGTCCCCTTTGATTAACATGTAAACCTTAGCAAATTCACAAAAATTCTGATTTTTTTTTTATTTTTTTTTTATTTTAGAGGCAGATATTAGTGCCTAAAAGCCATAGAAAAAGTTTCAAAACCATTTAATGAGCCGATTTATTTTAATTAAAGAAATTTCTATATAAAAATATAAAATTTATGATGGAAATTCCTATAATGGAACAGCTGATCGACGTTATCTCTACCTTAAATTGGAAATTTCCATCTTTGTTGCAATTTATATTTTTAAAGGGTTTATTGTATGTATTTTATACTGTATGTTATCAATACAGTACAGCAATAATTTTTACTTACATACATGGCTTCAATGGGTTGGCTGCACGGCCGATTTTAAGTGGCGGAAACGAAAGAGGAGGTGCTGAAATGCAGGTGTGAATTTTATGCGAATTTTTTGAGCACTGTAACTTTGTATATATGCAGTTTTAAAAGGTGCATTTCACCTGGAAGCCATCGCCTACCGCCTTTGACGTCATCGAAATGTCAGGTTCGGTTCACTATAGATATGCATACCTGTACTCACCTGCATAACAGGTAGCCAATCAAAAACAATCTAGCCAAAATTCAAAATTTCAAATGCCTAGCCTGATCGAAGTGGATGAGTTTTAAAACTTAAAAAATGCACATTATTCCATGTACGCGTACTGTAAAAACACACTGGGAGATAAGTAATATTACAAACATACCTTTCATCATATTTAAATAATAGAAATTGTTTCTCAAATAGTTTCATTTTATTGAAGAGAAGATGCAATATCAAGTCCTTCCACCACACTCTCTTTTTAAATGATTGGCGCCGTTAGCAGTAATCAGCCAATGAAAATGTGTAAATTTATCATACTCCTTCCGTATCTGCTGAATATCTATTGAATTATTATATTAAACCTAAAACTGAGTCTCTTTTCTTATCTACGAAGATAGTAGGATGCCGTAGGATTCATATTTAACTTTATTAAGACCCTTGAATCATAATTTTTAAATGTCTTTTCAACCCCCTATTTGCTGCTGCTAAAACCATTAGTGGAATGATTGAAAAATAAATACAGTTTTAATTTCGATTATCCTAGCATGGGCGTCTGTGGCCTAGTGGAAGTACACTTGTCATCCACGCAGAAGTTTTAGGTTCAAATCCCCTCTGGGTCATTTTATATTTTTAGTAGCACGAGGAAGTTTATTTCACATCTTTAATGCAGACGGGGTAAAATTGTTTTGTCTTTTATGATTTGTTATTAATTTTTCTATCATTGTATGACACGCTTTTTTTTTTTTTTTTGCAAAGTTTTTGAAGTGCGTATTTATATGGAAAAGTGTGACTTATAATAATATAATATAATTATATTGTAAGAAATAATAATATTATTTTACCCCGTCTGCATTAAAAATGTGAAATAAACTTCCTCGTGCTACTAAAAATATAAAATGACCCAGAGGGGATTTGAACCTAAAACTTCTGCGTGGATGACAGGTGTACTTCCACTAGGCCACAGACGCCCATGCTAGGATAATCGAAATTAAAACTGTATTTATTTTTCAATCATTCCACTAATGGTTTTAGCAGCAGCAAATAGGGGGTTGAAAAGACATTTAAAAATTATGATTCAAGGGTCTTAATAAAGTTAAATATGAATCCTACGGCATCCTACTATCTTCGTAGATAAGAAAAGAGACTCAGTTTTAGGTTTAATATAATAATTCAATAGATATTCAGCAGATACGGAAGGAGTATGATAAATTTACACATTTTCATTGGCTGATTGCTGCTAACGGCGCCAATCATTTAAAAAGAGAGTGTGGTGGAAGGACTTGATATTGCATCTTCTCTTCAATAAAATGAAACTATTTGAGAAACAATTTCTATTATTTAAATATGATGAAAGGTATGTTTGTAATATTACTTATCTCCCAGTGTGTTTTTACAGTACGCGTACATGGAATAATGTGCATTTTTTAAGTTTTAAAACTCATCCACTTCGATCAGGCTAGGCATTTGAAATTTTGAATTTTGGCTAGATTGTTTTTGATTGGCTACCTGTTATGCAGGTGAGTACAGGTATGCATATCTATAGTGAACCGAACCTGACATTTCGATGACGTCAAAGGCGGTAGGCGATGGCTTCCAGGTGAAATGCACCTTTTAAAACTGCATTTATACAAAGTTACAGTGCTCAAAAAATTCGCATAAAATTCACACCTGCATTTCAGCACCTCCTCTTTCGTTTCCGCCACTTAAAATCGGCCGTGCAGCCAACCCATTGTGAAGAAAAATTTAGTAATGTCTTGAATTTAACATTGAGAAAATCTCATACTTAACTTGAATTGATGTGTTGGTTGCAGGCGACCATCAGGAAGACACTGGGCAACTTCAAGCGCACCCACCACGACAACTGGCAAAACCACAAGCTCAAGTTCTCGGAGGACCAGCTGTGTGTGCTCTCTGACTTGCTGGTGCCTCCAACCTACTACGCCTAAGACGTGTCCTTCAGTTTCACTTTGGGTGAGGGATTCAGTAAAATTTCTAACAAAATATAAATTTTTACTTGGTTTTCTGGATACATGTTGGAAAAGTATTTTATATTTTACTTAATACATACATAACTTTTGATGATAAGTTTTTATTGCACCAATTTAAAAACTTTATAAAATTGATGATCACATATAATTTGAAGTTTTCCAACTTTTTTTAGCCCTGTAATTGTACAATCATGTGAAATATTGCAAATAAATGCATGGATGCAGTTCTTCTATGCAGTTTTAATTGTGCAAATACTGTAAGTCATGTGACTTGTTCAACTTATGTTTGTGCACTTAACTTATCTATTTATTTTACTACACAGTTCAAATCACCCGTATTTTCAATAATTAGAAAAATGTGATGTTATTTTTGAACATTTGTGGCATCACCTTGATGCATTTGTTTTTACTTGTTCGTACTTTTTTTAACTTCTTGTTAATTCTAAATATTTTATTACCTTTTTTTTTATTATTACTTTTTATTATTATTTTTTGTTAACTTTCGAGTGAACCTTTGTGACCGCAAGATTTTCACCTGCTGTGACTCTTTCGATCGGTAAGGCCTTGTGTTATTCCTATTCTTTTCTTTAATAAGCTTATCACAACCTAAATAATTTATTTTCCCTTAATTAAACTAAACATTTTTTGTTAACACATTTAATTATTGAAGTATTAATTTGGCCTATGATTATAAATTATGAATTCAAATATTTCAGGACCGTGTTTTAACTATGCGTGTTATAGTTTATTATTATTGTACAACATGAATCTGAATTCCATTTATAATTAGTTGTAAATTTTTGTTACATTTTTACTTTAATATATAGTAGATGACCAAAATTTTACCAGGTTACGTTAAAATTTAGACATTGGTTGAGGTGTTTAACTTTTTGTTTAAAAAAAAAAAAAAAGAAGAAGAGATATATTCTTAGTTAAAAATATACTTTGTATTGTTTTAAAACTAGATTGGTTTAAAAAATATCAACAAAACCAGAGTAATAAATAGGACTTCCAGATAAAAAGTAAGATAAGAATTTATACTGACTGAAGTATGAAAATTGAACTGATTTAAAATATTTGGCAACCACTCGGATGGGTGCTAGGTGATGTGCTAACAACTTGTAAATAAATATTTCAATAAAAATTTATTGTTATGCATCAAATGTTTTTTCTTGGACTTAAAATTTACCAATGAAATTTAGACTGATTTATGTATTCAATTTTAGTTCCACCTTTTTTGCTCTCGGCATACCTGGTTTTTGAATGTGATAAGCAAGCGTTACAAAACTGACTGGTTTTTCCACGAGAAGATTTCTACAATGTCCTAGTTAGATTAGGCAAGTCTGCCGGATTTGGATTTTGTTTTTAGGCATTACTAATTAAAATTTTACGACTATCCTTCATATTACTTCTAAAACAGTGTGATTTCATGGAGTGTTATAAGGGAAGAGGGAGGGAGTAAATAAAATAAAAATAAGGTTCATCAAATTTGAGTAAAATTTTACAAAGTAGATGTTCTTGGAAAAGTAATTTATATTATTGTATTGTATGATATGATATTGGAAGTTTTGGGCTTATTATTTTTCTGCTGCTGTCATGCGACCATGAGGCCCCCCGTGTGGAGCCCAAGGACAAGACCTCTGGTCTGGCGGCCCTGAGGCATTCGCTAGCTAGATTGGCTCTGCCAGCACTCGATCCAAGCTCGGTGCCGGACAAATACCGTGCGAGCAGTACCGAGCCTTCTATCAGGAGTTAAGGGTAAGATAACACGAACAATCGATTGTTGTAGTCCCATTTGATTAACATGTAAACCTTAGCAACCTCATAATGATTCTGATTTTTTTTTTGAGAGACAGTTCTTGGCACCAAAAAAATATGGAAAAAATTTCAAAACAATCGGACGATCCAATTTTTTTAAATTAATTTCTTAGTGAAAGGTCTCCATGGGAAAGCCCTATACTGAAAATTTAAAAAATTCTTTTAAAAAAATTGGATCGTTCGATTGTTTTGAAATTTTTTCCACATTTTTTTGGTGCTATAATAAGAACTGTCTCTCAAAAAAAATTCAGAATTATTATGAGATTTCCAAGGTTTACATGTTAATCAAATGGGACTACAACAATCGATTGTTCGTGTTATCTTACCCTTAATAGCCAGCAGGAGCTCAGAAACAGACTCGCACTTCTCAACGTCCTAACTGCCAGCATGATTTTTGTTTAATGTTTTAATTAGCACAACTTTATTATAACTTTATTTTTTATATTTTAAACTGAAAATTTCTTCATAAAAAATCTTATTTTAGTACTCAAGAGTCACCTGTGATGTTACAGGAATAAATAAATACAGTAGTGACATTTTTTATGTTTTTTCAGAAAAAATCTTTAAAAAAAGGGAAATTGCATATGACACTTAATTTATACTCTCTAGCTTTCTATGATATAATTGACATAACACAAATCAGTTGTTATACTATTTCCAAAACTGTGCTCATATAAAAATGTCAAAATAAAACTTATCCAGTTTTTGATTTTATGGAGACCAGAAATGTTTGTAGATTATTGTAATAGACCTTAGATATCAATATCCTACACAACTTTATCAACCCTCAAACATAATTTCCAATTTGAATATCATCCCTGCATGCAAGAGTTAATTTGTTTATAAGTTATACTATCACATCTTCTAATCTATAAAGGTGGACTTTTAAATAATATATAATTCCTAGTACAATAATTATTATAGTAGCAAATAATTAAGATGTAAAATATTTTTATAACTCATAAGTCATAAGATAAGCAACAAATTTTAAGAAAATGAAGACCTTTGTTTCATATTTAAATTTTTTTTATTTGTTGAAAAATTATATGTAAACAAAATATTACCTTTAAAAATGTTATGATATTGTTGTATAGATAACATGGTTTTAAATTTACAGCTCTTTGAATTTTTTACTCCAAATTTTAATGCATTTTAATGAAATGAAACTTATATACCTCCAGGATAGAAATAATTGCTGCAAAATGAGACACAAAGTTCAGGACTACCATATATGTTTCACTTATTTAATGTAGGAGACAATAATTTTCATTAACACTAATTAAAGGTTTTACTAAACATAACATTTTAAGTGTATAGTTGAATTTTTAACTTCAATGACACTGGCAACGACAAATACACAGGAATGTAGCACCAGACAAGTTAAGTAATATATCACGGTCATAACGAAAATTGTAGCGCTCCCCTCAAGGTCACTGTACTGACTATTCTAAGTCCAGTATTGCCTTAGAGCAGCTAACTTCATCTGAATGTTGACTTACTACCTGTACACCCCGTAGCTCTCAATTTACTCATACGGTCACAACACAGGCGGCACTCAATACGAGTCACTCAGCCGGCCGAACTCACAAAATTACAATATAATTTTTTTCATTAATTTTCCTGTTATAAAGGTCTCATAAGCAGTCTATTTACAAATTTTTAAAAACATCGGTCAGGTATCCTCATATTACCCTGAAATCAGGGTCAAAATTACAATCTAATTTTTTTCATTAATTTTCCTGTTATAAGGGTCTCATAAGCAGTCTATTTACAAATTTTTAGAAACATCGGTCAGGTATCCTCATATTACCCTGAAATCAGGGTCAAAATTACAATCTAATTTTTTTCATTAATTTTCCTGTTATAAGGGTCTCATAAGCAGTCTATTTACAAATTTTTAGAAACATCGGTCAGGTATCCTCATATTACCCTGAAATCAGGGTCAAAATTACAATCTAATTTTTTCATTAATTTTCCTGTTATAAGGGTCTCATAAGCAGTCTATTTACAAATTTTTAGAAACATCGGTCAGGTATCCTCATATTACCCTGAAATCAGGGTCAAAATTACAATCTAATTTTTTTCATTAATTTTCCTGTTATAAGGGTCTCATAAGCAGACTATTTACAAATTTTTAAAAACATCGGTCAGGTATCCTCATATTACCCTGAAATCAGGGTCAAAATTTTAAATTAAATTTTTTCTTTATTTTTCCTGTAAATAAGATGTAATGTAGAAATGATTCTCGAATTGTCAAGATTTTACAACCAATTTGCATTTTGAAAGGTACCACTATAAGCATGTCCCTGAAATCAGGGTCAAAATTCAAAACTTATTTTTTACTATTTTTCTAGTCTTCAAGGTCTCTAAAGTATTCCATTTGCAAATTTTTAAAAAGATCGGTGAAGTTTTTATTTATTTACCCTGAAATCAGGGTCAAAACTCAAACTGAATTTTTTTCATTATTTTTTCTGTAAATCAGGTGTCACTTTAAATTTATTTCCAAATTTTCAAAATTTTATAACGAATTTGCATTTTGAACACTGCAAGTATAGGCATGACCCTGAAATCAGGGTCAAAATGAAAATTGAATTTTTTAAATATTTTTCCCTTCCAAGTATTGCTATTTTTAACCCATAAAAAATTTTTGGGACAATTTGGTCAATTTTTTTTTTTATTCCTATAGCCCTATGTCTCCCATGTTATTTAAATGGGTTCTCCCTGCCCGTTCTATGGGTAAATATTGACGGTTGCCGATAAAATTGGTACCGTTCTTCATCACTCGGCTAGGACAACCAACCCTGAAGGTTTCATCGAGATTTGCGATTTACACCTCGTGAGTGTTCCTTGCTAGTTAAAAAAAAGGTGTTTTTTTGTACAATACTAAATCATAGTTTAATTAATTCCCACCAAAAAACATTATTTTGCATAATTTGCTCCATATATTGTCCATGGCTGTGAATCTAATAAGAGAATTTACCGGCTGTGGAACCAAAGAAATGGCTCCATATTTAAAAATGGCAACCTAGATCGAGTCGAGTTACTGCATGATGTCCGCCGCGCGCATTGAATCCACACGTGAACAAAGATTTTTGTAATACTGTAGGCGCTGTGTGCCATGCATGTGGAGTTGGTTTGTTGGTTATTGTAGGTATGCAACAAGTTTCAACGTTTTATGATACAAGTCGCAAACACATCGTTGGATGAATGGAATTCTCGTTGCTCTCACGCTCTCACATTTTCAAAAGTTAAAATATGATAGCCTAGGTTTTTAAAAAAGTAAAGGGGTACCAAAGTGAATACTTTTTTTACATGTTCGGGCAGCTACGAATTATTCTAACATCTCTGTGGCTCCATATTTACGTATGATGCCTGGTTATTTTACAATTAATTATTTAGTTTGAAAAGTGAGTTTGAAAACCGTTGGTTGATTCAAGCATGCCCGCGGCCGATGATACGACAAGAAGGAGGCGGGGAGGAGGTTCCCCCGATTCGCGGGAGATTCTCGTCGTATCAGCGGCTGCTGATATCAGAATAATTCCTAGCTGCCCGAATATGTAAAAAAAGTATTCACTTTGGTACCCCTTTAAACTTCTTATAATAGTATCATTTATAGCTGTTGGAACCATTTTTGGATAAAATTTATTATGTTCTACCATGTTTTTGATCAAACAAAATTATTTGGTCCAAGGAACGTCGAATCTGTATTTTTTCTCCAGGGATTTTATATTTTGGGGGACTATATATATACGTTGAATACAGACATATGCATCAAATCACGCATCAAACGTCATTATAATATATAAGATAAGATCGATTTTGTTATTTTTTTAAGACTATATATTAATTATGGTTTTGACAGAATTGATCATCTTAGCTATATAATTTAATATCTTGATAAAAGAGAATTTACCGGCTGTGGAATCAAAGAAATGGTTCTTCACTCAAAAATGGAAACCTAGATCAAGTTTTACTGTGATTGCAGTAAATGAATATTATAAAGGGTACCAAAATATGGTACTCGATCAACTGGATTTTTTCAGTTTTTTTTTTACTCACCTTTATACTTTGTGGTCACTACTCTTTATGTTTTATGAAGATGAGAAGTTGAGACGACGAAATGTGCTCTGCGGCGTCTCTCTCTCGTGTGTGGCACACTCATGATGTAAGAAGAAAGGTGTCCAATGAAAATTAATTAAAGTGAGATAAAAATGTTAATAAGTTCCCACTAAAATACCACTGGCGCCAACTATCGGTAGCCGCCGCAAGAAATCCTTTCGCGAGTAACTCGCGAGTTTGTTAACAACATTACCTCTACATCGCAAGCTCAATTAACATTTCATATTACTACGAAATAACTATTTAAGACATAAAAAAATAAATAAAACGTTCAATTTCCTTATAAAATTTTATTTTCCTTCAATACAATGTGTATATATACACGTACGTATTTAAGCACCTAGCAACACGAAAAAAGTACATTACCCAACGTTGCTTTTTATTCGGAAGAACACTTTTATTTCATTTATTGCAAATAAATCACGCTTTTCACACACATTATAAACACTTTGCACAAATCTAAATATATTTAGGATACACCTCCTTTGCTACAGAAGGCTCTATCTTATTTTGTTTCACACGAAAATAATGTAAATGAAAATCATCACATACGGCGAGTGACTTGGCGGCAAGCAGCTGGTTGGACCACGGGGATAGGATAAGTAGAAGGATGGGTATTACTTGGCAGGAAAAAAAAACTATGAACTATGACAATCCTGATGCCTCCCACCATAGTCCCACCACAAATTTACCAGGTGCCAAATTTAATAAAGACGGTGTAAGTCAAACAATTTCTCTTTATTACTCTTTCAAAAGTCGACAAGAAATGTAGGAAGCACAATCATATTTATTTTATTATTGATTTTTTTTTACAATAATATTCTAATATGGAAGGAAAATGCATAATTAGGCCCTTAAATTTATTAAGTTCTACTTCGACTTCGTAAGTTTCTGATGCCTTTATAATCAGCTGATAATGTGGAATCCAATTGTGTAGAGTACCCATCCTTCTACTTATCCTATCTCAGTGGTCATAACCAGCTGCTTGCCGCCAAGTCACTCGCCGTATGTGATGATTTTCATTTACATTATTTTCGTGTGAAACAAAATAAGATAGAGCCTTCTGTAGCAAAGGAGGTGTATCCTAAATATATTTAGATTTGTGCAAAGTGTTTATAATGTGTGTGAAAAGCGTGATTTATTTGCAATAAATGAAATAAAAGTGTTCTTCCGAATGAAAAGCAACGTTGGGTAATGTACTTTTTTCGTGTTGCTAGGTGCTTAAATACGTACGTGTATATATACACATTGTATTGAAGGAAAATAAAATTTTATAAGGAAATTGAACGTTTTATTTATTTTTTTATGTCTTAAATAGTTATTTCGTAGTAATATGAAATGTTAATTGAGCTTGCGATGTAGAGGTAATGTTGTTAACAAACTCGCGAGTTACTCGCGAAAGGATTTCTTGCGGCGGCTACCGATAGTTGGCGCCAGTGGTATTTTAGTGGGAACTTATTAACATTATGATTATCTCACTTTAATTGCATGTTAATTAAGGCTTGTTTGGCCACCTTTCTTTTTACATCATGGGCACACTGTACACTGTCGCTCGTGCCTCGTGCGGAAAAAGAGCTGGCTGGCTGCGCACTGGTAGACGTGAATTGTGCACTGTTTGCTTCGTTCATAAACTACCCACAAGCAAGCGTTTTGGCTTAAATAAACCTTGTGCTGCAATGCATAAGGTCGATATTGTAAATATAATACACATGATATAAATGGAGATGGATGATACAGTATATTATTATATTATAACGAATACATTCATTTTGACGTTATGACATTGATGAAGATCTGGTGACATTTAAAAAATAAATATGGAAAACTTTAATTTTAAGATTTTATTATATAGTATCAAACAGCTCAAAACCGGCCAATTTTGTACTATTTACAATTATTCTGGACTAGAATAATTTTGAGCTGATCTGGACTGGCTGCAGTTCAGATGTAGTCCATGCAGATTTAGACGTGGATTAATTAATTGTTGTATACATTCAATTTAACCATATATATTATATTTATCTTCAATAAATGAAGTTAGACAAAAATGTTATATGCATTTTAAGAATAATACATATATTCACATTAGGCATATTGTTTTATAAGTTATACTGCATACTGAACTGAGTTGAATTTTAAGGGCCGTCGGTTAACAATAAAACCATTTGGCCCGGTCCAAGTAAGTTAATAACTATTATTATATATATGGTCTAAGTAGGTTCAACTAGTGCCTTTTTATAAGGTAGGATGATAGGATGGATGAACAATGGTACGTGTAAATACACAGGTCTAGTAGGTTGATTATGGGGCGTGGTGTGAAGGAATGTAAGGTGATGATGCAGGTGCCAACATGAAGGGTGATGGAATGCAGGGAATTTTGACACAGGCTCAAGCGTCTGTTCCCAAGGACACAAGAGCACGGGCTAGTTAATTGGGCAAGTTTGACTATGTGGGATGTGGTGAGGATGCTGCTGATGATGGAATTGAGTATCTGGGAAGGGTAGAAAATAGAGAAGGTTAAAATAAAGAAGGGAAAAGGAAATTACTAGGATGGGTGAGACACTCAACACGGAGTCACACGATATTTTGTACGAGGTTCACTCCTTGAACGCTCAGTTGCAACCCGTTATACTGCATAGTCCAGAAAAAAAACAGGTGGTTGTGGGTGCGGTCGGTCCTATAAATTCCACGCTAATAAAAATAATCAGAATCGGGGAGGTGCTAATAAATGCCCAGCATATGTTAAGTAAAAAAAATTGGTGCTTGTCCTAAAGTTAAGTAAAGTACAAAGTGTATGATATATTTATTTATATAAAATACTCACGTATAGTGTGTTTTATTATTTTATTGTATATTATAAGTTATATAGTGTGCCGAAATCGCATGAATGAAATGACAAGTTGCATGGATATTAATATAATATATAATACAAGAGTACATGCATCTTAATTGCTTGTGTGTAGCAAAGCTAAGCTCTTTAAGCTGTTTCATTTAAAATCCAGTTGAGACGTTGATATCAGCATTTGAGAGGTGCTTCAGCCACCTCTTTGGCATTGAGAGTTAGAATTTCCTTGTAATCTAACGTTCTAACATACTCATACATCACACAACCTAACAAAAGCTGCATTCTTGTCATTCTTCCTTTTGGACCTCCCATTTTTACACAATATATTATGAGATCTCTGAATTCACGGCCCTGGACGATATATAATATACAACATACGGAGCAAAATATGCAAAATAATATTGTTTGGTGGGAAACTATAATTTAGTCCAGGTACTGGGCAAAAAAGGAACTTTTGTTCAAGGTTGAAACTTGTACGTCGATCTATCATGCCATGATTAATGTAACTATATATTGTAAATGATTTTTTTTTACACTTGATATATTTTTTTTCTCTCGTTTTTTTTTTTTCTTAATTTTTAAAGTTTAAAGTAATGATTGATTTGTCATTATAAACGCGCATGTATGTTACTTAAAAAAATCACTCTTTATATATATATTATATGTAATTTTGTGTCATTTGTATCATCGATGTGTTACAAAAAGTAACATTAATTAAGTATAATTAAAAAATATAATAATATTTCAACGCTGCAATTTAATATGTCACGTCAAAATTCTCAATTAATAAGCATTTTTACAAATTCTTTTGCTATAAATTAGCTATAATATATATATATATATATATATATATATATATATATATATATATATATATATATATATATTATATATATACCTAGCTTATTTAGTATACCTAGCTATAATATAGCTGTATGCCATGCATATCATGAGTATTGGTTTGTTTTTTATTGTAGATATATATGCAACAAGTTTCAACGTTTTATGATACAAGTATTAGTTAAAACATATTAATTAATTAATTATTATGTATATTTACTATATTTTCATTATTTTCTCAATTTATTCAATTTATGAAAAATGTATGTGTTTTTCTATTTCTGCCATTTTGTCCGATCATAAATAACAAACTAATTAACGTTCCACGCTTACGAATTCTAAAAACTCTTAAGGTATAATTTTTATATTTCCATTGTAATATGTATATATTTTATTTCTGAATAAACATTTAAAAAAAAAAATTAACTCGAAGTTAGTCCTTGATCTATCGGGTTATCTTTTTCATATTATAATTTGTTTATAAAAGGTATGCGTATTATGGCATGCGTATTATGGCATGCGTTAATTACTAAATGCAGAATTGAATTTATTGCTGCAGTATTGACTTCGGGTCTATGAGCCAAGCAGTCATTGGCCGTAAAAGTATACTGGATGTAATTTAACTACATAACAGTAAAATAAAAATAACACATAATGAAGGTACTTGCAAATAATAAATTATATTCAATTTAACTTTATTATACCGCACTTTCATTTTTATAATTATTATGATAAAATAAATATAAAAATATTGTAAACAAAGATTGTTCACTTTGAAGAGAACCATCAATGCTTGGAGAACAAATTAAAGAAAGGTGCAGTTAATAACATTAATTGTTAATAAAACGAGTATTTTTTACTTGCAGCTCAGTTTTTATTTCCAGAGTAAAAAGACTTGTCACAACTTGTTATTTATTTATGAAATTTCCCTCATTAATACATAAAAAAAAGTCAGAGGCAGATATAAAAAAAATTACAAGGCCGTTCGAATATCCCTTATAATAAGTAACAAAAGTTAATTATAATTGTGGAAAATTTATATTATATTAGTTAAATAATTTCATTAATATCGGAATCATAATTCCTCATCAAGGAATTAAAAAGAAAAAAGAGAAGGCAACCGAAGCGGGCAAAAGAATTTCTATTTGAATAAAGGAAAGACGTCAATCTTGAATTAGAATTAACATGATATTAAATATTAGTAAATAACTTTTTCGTGCAAAGGATATTCATATTGAATTTTAATTTCACTTTTCGGACTTTTACCTTTGCAGTTGTTCGATGTATTCCTTCTGTGTGTAGCATGTTGCGATGGTCACTTAGTGTTTGTGCACGTCACTTACACTTGCATTTACTAAACATATCACTACGTTCGAGAGTCAACCGCTCTCTTCCTCAGGTGATCTGAGACTCAGATCACCTGAGGAATAAGAGAGCGGAAATTAAAATTCAATATGATATTAAATAATGTTACATGCTAATGATACATAGTAGAGGTTTAATATATTCATTACAGGTCTGTAATCTGTAGAATGTATTTAATTTAATAAATAAATAAAAAGTTGTTTATAATCGTTACGGACGGATGATGTCAATTGGACACGAGACTGCTTCTCGGCTCTATCTTGAAGAGGAAGGTCCTGATCTGCATGGGCTCCAGAGTGACGGAGAACTTGTTGCTCGGGCCCGGCGGGGTCTGTCTGGCCCTCCGCCTGCTGCCTCGCTCCGCGGTCCCCGAGGACATCACTTGCCAGGCGAGGCGGTCGCTCTCCTCGAGCAGCTGGTTGCCGCCCAGCGTGGTCTCGGTGGCCGACACCACGGTGAACGCCGAGAACAGATCCTGCAACACGGACGGGGTTCAGCGAGGACCGCGCGGCGAGGGGGGAGGGGCGAGCTTACCTCGAGCGTGAGGGTGGCGGGCGAGGAGAGCAAGGGGTCGTCCGAGTGCTCGAGGAAGTGCTCGAGGCGGAGCAGCAGACTGTCGTCCTTCCACGGCTCCAGGGTCAGCAGGTGCACGTTGTCAGGCAGAGCCGCTGTCAAGCCGGAGTACTGCAGGAAAAAGTTAATATAAGTTACATCAGTGTCACTAGATAGTTTGAGTTTTTGTACCTCAGTGTGGTAGTTTTGCTGCCACTGCTGTGGGGTGAGCTGGGTGGGTGCGAGGAGCAGCCAGGGCGCCAGCACCATGCGGCTTTGTGCCAGTTGACGAGTCTGTGCCGCCACCGTGGGGCTGCTGCTGTCTGATCCCAGCACCAAAATATGGCGGCCGCGGGCTACTAGTCCCTTGCCAAATGCTGTCTCGTTCAAAGGCTCATCGACACCATAGCCATCGTCTTCCGATAGTCGCCGGTGCAACTGAAATACGATTGGGTTAAAATTGTACCTTTCTTGTTAGAACTTTTATAATAGATCTCACCATGAGTTCGACTTCTCCGTCATGGATGCTGGAGCCACCCTGTGCGCGGTCGGGCAGCACGGCCAGCGCGGACCCTCCGCTCTTGATCCCGATGGCCGTGGTGATGGGGTAGTAGTTGCCGGACACTGGTTCGGAAATGTTCGCCGTCCAGTTTGGCCGGAAGTTGCGTTTGCGTTGCAACGTCTCTCGGCCGTTCGAGTCCGTGTAGAAGACGCCGTTCGTGGACCAGTCCGTGGAGAAACGAGAGATCACCTCTCTACCAACGCGGTCGCTGCAATTTAAATATTTTTAATTAATTTATTTCCCTCAATTTTCTTACTGAATTAATATATATTCAAAATTAGCTAGCAACATCACTCACTCAGTTGGGATCGGCCCGACCTGCCACTCGATCTCGACGTGGTTCTCGCCCTCGTACACGCGGATCACCTGGCTGACCCAGTCTGAGAACACTTGGTGAACCTCCTCCACGAGCGGGCCTGCATGACAGCAATAAGATAAAATTAATAAGATATGCATATAAAAATATAAAATAATTTCCATATATCCAATAACATTCATAACAAATTTATCATATATTGAGCAGATGTATGCACTCTATATAATTATATTTATCTACGTCTATTTTTTAAAAACAATTTATTGTATTATTGTTACTTTAAAGAACATCAGAATACCTTTGTAGGACTTAATGTTGGTCGTGCTGCCAATTGGCAATGAGTTATTGTCTTTAGGTCTGAAGACGTAGGCTCCTGAGACGCGTGAATAAGGCTCGAGGTTTGATCTTTCGAAAGGTTCGTAGTACGAGATGCTCTGCTCGAGTTTTGTCTCCACCCCAGCTACCGACATTTTAGCTAGCAGATTGGTTTTCTTGTCTAGAGTAGCCGTCAGTAACTGCAAATGGAATTTCTTTATTATGTGATATTTAGCTCAGAGCCTGGCTCAAAGACATTTTTAAATTATCTCAATAAATACAGGTATATATTAAAGATCAAAGTGATCGAACATATTTTAGTATAAATAAATTCTTGTCAAGATATAATCCACATAATTACCATATTTATATATGCATGTCGTGGCCGGGTTATATACAGTATGTAGTAATTTCATGTTCATGAAACTTACAACAGTTATATCTGTGTTATACTTACCGTCATAATTATTTTCAAGATATAATTTATAATAATTATAATGTTCTTGATGCCTCGTAAAAAAGTCAAAAACGTATCATCGTGTTCAAATTTAATAATAACAAAAAATTAAACATAATTATGTCCATGTTGCATCTATATTATAGATAATATATGATATGCATGAGATCATGTTTGAAAATTTATTTGTTTGTTAAGCAGTTGATGTCATAGAATATGTTACCTCAATATTTTGGTGTATTATATATAGTCAAGACTTAAAGGAATAAAAAAAGAAAGCTGATTTTTCAATGTTAAAAAAAGGTAATTCTGGTACTTTTTCACAATTTAGTGAAATTTAGTAAATTTACCAAATAAAAATAAACATAATTTTGCATAAAAATATAAAAATTAAAGTCGAAGTTTTTCTGACGAGGGAAAATTATAAATAAAATCGAGTAGTATCTTAATTACCGGACTATATACCATACAAGTGGAAATTGTTTGGTAAGATAATATACTCATTTTTATGAAAAAATATTCTTCTCCTACAATGAATCTTATGACCATTTTATTACACTCGCCTTATTTCCAATGCTAAGGCTCTCCTCAGACGTGACTTCAGAAGACACCACGGCTGTCCCCGCGAGTTTCTCCACGTAGTACGTCTTGAAGCCGAGTGCCGGCAGGTTGGCAGCCTTGAACACGAGCTCATGCGTCGCGTCGCTTTCTCTGCCGGGGATGTTGAACACCAAAGTCGGGATGGGCACCAGCTGCACCGTCACCTCCACACCTGCATGCACACCAGTGACGTCACACCTCGTCAGGGTCTGTCTGCAGCATCCCGACACTTACCCTGAGGGTCGAGGACCCTGTAGTTGCTCTCCGGCACGGGCAGGCGGACGAAGTGCGAGGCAGAGCGAGCCAGAGGGCTGTAGACGCTCACCACGAAGGTGTCGCTGTGCTCCGAGGCGTCACACTGACTCACGTTCAGCAGCAGGCACGGTGTCATCACCACCGCGGGGCTACTCTCACTCTTCGCCATCAGCTTGCTGCAAACACACGTTCATTTTATTGCTAATTACAACTGTCATGACGTCACTAAGACTGAAGGACCTACTTGAGAGCCGTCTGGACGGTTTCGTGTCCGTCCACGAACGCTTGTCCCAGCCTGAGGGCGTAGTCATTAGCCACGTTCTGCTTCTCGGTGCCCGTGATGGCGTCGTGGTGCTGCAGAATGCCCATCGTCTGGCGCAACGTGTCCAGCTGGGACTCTTCCTCGGGCAGGCCGGCCAACACGTGCAGCTGCTTGGCCACCTGAGGACAGAGGTCAGAGGTCAACTCCCGCCATGTTGTCCTTGCAGTGACGTCACAACCTGCAGCAAGTTGTTGCCGCGCCGCTCGAAGTACTTGAGCGTGGGTCTGGACGTGTAAAATCCGGTCCAATAAGCTCTTTCGTCACTCGCGTACGGGAAGAAATCGTCCTGTTTGGTGGTCCACGTCAGGTTGGCCTCGTGCACGGCCTTGAGGTAGCACGAGGGTGTTGAGTAGAACACGTTCACTTTATTATCCTCGTGCTCGTTCGTGTACCAATAGAGAGGAAAATAATACATACATAATATTATATATTATAAATTATTTTTGGCTGGTGTGAAGTATCGTTGAGAATATATGATACCTTGAATGTCAGTGTTATTGGTAGTTGAAAGACTAACTGCGCTTATTTGAAATGCATTTATTCAATGTATTGATTGTTACCATTTCTCTCTGAGGCCATAGGTTATGCAAGTCAGAATATTTATTTTTTACATGTAGCTCACGTTGTCAGATTAAAAGCTGCGTCAATATATGCAAATGCATGTATGATTGTGTGTTGTTGTTGGTACCAGTGGTACCATGTACCTCGGTGTATACGTGGTATATATTATACCGTCGTTAAATATGGCAAAAGAAACAAAACAAAATTTGGTGATGATATGATAAATAAACATCATTTATGTGGGAAGTTTATGTACAGTACACCTCTGGAGAGCACGAACTTAATTTACTCCTGCCTCACTTGCTAGACCTGTCAGCTCTAATAGACGGAGAGATTCAGATTTGCAATTTTGGAGAATGAAAGAAGATCACTCGATCTACTTATATCAAAAAAGTTTTGGTTAACCACGCCTCCATAGATTGCTTGGTAATCCCTACAAACAAATCAGGAGTAAAGTTTGTGGTGTCCAAGAGGTGCAAATTGCATTATCATAACAATTTTATCGTACACGTGTGCAGAGTAAGCAAAATTAATCACAGCTTATAATTTTTAATCAATTGCTTTAGTTATTATACTCTGCTATTTTTACTAAAGAAATTAATGATGTTTTTATGCTGTCGTTTGCCTACTTGATGATCTTGTCCATGTTGGTGAACCACTTGCCGGCGTCCATGTAGTTAAAGTCGTTGCCCATGGTGACGAGCACGTGGGGCGAGCGGTAAGACTTGGCCTGAAGACTAACCGCCTCGATGAATGCAGACACCTGTGTACAGTTCACATTTTGAGTTCAATCTCCAATCAATCCAGCAGTTCGACAACTACATCTGATCTTTTGGATATAACTTTTATCATAATTATGAGCATCAGTGGTTACACAGCGTGCGGTGACGGATAAGGCGGCCTATACAATTTCCAAAAAGTGTTTAATAATCTCCCCTGTTATTTAAAAAATGAAAATGATATTGTGCAATTTAAAAAGAAGATAAAAGTGTATTTACTGGCAATGAACATATATAAAGTGGACGATTTCTTCAAATGAATATTAATGTACCTCTGTATTTTTATTGACATGTCTTTTAGAAGATGAATAAATTTTTGATTTTTTTTTTAATTTTTATAGTGCTAACCTGTATTGCATAGGTTATAAGTTATAAATACAGAAACAGTGCATGGTGGCTCAAGATCGGCCTTATGCAGCACAGCAGCACCGAAGCGTACAATATACATTTCCGTATTTACCTGTTCGTTATATAAGGGATAAACTATAATGACCATCTCACTATGCACATATATAATATATATGTTATTGATTACGAGTATTATATTTATTTTATTGCAAATACTTCAATAGAGAACGTCGAGTTGGGTAATTATGTATCGTCATTTTTTTTCAATATATTTTTTTCAACCCTATAATATTATTACAATAATACTATAATATAATATACTATAATAGATTATATATTATAACAGTTTTAAAGTACGAATCATTTGTCCTGTTTAGGTATATTTTTTTTAAATAAAAAAATTAATTCATAAATAAATAATGAAAAAATTTTAACCCACCCTTTTATCGACGTTGTAGTTCTCAATGTCCGTCTTATCGTCGACTATAGCCATGTCGTAGCAAAGAGTGTCAAAGCAAAACCCATCTGGCGGATAGTAAGTGTTGTAGAGCACGTTCGTGAACAGCTGTGAGGACTCTCCTGAGCATAAGGATATGGTAATTATTAATAAATATATAAACCAATATTTATGCCGTTTACTGATTCTTGATATATGTACATTCCCTCTCAATAATAAGCCACATTCATTTTTAACATTCATGTCTGGAGATAAACTTGAAAAAAAAAAAAAAAAAAACAAGCACGCGGTCTCACCGAGGTTTTGGCTCGCCTGCCACACAAACTCAGTCGTCTTCTCCCTGAAACGTTTCTCCTTGTCCTGGTAGTCAATCCTGCCAAGGAACAGTCCGTCGAAGCCCATGTGCGCCATCAGCGACGCGGTCTCTCGCGAGTGTCCGAATGGGTCGATCTGCCAGCCGATGTGTGGACGGCCGCACGCTCCGAACGTGTCGTTGAGCTTCCTGCAAGCACCACGTCAGTCAGGGGGGTGTCCAGGCGAGATCCGACCTGCCAGAGTGGTACCTGAACCCCCAGGTGAACTGGTCGATGGTGGACTGGTAGTGGGTTACGGCCTCGTCGTTCATGCTCCAGCCGCCCCCGATGATCTCCAGCTGGCCGCTGAGCACCAGGCCTCGCAGCTGCGCGCGCATCTCTTCGTTGGATTGGGACCACCACTGCCACAAGTACGCCGTCTCGACATAAATGAACCTGTTCGAAAATGTGGAGAACTTGAATTTTAATAGGTTTTAATATATTTTTAAATTGTAAGCTGAAATCATTAAATTTTTAAAAATATAATTTAGTCTAACGTGCGCGAAGAAATAGGACCAGCGTACACCTCAGAAAAAAACAAAACAACGTGCACTCTGTCAAAACTGACAACTTATAGAATGCATAGTTTGTGCAATCAATTTACTACAGGGTCACTGACCTCCGACTGGGGTCACGGAGCAGCTGTTCGACCACGGAGTCAATAATGGTCTTAACGTCAGCTCGTTGGATCTCTGGGTTAGCTGTAACAAAATAATAAGTATATAATATATATATATATATATATATATATATATATATTATATACAGTATATTTATACGCAGAGTCACCGACTGCACTTTGAACATTACTAATTAATATAGGAGGTTACAGTACTACGCATGCAGCTAGTCTTCAAATTTAAATGTTTCAAACAATCTGTAGTCAATTTAATAAACTACATTACATTATAAATAAGACATATTGTACTGAACACTCTCCTTTGTACCATTTTGGAGCAATGTGCGCACTTTTCACGTGCTATATGTTTGTAAGATACGAACTCTAACAAAAGTCACAATAAATATTGTAAACTCACTTCCGTAGAAATACTGGTCGACGGTCTTGAGCCAGCCAACGTCGTCATGTGTGTGTGGTACCAGGTGTACATTCAGCACGTCAGGCTTAGTCTTTGGGCACGCCTGCAATAAAAAATCAAACATTAATATTAATTTAATACGGGATTTGAAATTGTTCTCTACTTTTTTAATCAGTCTTTGAACTTTGAATTATTTGTAGAAGGGATGAAGGGATTCATATATATATATAAAGGATGGAGATGAGATTGCAACCAGATCAATTTGATATACAATGCTTTTTTTAAGCTTCGTTTCTTTATTTATTTATATTTTTTTTGTGTATGTTACAATACAACCAAAAATTATTTTAGAATACCTAACATTTCTTAATGACAGTATGACATCATGACGTACCTGGTATCCACAGGTAGGTTGCTGGGCTGCAGATAGTTGCAGCAGCATCAGGAGCAGGAGGGTGGACCCAACAACATGGGTCGGTAGCAACATGCTAACTCTACTAAGGAACAAAAAGGAATATATGTGTCTTTTGGCGAAAAATATATAAATGTATATATTATCTTAATACTGTGGCGAAACAGTTTTCTAAGTTTTCTATCATCTGATAACTTGCGAGGACAAATAACATAATACATAGATAAGCAATTGATTATTTTATGCATCTCAGATTAATGCCCCGATAATCTTTTAATTTTGTGGTATTTTTCAAGATATTTTTTAATAAAAGAGAATAGATATCATATACAGGTAAATTGATGTTCATTCTTAATTATGAAAAAGCACGAGGCAGATCAAGCCGTAGATGAGGCAGTTTTGAGTGTCGGACGATGTATTTTTTTTTGTTATTATTATTTATTGTTTATAACTTATAACAGCTGGTTGTACAAGACAACATGTAAAATTATATGGGCCATGCAAAAAGAAAAAAAAAAAAAAAAAAACAATAAAAACAATAAAAAGAAACAAAACAATAAATTAAATCAGAACATAATATTTAAAACATTTAAATGTAGCTATTCTAGTTCCAAATGGCCCTTCTTCTATCCCCGATAAGTTATATATTTTTTGATAATATATCAATTTAAGGAAAGAGATAGGAATAAACCAACAAGCCTTACCACGATGATATGTCCGCAGAAGGTGAATCTTGTTGGCACAGATGACACAAATATTTACAAATACATTATTGAGACGTTTCGACCAACATTTCAAACAGCGACAACCTTCTGCGGACATCTCATCGTGATAAGACTGATAAGGCTTGTTGGTTTATTCCTATCTCTTTCCTTAAATTAATATATCCAACCGCAATGGTTTCCTTTTCCTTATAATAATATTTCTTTGATAAGTAAGTTATTAATAAACCTTCTTAAAAACAGTCGCTTGGAACTTGTAGACTCAAAAATTAAATGGAATAATTTTGTTAGACTTGCGATCAGAAAATTACAAGTTTGAAAAAAAAAAAATCACCTGTGTGCTACATATATATTGCATATCAAACTTTTGCATTATTTATTACTTATTAAAGAATTCTTGTAGCTTATTTCTTCAAAAATTCTTTTGAATGCAAGGAGAGTAATTTTTTACGACAATTTTTTTTAAATCGCATTAAATTCATTAAAAAATTCTGTTTGTCTTAATTAATAGTTCTATGGTTGCAACAATCAAAATCAACAAAGTTAATTGAACCTATAAACTCGAAGTTTGTCCTTGATCTATCAGGGTTTTCTTTTCATATTATTATTTGTTTATAAAGGTTGGCATGCGTTAATTACCATAAATGCAGAATTGAATTTATTGCTGTATTATTGACTTCGGGTCTATGAACGAAGCAGTCATTGCCCGTAAGAGTATACTGGCTGTAATTTAACTACATAACAGTAAAATAAAAATAACACATAATGAAGGTACTTGCAAATAATAAATTATATTTAAATTTAACTTTATTATACCGCACTTTCCTTTTTATAATTATTATGATAAAATGATAAAATAAATATAAAAATATTATAAACAAGGATAGTTAATTTTTTAAGATAACCATCAATGCTTGGAGAACAAATTAAAGAAAGGTGTTAATAACATTAATTGTTAATAAAATGACAGCTAAAGTTTCATTTCCAGAGTAAAACTTGTCAGAACTTTTTATTTATTTATAAAATTTCCCTCATAAATACATAAAAAAACAAATCAGAGGCAAGTATATTAATATAAAATAATAAGGCCGTTCAAAAAATGCCCCTTATAATAAGTAACAAAAGCTATAATTGTGGAAAAATTATAATAATTAAATAAATTCATTAATATCAGAATCATAATTCCTCATCAAGATATTAAAATGAAAAAAGAGAAGGCAACCGAAGTGAACAAAATAATTTCTATTTGAATTAATGACTTAAATATTGAATTAAAGCATTAACATACCATTAAGTAATGTTACATGTCATACATGCTAATGATACATAGTAGAGGTTTAATATATTTATTACAGGTCTGTAATCTGTAGAATGTATTTAATTTAGTAAACAAATAAAAAGTTGTTTATAATCGTTACGGACGGATGATGTCAATTGGACACGAGACTGCTTCTCGGCTCTATCTTGACGAGGAAGGTCCTCATCTGCATGGGCTCCAGAGTGACGGAGAACTTGTTGCTCGGGCCCGGCGGGATCTGTCTGGCCCTCCGCCTGCTGCCTCGCTCCGCGGTCCCCGAGGACATCACTTGCCAGGCGAGGCGGTCGCTCTCCTCGAGCAGCTGGTTGCCGCCCAGCGTGGTCTCGGTGGCCGACACCACGGTGAACGCCAAGAACAGATCCTGCAACACGGACGGGGTTCAGCGAGGACCGCGCGGCGAGGGGGAAGGAGCGAGCTTACCTCGAGCGTGAAGGTGGCGGGCGAGGAGAGCAAGGGGTCGTCCGAGTGCTCGAGGAAGTGCTCGAGGCGGAGCAGCAGACTGTCGTCCTTCCACGGCTCCAGGGTCAGCAGGTGCACGTTGTCAGGCAGAGCCGCCGTCAAGCCCGAGTACTGCAGGAAAAAGTTAATAGGTATGGTTACATCATTATATCAGTAGATTAGTTGTTTGAATTTTTGTACCTCAGTGTGGTAGTTTTGCTGCCACTGCTGCGGGGTGAGCTGGGTGGGTGCGAGGAGCAACCAGGGCGCCAGCACCATGCGGCTTTGTGCCAGTTGACGAGTCTGTGCCGCCACCGTGGGGCTGCTGCTGTCTGATCCCAGCACCAAAATATGGCGGCCGCGGGCTACTAGTCCCTTGCCAAATGCTGTCTCGTTCAAAGGCTCATCGACACCATAGCCATCGTCTTCCGATAGTCGCCGGTGCAACTGAAATACGATTGGGTTAAAATTGTACCTTTCTTGTTAGAACTTTTATAATAGATCTCACCATGAGTTCAACTTCTCCGTCATGGATGCTGGAGCCACCCTGCGCGCGGTCGGGCAGCACGGCCAGCGCGGACCCTCCGCTCTTGATCCCGATGGCCGTGGTGATGGGGTAGTAGTTGCCGGACACTGGTTCGGAGATGTTCACCATCCAGGTTGGCCGGAAGTCGCGTTTGCGTTGCAACGTCTCACGGCCGTTCGAGTCCGTGTAGAAGACGCCGTTCGTGGACCAGTCCGTGGAGAAACGAGAGATTACTTCCTTACCCCTGCAGATAGTAAAATATTCATACCTCTCTAGGTATTACCAAAAAGGAACATATTATCAAAATCAACAACTCGAAACAATAACTTACCATCTTCTGATCGGCCCGACCTGCCACTCGAACTCGACGTGGTTCTCGCCCTCGTACACGCGGATCACCTGGCTGACCCAGTCTGAGAACACCTGGTGAACCTCCTCCACTAACGGACCTGATTGACATTTCATTAATTTTTATTAGTATGACCTGCTCATGTATAGTATAACTGAAGCTCAAAGTTTGTTGTAGATGTTCTAAATATTCGTGACAAATTCGTCCTCTATCCAAACAGTCAACAAAAAATTTCATTCAGGTTGTATATTTTACTTTTAAAATGAAACGTTAACATCAACGACATCAATGGCAATAATGGCATAAGTTGTACCTGATGTGATTTTAACATTTATATTAAGGAAAAAAAGTGTATATTAATTTAATTTGTATCCATAATACAAAATTAAACATGAATGCAGCAAAATTAAACAACATGATGGTTTGAATGGTATATTTATAATATATATGATATCGTTACGTATACAGTGCTTTGTTATTTTAATTTGCAATACCTTTGTAGGTTTCAATGTTGGTCATGTTGCCTACTGGCAATGAGTTGTTATCTTTAGGTCTGAAGACGTAAGCTCCGGAGACGGGTCCGTAATCGATGTTTGTTCTTTTGAAAGGTTCGTAGTACGAGATGCTCTGCTCGAGTTTTGTCTCCACCCCAGCTACCGACACTTTGGCTAACAGGTTGGTTTTCTTGTCCAGGGTGGCCGTCACTAACTGCAAATGTCATGCAATGAAGAATTAGCATGGAAATTTACTATTTAGTAACACTATAGGTAGAGGAAGTTTTATTTCCTTAAAATTGCTTTTATGTTTTTGATGCCTGCAATGCATTATAGAAACCGCAAAATGTCGTAATGATTTATTTATAATCATTATACACATGCACAAAATCATAATTACATCCACAATTTCCGCGAAACTATAGGTTCAATAATATAATTATATTTTGTATAATATTATGCTTAATATATGTTAATTGTTAAATCTGTCTTTATGCTGCTTAAGTAATAATTAATAATATTATATTACAATATACGTTAATTTTACTAACCCAATTAACTCAATACTGTGGGATACAACAAAATGCTATAAAAAAATAATATTTTTAACAAGAAATTTTTACAGTCGATGTTTTGCTCAACTGCAATAAATATTAAAGAAGAACATGTATACATGAAATTTGGATAAAACATAAAATTCAAAAGACCTCAAGTTATCTTATAAAAATAAAACAGGTTTATTTTATTCCCTTATTAAAAAATAGATTACATTTTAAATATATAAGTAAATTATATTATCACCTTATTTCCAATGCTAAGTCTCTCCTCAGACGTGACTTCAGAAGACACCACGACTGTCCCCGCGAGTTTCTCCACGTAGTACGTCTTGAAGCCGAGTGCCGGCAGGTTCGCAGCCTTGAACACGAGCTCGTGCGTCGCGTCGCTTTCTCTGCCGGGGATGTTGAGCACCGACGTCGGGATGGGCACCAGCTGCACCGTCACCTCCACACCTGCATGCACACCAGTGACGTCACACCTCGTCAGGGTCTGTCTGCATCCCGACACTTACCCTGAGGGTCGAGGACCCTGTAGTTGCTCTCCGGCACGGGCAGGCGGACGAAGTGGGAGACAGAGCGAGCCAGAGGGTTGTAGACGCTCACCACGAAGGTGTCGCTGTGCTCCGAGGCGTCACACTGACTCACGTTCAGCAGCAGGCACGGCGCCATCACCACCGCGGGGCTGCTCTCACTCTTCGCCATCAGCTTGCTGCAAACACACGTTCATTTTATTGTTAATTACATCTGTCATGACGTCACTGCATGAAGGGTCAAGGACCTACTTAAGAGCCGTCTGGATGGTTTCGTGTCCGTCCACGAACGCTTGTCCCAGCCTGAGGGCATAGTCCTCGGCCACGTGCTGCTTCTCGGTGCCCGTGATGGCGTCGTGGTGCTGCAGAATGCCCATCGTCTGGCGCAACGTGTCCAGCTGGGACTCTTCCTCGGGCAGGCCGGCCAACACGTGCAGCTGCTTGGCCACCTGAGGATAGAGGTCAAGGGTCAACTCTTGCTCTGCTGTCCTTGCAGTGACGTCACAACCTGCAGCAAGTTGTTGCCGCGCCGCTCGAAGTACTTGAGCGTGGGTCTGGACGTGTAAAATCCGGTCCAGTATGCGCTGACCTTACTTGCGTATGGGAAGAAATCGTCCTGCTTGGTGGTCCACGTCAGGTTGGCTTCGTGCACGGCCTTGAGGTAGCACGAGGGTGTCGAGTAGAACACGTTCACTTTATTATCCTCGTGCTCGTTCGTATACCAATAGAGAGGAAAGTGAAAGATGTTGTATATAAATTACTATTATCCAAATCAAATAATTATTAAAGTGGTGAACTGTCAACATTGACTAACAATTATGTTATTTAAATGTAGTATGTTGTCACGGTTTTATCGAATAATGATATTAAAAATTTATATAGAAAGTTAATCGGGAATTTTGTACAAACTTGTCGTACACACGTGTGAAGACATGAGGAACATGCAAAATTTCAGCTTCTTATGTTGAATTAACTGTTTTTTGTAACGCTATTTCTATTTTTTTTTATGAAAGTCATTCATTATATTTTTTAGCTACATAACGATGCTGTCGTTTGCCTACTTGATGATCTTGTCCATGTTGGTGAACCACTTGCCAGCGTCCATGTAGTTGAAGTCGTTGCCCATGGTGACGAGCACGTGGGGCGAGCGGTAAGACTTGGCCTGAAGACTAGCCGCCTCGATGAAATCAGACACCTGTGTATACAGTTCACATTTTGAGTTCAATCAAACACTGGAGTCAAAAAGGTGTGTAGCCCTAATTTTGAGTGTCGTAGCTCAAAATTCAACTGATGTTGAACTCAAGTAGAATAGTATATATTATTGATACAAGGTATAAAATACATTCATCATACATACCTATTTTATATTTTTGGAGCAATTAAAAATGTATTCAAATTTTGAAATGAGGTAACGTTGCAGAAATGTTATGACTTTAATGATAATATTGATAATATATAATCAAGTTATGCCATTGCATTGTGAATTGTTAGGATACACGGACCATTGAATAAATTTTAATTAAACAAAATTAAAAGCATGATCGCCTTCTCAGATTGTTTTTTCCGGAATTTCAAGCCTTTCACCTTAAGGGAAAAATATTTTGATGTCAACTTTTT
This sequence comes from Siphlonurus alternatus, assembly GCA_949825025.1. Taxonomy (NCBI): domain Eukaryota; kingdom Metazoa; phylum Arthropoda; class Insecta; order Ephemeroptera; family Siphlonuridae; genus Siphlonurus; species Siphlonurus alternatus. Next base: position 32,169,128 of record OX463780.1, on the reverse strand, counting down.
TCCGAAGCAACTTTTTTAATTAGGCTGAATTGATTTAAAAAGAATTAACGTTTCAGAAGCTTGTATTTTTCAACACCGTTTGTCCTAATTCAAGTTCTTCCAGTTGACAGGAACATAAAAAACAAACATTAACCCACCCTTTTATCGACGTTGTAGTTCTTAATGTCTGTCTTATTGTCGATTATCTCCAAGTCGTAGCAAAGAGTGTCAAAGCAAAACCCATCTGGCGGAGAGTAAGTGTTGTAGAGTACGTTCGTGAACAGCTGTGAGGACTCCCCTGAATTTAAAGATATTCTAATATTAATATGGTGTTATAATACTTGATTATTATAATAATTTTGAAATTTAACGTAGTGTTTTAATGGTTTTTAAAGAATAATGCAGATTTACTGTTAATGCAAATGGCCTTAACTTTCAATAAATCTGATGTCATTTGATGAAAACCGCATTCACTTTTTGCTCTTACTGCTACCGATAAATGTATTTTAAACACCTATATATAGAAATTTTAAAAATATTTATAATCATAGTTTGTTTCAATAAATGACATATATGAAATATTAAATAAATATTGCAATAATATTTAGACCATTAATTGATTTTAATGCGTATCCTTCGTACGGTTTATCCATGTTCATGTTTAACATTACTAAAGAAAACAATTTGCAGTTAACATGATGATGTCTCACCGAGGTTTTGGCTCGCCTGCCACACAAACTCAGTCGTCTTCTCCCTGAAACGTTTCTCCTTGTCCTGGTAGTCAATCCTGCCAAGGAACAGTCCGTCGAAGCCCATGTGCGCCATCAGCGACGCGGTCTCTCGCGAGTGTCCGAACGGGTCGATCTGCCAGCCGATGTGCGGACGGCCGCACGCTCCGAACGTGTCGTTGAGCTTCCTGCAAGCACCACGTCAGTCAGGGGGGTGTCCAGGCGAGATCCGACCTGCCAGAGTGGTACCTGAACCCCCAGGTGAACTGGTCGATGGTGGACTGGTAGTGGGTCACTGCCTCGTCGTTCATGCTCCAGCCGCCCCCGATGATCTCCAGCTGGCCGCTGAGCACCAGGCCTCGCAGCTGCGCGCGCATCTCTTCGTTGGATTGGGACCACCACTGCCACAAGTACGCCGTCTCGACATAGATGAACCTGATGGAGAACGTGGGGTTAAATAGCTAGTCTTTAATTGATGCTACTTATATTTAAATTAAATGCCATTAACGTTTTAATCATTAAGTTTAATTAACTGCACAATATGACGATGAAATAGCACCATGCAGTACACAGCTAAAGAAAAAACATGATGCATTGTCAAAAATGATAACTTAGAATGGACAGTTTGTGCAATCAGTTTACTGGAGGATTCACTGACCTTCGATTGGGGTCACGGAGCAGTTGGTCTATCACGGAGCCAATGATGGTCTTCACGTCAGCGCGCTGGATCTCCGGGTTAGCTGTAACAAAATTGGTAGTATTGCTAGTCATCAAAATTAAATGCTCTAGTATTAATTAATTTTTTTGACAAATTTAATAGATCGTATAATTATATTTGGTCAATGTTGCCTCAATATGAAACTAAATCGTATTTTTACTGTGTGTATATAAACATATGCGTGTTCAATTTAAGCAGCTAGCAAATAGCGCCGACCATATGCTGTTACGAAACATATGTCAAGTTTTTCAGAAATTCATTTCTGTTACTATTGCGAACGTGTGACCTTACATTATAAGATTTTTAGCTTCTGTAATGGATATTCTCCCTTGTATGATTTTGTTATAGTGTATTATAATATAAGCTGCGTTAGCATGTATAGTTTTATGAATATTTTTTTGTTTTTTATAATATGTTAACTCTAATTAAACACACATAAGAAATTCACAATTGTACACTTACTTCCATAAAAATACTGGTCGACGGTCTTGAGCCAGCCAACGTCGTCGTGTGTGTGTGGTACCAGGTGTACATTCAGCATGCCAGGCTTGGTCTTTGGGCACGCCTGCAATCAAACATTAACATTAATTTGATGAGAGAAATTCTCCACTTTTAATCATCAGTGCGTTTAAACCGAATGAGAAGCTAGAAATATTACAAGTCCACTATATATACAGTATAGTTCCGTATCAAAGACGCGGTCTTCCATTTTCAAGAGGTTTTGTTGGTATTTTTTCAGTAAAGTTCATAAAATTAAAACTTCATAAAAAAAAATTACATTGAAATACGTTGTATATATTATAGCTATTTTTTTATTGTACTTTAAAGAAAATGTACTACAACAAGTTTAAAGTTCAAAATTTGTGGGGAGGATTGAATGAAATAAGACAACAAGGGATGGAGATGAAATTGCAGCCACGGCCTTTTTGTGTTGCAGCATATTATGTGCTGAGGTATAAATGGCTGCATGAAAGAGTCAGGACGGACATGGAACTTTTTTCTACTTTAATCAATGGATTAAATGGTATCAGAAGCAATGAACCCACATACATAAATATTAAATAATTTTCAACCACATGTTATAAGAAGATATACAGTACCACTTTACACTTTATATTTCCCCCGCTACAATGTTACTCTTCATTTAAATTTATGATTAATTGATAATCGGTCATAAAATATCACAAAAATACGTTAATCTCGATCTCAATGGACTAACTATACATCGTAGCTATTGCTATGCTTAAAATACATTGTAAAAATCTTCAAATAAATTAAAAATTAAAAAGTATACTAGATAGTTCAGTGTGTTAAACGTATATATTGTGGGCATACCTCATAATAACATAATATGGGTGCGAGGTGCGATTCACGAAACAGTTAGCCATGTTTCTAACCATGTTTAGCTTAACCATGTTTAACTATACCTGTTTTACGTGTTTTACCACACCTATTTAAACGTGTTTAAGCTAAACATGGTTAGAAACCTGGCTAATTGCTTCGTGAATCGCACCCTATATTTCTTAGTGACAGTGTGACGTCATGACGTACCTGGTATCCACAGGTAGGTTGCTGGGCTGCAGATAGTTGCAGCAGCATCAGGAGCAGAAGGGTGGGTAGCAACATGATGCACCTTTGCCACTGAACAAAAGTAAAGTTAATGTAGTGGAGAAATTGTTGGCGACGTTTCAGCAGCAATAAAAATAATGTTATAATGTGGCGTGTTTTTTAATGTCTAGATAAAGTAAATTACTGTGACATATTATTATTATGTAGATAAAATGCAGTTATCAATTTTTACTTTCTAGGTTGTTGTAAACGTAGAGACCGATAAGATTTTTTTTTATGTTGTATATTTTTCAGGCTGCTTTTTAATAAAAAATAATATAATGATGTAATTTATAATTAATTAATACTATTCAATTGTTGTGTATACTTGCAAGAAAGCACGAGGCGGATGAGGTAGTCTTGAGTCGTGACAACTTGGTATTATAAAGCATAACTTTTAGCATTAAGAAGAGAGTTCAAGAGAGAATTGCGAATTTGAAAATCAATTTGATGGTCACTGCATGCTGCTTATACGTATCGATTTTACATAATGTAATGTGTTTACTATAAATTTCAGAAGCCCCTTTTTTACATTTTACTTCATCTGACAGTTTTAGTTATTGAAATGGTCAAAAGTATCTTTTGATACAACATAATACAATAAAGATCCACTGTCATAATATTTTACGTAGTAATAAATGAAAATAATTACTAATATTGCAGGCTCCTTGGAGCATGGCAAGACAAAACATTATGAGAGAATCCACGATGTGAGGAGGGGGGGGGGTTGTTTTGAGGCCACTACCCCAATCACCCTCACATCCCTTCTAGTGCACCACAACTTGGTGATTTGTTGGTTGAGCTTGCCACAAAAAAAATTTAAGCCCTAGTTAGCCATCAAGCAACCTATTTCCGAAAAAAAAAAAGCTTAAATAACTTTACAAAAATGTAATATCACGTTCAATGAAGGGCGAGTGGTTTTTAATTTATTTGCTTATTTTCTTCATAAAACAGGGTAGTACTATCTCTATTATTTTATTTAGCTTGAAATAAATTAATTTTCATAACATTTTTGATATAATTGTCTAAACATAAAATAGTCTTTTAACAATTTTCATAGAAAATTACATATTTATTTTCATTGTTCAGCCAGCATGTGAGCAGCCCCAAGAACCTTACTACTTTTCTGTAGAGGGTCAGGTCGTGAGCGAGGCTGCGTACCGTGGACCCTGTGGCTGCTACGTTATGTATTATCCAGCCCTTATTTTAATTCAATCTCTATATCTTCTATCCTAATAACAATTACTGTTATTAAGCAACGCATTCTTACAGAAACCTAAGTATTTTTACTAAATTTCTTTAGCTCTCACGAATTTGTTGGGTTTGAAGCTAACTTTCATTTTCTTAGGGAAATTCAAAACACAAAAATAGATACAAGATACAAACACTTTTTTCCAGTAAAGATAACTATAACTATTAAATGTGTTGCATATTACCTATAATAATATAAAAACGTAATTATAATATAACATGATATTAATAATATACATAGCTAGAGAAATAGGAAATTAAAATCAAGAAATTATTTTTTTTATAATTGATCTCCTTTATCTGGAAAAAAGTACAAGTTTTTTTATTTGGAGGAAGTCAAACTTTGATTAACATTGATTATGATATAATATTGGTTAGATTTTCATGTAATGACACGTCATGTATTGTAGTTGGGCAATATTAAAATACATTTATTTTAATAACAAAATTAGGCTGTTTAATCGATGTTTAATTGTTTCTAGTTTCACAGGCTACTGCTTCTTGGCGCCACCTTGACGAGGAAGGTCCTGATCTGCATGGGCTCCAGAGTGACACAGAACTTGTTGCTCGGGTCCGACGGGGTCTGTCCGGCCCTCCGCCTGCTACCTCGCTCCGCGGTCCCCGAGGACATCACTTGCCAGGCGAGGCGGTCGCTCTCCTCGAGCAGCTGGTTGCCGCCCAGCGTGGTCTCGGTGGCCGACACCACGGTGAACGCTGAGAACAGATCCTGCAACACGGACGGGATTCAGCGAAGACCGCGCGGCGAGGGGGGAGGGGCGAGCTTACCTCGAGCGTGAGGGTGGCGGGCGAGGAGAGCAAGGGGTCGTCCGAGTGCTCGAGGAAGTGCTCGAGGCGGAGCAGCAGACTGTCGTCCTTCCACGGCTCCAGGGTCAGCAGGTGCAGGTTGTCAGGCAGAGCCGCCGTCAAGCCGGAGTACTGCGGGAAAAAGTTAATATAAGTTACATCAGTGTCACTATATAGTTTGAGTTTTTTTTACCTCAGTGTGATAGTTTTGCTGCCACTGCTGCGGAGTGAGCTGGGTGGGTGCGAGGAGCAGCCAGGGCGCCAGCACCATGTGGCTCTGTGCCAGTTGACGAGTCTGTGCAGCCACCGTGGGGCTGCTGCTACTAGACCCTAGAAGGAGAATATGCCGGCCACGAGCAACTAGCCCTCTTTTGAATGCAATTTCATTTAGATTTTCCCCTAGACCATCGTCATGTAGTAAGCGTCGATGTATCTGAAATATGATAGAAATTTATTTTAAACTGTCTAACTCGTGAATTAATGTTGTTTACCATGAGCTCGACTTCTCCGTCATGGATGCTGGAGCCGCCCTGCGCGCGGTCGGGCAGCACGGCCAGCGCGGACCCTCCGCTCTTGATCCCGATGGCTGCGGTGATGGGGTAGTAGTTGCCGGACACTGGCTCGGAGTTATCCACCGTCCAAGTTGGCCGGAAGTCACGTTTGCGTTGCAGCGTCTCACGGCCGTTCGAATCCGTGTAGAAGACGCCGTTCGTGGACCAGCCCGTGGAGAAACGAGAGATCACCTCCTTGCCCCTTCTGTCCCTGAAGATCATTCAGGCATGAGTGAATTACCAATAAACTGACAAAATTTTAGAACTAACTTGATTGGGATCGACCCGACCTGCCACTCGAATTCGACGTGGTTCTCGCCCTCGTACACGCGGATCACCTGGCTGACCCAGTCTGAGAACACCTGGTGAACCTCCTCCACCAATGGCCCTGAATAAGATTAGTTTCAAACAAAATAAAAAGTATTAGGCACTTCTACAGATATTGACTACCTAACACAGTTGAAATTTTCCCCATTGAAGTGTTAAATTTATGATATTTGCATATTCTTTTTATATAGAATTTGCTGTGCAGAAAAGTAACGAAATTTATATAGGAGAATGTACATTTAAAGCACGTGTGCATGTAATATTTTTTAATTTACAACTCCAAAGTATGATGAAAAATATGGGCAAAATACGCAATTTACGAGTAACAGAAATTGGCCTTGATGCGAATGGAGAAAGTTTGCAGATGATGATGTTAACGATACCACACATATTATAAAAGGGCTTAAATATATAGGCATGAATTATTTTCCAAGTATTTAATGTATTCTAACTTCTCCTGCATCATACATAATTATATATCATATCATATTTTGTTTTCGATCATTTCGATCATGAGGATCTACTCTCGTGCTGTTCAGCCAGCAAAAACACTGCATTTAACAACTCTGAATTTTCAGTAGTGAATTAATTGAACAATTTTATTTAAAAATCAATATTTACCTTTGTAGGTTCGGATGGTAGTTATGTTACCGACTGGCCTTGACGTGTTTTCCTCAGGTCTGAAGAGGTAGTGCCCTGACGCAGGTTTGGTAGACCTTATATAGTAAGCTTGGTAATACGAGAAGCTCTGCTCGAGTTTTGTCTCCATTTCAGCCATCGAAACTTTGGCTAGCAGATTCGTTTTTTTGTCCAGGGTCACCATCAAGAACTGTGAATGTCAAATTTCGGATTATACAATTTTTTAAAGCTGAATATGAAATATACTGTTCTGCATCCAGTATTATACGGATATAGTCTCCACCCCCCCCCCCCTAAAAAATCTCAATAACGGTGAGAAATTAATGAACATCGCAATGTACTAAATACACAATACATTCAATTTAAGCTATATATATATACATATATATATATATATATATATATATATATATATATATTATATATATATATATATATATATATATATGCAATGTACATTTTTTCGTCAGCTTTAGTACTCGCATCTTTAATTGTTACACTCGCCTCATTGCCAATGCTAAGTCTATCCTCAGACGTGACTTCAGAAGACACCACGGCTGTCCCCGTGAGTTTCTCCACGTAGTACGTCTTGAAGCCGAGTGCCGGCAGGTTGGCAGCCTTGAACACGAGCTCGTGCGTCGCGTCGCTTTCTCTGCCGGGGATGTTGAGCACCGACGTCGGGATGGGCACCAGCTGCACCGTCACCTCCACACCTGCATGCACACCAGTGACGTCACACCTCGTCAGGGTCTGTCTGCATCCCGACACTTACCCTGAGGGTCGAGGACCCTGTAGTTGCTCTCCGGCACGGGCAGGCGGACGAAGTGCGAGCCAGAGCGAGCCAGAGGGTTGTAGACGCTCACCACGAAGGTGTCGCTGTGCTCCGAGGCGTCACACTGACTCACGTTCAGCAGCAGGCACGGCGCCATCACCACCGCGGGGCTGCTCTCACTCTTCGCCATCAGCTTGCTGAGAACGTGTTTTGTTCCATTATATTACAAATTAATTTACTTTGTGAAATAAGAAGCACCTACTTGAGAGCCGTCTGGACGGTTTCGTGTCCGTCCACGAACGCTTGTCCCAGCCTGAGGGCGTAGTCATTAGCCACGTGCTGCTTCTCGGTGCCCGTGATGGCGTCGTGGTGCTGCAGAATGCCCATCGTCTGGCGCAACGTGTCCAGCTGGGACTCTTCCTCGGGCAGGCCAGCCAACACGTGCAGCTGCTTGGCCACCTGAGGACAGAGGTCAGAGGTCAACTCCCGCTCTGTTGTCCTTGCAGTGACGTCACAACCTGCAGCAAGTTGTTGCCGCGCCGCTCGAAGTACTTGAGCGTGGGTCTGGACGTGTAAAATCCAGTCCAGTATGTGCTGATCTCACTTGCGTACGGGAAGAAATCGTCCTGCTTGGTGGTCCACGTCAGGTTGGCTTCGTGCACGGCCTTGAGGTAGCACGAGGGTGTCGAGTAGAACACGTTCACTTTATTATCCTCGTGCTCGTTTGTGTACCAATTGAGAGAAAAATAATAGAAATGAAATTTCAAGCAGGATGGAGAGCCGTTATATGTTCATCACTCATCAGCATGCTGGAATATCCAAGAATATTGTTTCCCCAAGAGTTTGGAAAACTTGTAAACGGGGAACGTTAGTTTCATGTAAACAAATTTTGGACAAGATGGAAAAAAAAAATGTTTTTACAAGATTAGTCATTAGAATGTTAGGAAATTGTGACTATGGACACAGACATCAGATTTTCACATATTGAAACAAAAAAATGAAATGAACAATTAGTTTACTAGTATTAAATAATATATATACACTTTAATTATAGATCGTTATAACACGACAATAGAACACATTTAACATATTACATATATATGGAGTCGCTCATATACTTTATCAATAAGGAATCAATTGATGCTATTGGCCGCGATTCACGAAGCAGTTAGCCATGATTCTAACCACGTTTAGCTTAACCACGTTTAACTAGGTGGTTTAACACGTAAAATAGGTATAGTTAAACGTGTTAAAGCTAAACATGGTTAGAAACCTGGTTAACTGCTTCGTGAATAGCGCCCATTATATTTTAAATTTAGCTATATAATTTAAATCAGAATAGGAATACGATAAATTCATTACATATAATTTAAATTTCTTCTCACTAGCTTGTCTAGTTTTAATAGACCGAATAGAATTACAAAATTTAGCACTTCTATATCTGGCCTCTTGACCAGTTCTACTTAAGTAGTTTGCTCTAAATGAACATTTCTTGCATGATTCCTTGTAAATTAATATTGTTGTACTTGATCATTAAAAATAATACTAGTTTTTATTAATTTGATGTGTTCAATTTTATAATACGAGATTACAACCTCTTTGAAATTGATAATTTATGTTCAGAATCTTAGTGGTATTATATACATCCTCAGTTCTAGTTAGTCTTGGCTAGTTAAAAATAAATTTAACTTCTCTACTTTGGAGAATCTGTAAGGGATCTAAAACATTTTTTGAATTGAATCAGTACATATTTAACAACAATTACACCAAAGGTTAATTACGTGTATGATTAATTTATTTATTATTTTCAAGAATGTTTATACATACTTGATGATCTTATCCATGTTGGTGAACCATTTATTGGCATACTTGTAGTTAAAGTCACCACCCATAGGGATGAGAAGGTTGGCCGATGGGTAAGACTCTGCCTGAAGACGTGCCGCTTCCAAGAATGCCGGCACCTGCGGAGGGTGCAAAAACCTCAATTTGGAGTCACAAGGGTATATATTTACACATATTATATACTTCTAGAAATGAGAAAATTTAAATGAGCAAAATTCAAAATATTTTTTAATTTTGGGCTTTGCTCAAATCACTAGGGGCACATCTATAAGAGGACGCATTTTTTTTTTCAGGCTTTGCCCGAATTCGGGCGTCGATGCATATCAGAAAGGATGCTGCATCAATTGCTCTATTCCACTTTTTTTTAACAAATCTATTAAATATACAAAAATAAATATAATACCAAGCTGTTGTGAATTCAGAAATAAAAATTCGAAATTGGAGCTGGTCTCATAAAATCAATATAGAATAGAATAGAATTGAATATATTTGTTCAACCACTGGCGGTATATACAGTAACAATAAATGCTTTAATAATATGCTTTAAGAAAGTGATGTAGAAAGGTTATATATATATATATATATATATATATATATATATATATATATATATATATATATATATATATATATATATATATATATATATATATATTTACTATAACATGCTCTAATTTTAAATAAAAAATTGTAGGGGGAGGGGGCGGGGGGATTAGGGTGCTTATGTCTTATAAAAATGTCATATATTTATGTATTTATAATTAAGACGTTATGACGTCATTTTTGTACTTGTTACATTACATTATTTAACAACATTCGTAATTTTGTAGCCCCATTGTAATAGTCTTGCGTGAGTTGATAAAATAAATGTGCTTTTCTAAATGACACTGATGAAGAAAATTATTTTGAAAACATGACCGTCCAATTACTCTTATCTGGTTGCGTGACTAGCTGACTACACAGTATTTTTACATTATACACATACGTGTGTTGTGTAAAATTCAGTCAAATAGACCGTTACAAAAAAAAAGGTCAACAGCTCAAAGTTCAATTTCACTTATTAAAACTTATTATACTGTGAAAAGAAGAAATAAATTTTATTATATGTGGATATATGACAATTTATGCAAAAGTGCTTTTTTAAATAACTAATTTACAATATTTACTACTAGTTAAGTGTTAAAATAACCAATTAACTTGTCATAATGTATAGACTTTTAATTGAATTTAAAAGTTGTGTGTTAAATATATTATGGTGCTAATGTGATGTTTAAAAGGACACAATTTTAATTATTATATAATTTTTATAGATCATATTTTTAAATTTTGTTTGGGTATTATATATGTGTTTAAATTAATTAAATTTAGGCTAATTTTAATTAGAATTGAGTATGTTACATATTTTATGTAATAATTGACGTGATCCATGCTGCACAGCCTATGATGAAATTAAAATTTGAATTTGAACTTACTCTCTCTTCATCTAGCTTTGGTCTATATCACCGCATTGGTCCTTCTCAACTTCCAGTACCCATCTACCTGTTGATTCGTTTGTGCCAGCAAGCAGGTACGTGGGGCAGATTATTATATTGGCAGAGAGAGAGAGGGCGAGATCGGAAGTCGAGAAGGTGACCAATGCAGTGACGTGGACCGGAGCTAGACGAGGAGAACAAGAAAGAACCCTTTGTTGTAAAGGTGGTCAATTTTAAAGGGACTGTCCATGCACCTTTTTATCAAGCAAAGTGTACAGTACGTCACCAAATTTATTTTACCCGTTGTGTGACTTTTTTTTAAATTATGACAAAACATGATGATGTTGATAGTTATGTTGTGCTGTTAAAATGTTAATATTTCTAAAAACACATTTTGCGTGTACAATGATATACATAGATTTTTGTCTTTTATATTACAATTAAATTTAAGAATTAGTAATGTACTATATTATATATTTAATTCCGTCCACAGCATTTCAATACTTTATTTAATGATTAATAAAGGAGTAGTCTGTAAACAGGTATACTTAACATTAAGGTCATTAAGGCTGCATTGAAAATAACATCCCGCATGCGAGCAATGTTTGAAAAATCTCACCCTTATATCGGCATTGTACAATATATCCGACTCATCATCCACAATTTCTTCATCTCTACAGTGGACGTCGAAGCAAAATCCCTCAGGCTGTGAGTACAGTTTGTACATCACATTCGTGAATAGATCGGAGGACTCTCCTGTATGAAATGTTTACAAATGTAGCAAACGTTAGAGTTAAGGCTTAACCTGAGAAATTTAGACGAAAAATTTGCTACAACAGATTTTCTTCAAATTAATTTGGTGGACTTACAACAATCGTCAAATTAGCTCTGAATTTTTTCGGAATTTTTTAACCGTTGGTTTAATTATAATTGATTTATTTAAATGAGAATTTTGTATCCTTCCAATGTTAAATTTGTTAATTAGCATTGCAAAAAAACTATACAACAGATTCTTTTACTTTTTTTTTTTACTAAAACCTAATTTTTTAGACTATTTTTCTGAATTGTTTTCATATATTTTGAACCGTGGCGATGATCGTTTCCTATATGTGATGAGAAATGTGGCAACGTTCTCAAGGACTGATGTCACCACCCCCTCCTAAAAATTTATTCACATTCCAATGCAAACAGTGTTGCCACTATAGCCACGCCTCTTGACCTTGACAAATATTCTCAGGTTATACCTTAAATAATATCAAGTTGGTGAATGTTTATATTAACGTAGGTCGTAAACTGTGAATATGAATTAATGTAATATACAATGGGGGGCATTCACAATGCACTTTAACCCCAACTTTAGCCCCAAGTTTTATCCCTGGTACTAAACATGGTGCCAAACCAGGGGCTAACCATGTTTAGCTCCTAGTTTAGCATCATGTTTAGTACCAGGGATAAAACTTGGGGCTAAAGTTGGGGTTAAAGTCATGCTTTGTGAATGCCCCCCAATATGTTATATATTATGGTTAATGTAGGAAAACAGAATTTATGTAACCACCAAACTTAAAATTAATTTGGTAAAAATTGAATAAATTTCCTAGACATGAAAAACGCGGTTAACTAAGACCACAAAACGGTCTCCCCTTCCTCCCTCCGTACCCATGCAATAAAGATCATGTGGACTAGGATTTGCCTTTACAGACTAAATGAAGCTCCCGCATCACTATAATAATGCTTGCAGAAAAGTATCTCACCGTATCATTGGATGATTTCCAATCACAATCCCTTACATAAAATCAACTTTTAATTCATGCAAATCCTAAAATTAATACCAATTTTTTAATATTATTTCAAATAACACATTTTTATGTAGCATTCATATCCATGTCTATTGTAATCTCAAGGGGGCAAACATGACCGAATAGTATCTCGATTGCCCCAAAATACAACCAATCATGCAACCAACTATTGCATAAACTAGGAAGCATTAAAAGTACGAACAATTCTGATTTATGGTCTCACCGAGGTTTTGGCTCGCCTGCCACACAAACTCAGTCGTCTTTTCCCTGAAACGTTTCTCCTTGTCCTGGTAGTCAATCCTGCCAAGGAACAGTCCGTCGAAGCCCATGTGCGCCATCAGCGACGCGGTCTCTCGCGAGTGTCCGAATGGGTCGATCTGCCAGCCGATGTGCGGACGGCCGCACGCTCCGAACGTGTCGTTGAGCTTCCTGCAAGCACCACGTCAGTCAGGGGCGTGTCCAGGCGAGATCCGACCTGCCAGGGTGGTACCTGAACCCCCAGGTGAACTGGTCGATGGTGGACTGGTAGTGGGTCACGGCCTCGTCGTTCATGCTCCAGCCGCCCCCGATGATCTCCAGCTGGCCGCTGAGCACCAGGCCTCGCAGCTGTGCGCGCATCTCTTCGTTGGATTGGGACCACCACTGCCACAAGTACGCCATCTCGACATAGATGAACCTGATGGATGGAGAGCGTGAACCTAATATTACTTATTATTATTGATTACATTCACATTCTAATTTTAATAGTAAAATTTAAATGATAAAGTTAATGACACAATAAACCAGATGAAAGATGTTCCGGATATAAAAAACTCTTCAATATTTATGTAATGTTAAAGTGTACTATGTTATTTTATTTACAGCAGAATAAGACTCTTAAAATAAATTATTTTCCTTAACTATGTTATACTTGAAAAGAAAATCAATTGCCATACAACTTTTACTGATAAAAATATAATACGCGTATAATGCATTATGTATAAGATAAAAGGATATTTTTAAATTAATCTGTTTAATTTTTTATGCTTTTAATATGTTTGCATTCCGATCAAGGTGGTCTTCTATTTTTTCTGACATGATGGCAAAAATGAAATTACAATAATAAGTAACAAGGAAATTGTTACGCTAATTGCAAAATCTACAAGAATTTACTCTATATGAACGTAGTTGGTCAGACCATGGGAGAGGTTACTGACCTTCTACTGGAGTCTTGCAGCAGTTGTTCGATCACCGAGTTAATGATGTCTTTTACAGCAGCATTATTTGCTGTAACATGGAATATACATTCTTGATCATGAAATTTTGAATTTCCTAAATTTTTACATGATATCATGCAGATGAATTTACAGTGATAAAACTGATAAGTATATCATAGATTTTGTAACCATTAACTAAAAACAAACTAACAAACAAAAAAAGACATTTTTTCTAGCTGGTATAGTAAGTATGACAACTTAAAAAGTAATATTTCATTATTTTTGAACTTCAGGAGTAATTAAAATACATGCGTCATGAGAGTATGCATGGTTGATATATTTAATTAGGAAGATAATTATGAATTAGTAACTTCAAAATACAATTACAAGCAAACTCTTCTTCAATAGACACGAGTCAGTAAGAAGCGCATTTTTTTTTATATCTTTTGTTGGCCAAACATGCATAAAATATTAAAATTGCATGACAAGTGTATAGCAATGAAATGAACACTCACTTCCGTTTCCGTAGAAATATTCGTCCACTGTGTTGACCCAGCCGACGTCATCGTGAGAATGTGGTACCAGGTGTATGTTCAGCACGCCCAGCTTGGTCACGGGACACGTCTGACAATCGGGAGAAAATTCAGGCTCATTTTGTTAACTTAGATTTTTTTATTCAATCATACAAGTTATTGTACAGCCAAAGCTTGCCGGCTGGTGCAAAAGATCCATGATATGAATATGAAATTTAAAGCTCAGAATTAGAATATATATTAAGATAAGAACAACAAATTATTATATATCACGTAAAATGGTATGCGTTTTTGTAAATTATGATTGATCGAAAACAACGAATCAAATTATTGAAAACATATATTGTTTATTATTATAGTTTGAAGCTTATATACAACACTCGTATTAATTATATGAAAATTTTGCTGCAAGTTTATATAGCCATTTAAATTATAGTCAGCGGTATTTTAAGATTAGTAACTATGAACAAATATTAAAATGATCATTTGCTAAGTAGAGTAATTAAAATAAATAATCATCGCTGCATATTTTGGTAAATGATAAACTATATGTAATAAATAATAATAATACACAGAATACGGTCATAAAAAAACAGGAAGGAAATTAATATGCAATATCCATTTTATATTCAGTATTTACATAATTGTGTAATTTTTTTTCTATTCGATCTTTAACAGCTAAATTCTTTATTTGCTTTATAAGATTTACAATATTAATGACAAAGTATTACGTCATGATTAATTACCTGGTATCCACAGGTGGGTTGCTGGGCTGCAGATAGTTGCAGCAGAATCAGAAGAAGGAGGGTCGGTAGCAGCATGGTACGTCTGTAAACAGAAATAGCTGAGAACTGTTAGGTAGAAGTAGGAAACAAGACGACTTACTATACTTTCGATTGATGAAAGTTTTTGTATACGTGTTTTTGTTTACGTATACGTAAAGGAAGTTCCTTTCTCTTATCAACGTTTCTGTATAATCGTTTAATTAAAATTCGAAAAAAGAGACACATGCATGCATGCTATTGGCGATACAACATTGAATAACAAAATTTCAACTTTCGAACAATTTTGACAGTAAAATCGTAAGATAACAATATTGGATGTATTTTTAATGTTTATTTAAAAAAAACATTGTTTTATAAGGATACTTGGTTTTTATAAATAAGTTGTTTATACTTTTTAACAAGTTTCTTTTAAAATTTTGAAGAAATACAACTCTCTGACGTCATGTTATAATTAAGTTTTTTAATGACCATGCAAAGTAACTGACATTGGAAATTAAAAACGACCAATTGGTGTAAAATTCAAGCATTGTGTATTTGTTTACATTGTTTATACGTGACATTGGGTTATGTAACATAACATTAATATTTAAGCATTGTTAATTTATTATATAAAAAAAAATGCAATTTGTTGTCTATTTGAGATGGATCCGAATTCATAAAGTATCATGAAATCAAATACATACTAAGTAATAATATTAATATAATTGCAAGGATATGTAAATAACTCAAATGCATGTTTAATTATGTAATAATATAAATATAATGTATTACATGTTACCAAGATTTTAGTTATATAAATTTTTTTGTACGCGTGTATTTCAACTAAGAATTTGTATGAACGTATTCTTTATAATCGGATTACCTAACCTGTAGTCTGTTTTTTGACTAAATATATTAAATAAACAAATAATCTTGCTTTCACAAATAAGTACATAATTTTTGTTGGCTGTTGGAAATTTAAGTATTAAGTATATGATATAATAATAATTTTATTGACTTACATTTATTTATATATACAAAATTATATTTATAGCTTATAACAGGCAATAAGCAACTTCACCCAGTACTATAAAGTGTAAATAAATGAATTATTACAGAAAGATTTATTAACATTGCATATTATTAGAAAAAAATATAACAGACTGTCAATTCTTCAAGAAAAATGCTTTTGTGTCACATGACCCTCACAATAAAAAAAAAAAAAAGGAATTTGAGCAAATTTTCTTCTCCTCACAATTACATACAATCATAAAAATATTTCACTTAATTCAAATAAACTTGTGTACAATCATAAAATAGGAAGGCAATTTTCAGCTATATTGTGTATAAAATTCTGGAATTACAGTAAATGCTCTATAACTTGTCAGTCATCAGTAACTACCACGCTTAGTGTCAACAGTCAGTGACAGTCGGAGTCAGTTCACGATGCTTGTGTTCGGTGAGCGACGGCCGGTCGGGCTGCTCGCAGTTCAAATCTGCAACTTTCTGTCAGGTTTTTGGGTACCAATCGCACCCCTCAACTTCTCAAAACGCGACCTCTTTGCTGTCTCCGTCATCGTGTTTAATCACTTTATAAATTTTATTTTCATTTTAACTTTTTTGTCAATTATGTATGTTTTTTATAATTTAGAAAATAAGAATTTAAGTATAGTAATTCATGTTCTGGTAAATACTAGTTGTTATTCTAATATTTTATTTATTGTAATTTATATACAATGGCATAGAAATTATATAGTATCAATATTACATGAGTTACATATATTGATAAATAAGCCCCAATTTAAAATTTATCAAACTACATTAATTAATCGAATTTCAAGACGATGTATATTTTATTTGGTTTGTCCAACTATAGTTTTCCTAGTTACGCAAATATGTGGAGTTCGTGATTTTATGGCAATCAATGAAAATATCACTGGAAATATTACCCTGGAACATAAATTGTTAGTAAATTATCTAAAATCATTTAATAATAACAATGATACAGTAATAGTTTATTACATAGTTAGTCTGATCACTACTACTTTGTTTTATTTCAAGACTATAGCTATTGATGCAATGGTTTTGGGAGTGTATTTTATCATAGCTGATCAGCTACGAGTTCTGGGGGGATGTCTGAGACAGGCGGTACACAAAGGTTCTAAGTCCAGCTCTGGTTTGGACCTCAAATCGTGGCTGCAGCAACAGCACGCGCTTGCCAGGTACAGTTGCATTCGCAGAAAATTTCCACAACATGTAATATATGTTGGTTTTATGCATGAAAAGACTATACTTATTTTCTGAGGAGAAGATTTATGAAACACAATTTTGACTGTGTTATTCTGCACATTTTATTTATGAATTCTGTCATTTTTGTATAAAAATTATTTATTAGATAATTATTTTTTAAAAAGTTCTAAATTTATAAAGAATCTATACAAAAATGAAAGTTATAACACCATTATTTATTGATTTATATTATAAGTAATGGAAAATAATAAATATTTTTATCGGTCAATATTATGCAAATTTGTTATCCATATAGTATGCAGTATACCTTCACCACTACAAGTGTTTCACAGAATTGAAAAATATTAAATTTTGGAAATCATCAACGTAAATCGTCCCTACATATTTTGAACTGATCAGAGTCTTAAAATATTTTCCAGGCTTCTGTCGAAGGTGAACGCCCTGACGTCACCCTACATTGTGGTGATGATCATGTTCAACGCCTGCACCGTGTGTCTCGGGGCCTACGCAGCCACCAAGGTACGGACACAAGTCTTGAACACAGTGTAATATGCTACCCCATGTCGTTGGTTCCGTCTCATTGACCATGACTTTAATAATAGAGCTAGGTACAAAGAATATTGTACGTACGTTTTATAGACTGTAGAATTGCTACCGTTATCACTTGATCGTCTCAGGTGACTCCAATTAACACGTTTTATTTTAGAAGCATATTTGATTGGCTAGCTGCTACAACCTAACAATTACCAGTGAGATGGAGCATACTTTGAACCCTATTCAAATAGTGCTTAAAATATTAAAAACTAAATTAAATTATATTTATTCACGAAATGTGTAATAATTTAATCTTCGAGTATAATATTGAATCCTTTTTGAGATAAATTAAGAAGACTTCAGTAATATAAACTGTTTAAATTGCATAGATTTATTTACATAATAGATAGAGCAACGTACATCAGTTAAAATACACGATAAAACTTGATTAATTTTAATGACGTAATTAATTGTGGCAGTGTCTGTAAAAGTACTTACTTATAGTTTAAAACTTACTTGTAGTTTATTGTTTATTTTTATATAACTTTATAATTATAGTTTTAAAAATCCCTAACTTGCTTATTGATATGACAAATAAAATGCATAAATGAAAGGAAGGATTTTTTTTTTAATTCACGTACATGTTATAATTTATTTGTACTTGTAATCATTATAGCAAAACAATTACACAGCACTTCTTAATTGATATGAGAATGAAATTACATACGGACTAAATATAACAATTGAGTACTATAACCACTGCTGAATGATAAACAGGTGATCACCAGCACACTGTTCTCCATGTTCCTCATCAGTGTGTGCATATGCGTTCAGCTGCAAAGTTTCCTCTACTGCGAGGCAGGACACCGACTGAGGAGAGAGGTGAGTGCATTGAGCAAGAGCTCCGGGAGAGAGGATTGTCACCTCGCACGAGTACCAGCAAACTTGGCCATTTACTTCCTTTGTACAGGGTCAAGCCGTGAGCGAGGCTGCGTACCGTGGACCCTGGCTACGAGCACATCCAACCCTCGTGCCGGCATTACATCTGGTGGCCCTCGACTGTCGCCGCTCCTTCGTGGCGCGTGGAGGTCCTTTCTTCACCCTCTCGCTCGAGTTCTTCGCGTCCGTCGTCGGAGCTGTCTTCACTTACTTTATTGTGTTGCTGCAATTTAAATAAGAGGCCATATACTATATCTGATGTCACCTGATCATATAATTTTAGTTACATGCTTATATAGGCTTTCGAATTAATTAACCACGAAAGTGACACTGTCGTAATGATGAAGATATTGATTTTTATTGTTGAGAAATTGTGATGCAAGTAATTACTCAACATGCTATAAATAAATAAACAACGCTTAATAAAATTGCACTAAATGCATTTTATATAATAACCAATTATATATATAACCAATTGGTTATACAGGTTATATATTATATATATATATATATATATATATATATATTGGTTATTATTATTATTAAAACAGATAAACAAACGTAACAAATACCATGTAATGAATTCTTAGTTAGATTGATGTACTTCTATTGCCTTGATAAATATCGCACTCACTCCTAATGATGTTTAAATAAATTTGTTCACATGCAATATTAATGTAATCGCACGCTGTTATTACCAACCCATGAGTTGCTTCAGTTCAACATGTTAGACATTGCTGGAAAGACGCCTTTAGGCTTCAAAATTTTACATTATTCCAATCTGTGGACAGGACTTTGGATTCCAGTGGATCCTTTAAAATTCATAAAAAATTATTACACTTCAAAGTTAATTAAGTTTTACGAAATATTTTTAATTATGTTGGTATTGATTGATATTTTGTTTTATTTCGTTCGTTTGATGTTTAAACCTATGAGTTTAAATCTGTTAATAATGTTCATTGGTTCAATCATGAATCAGACAGGGATTTTGTATAGATCAATTTACTTACACACAAATAAGAAACATATAATTGCAATACTAGATAGAATGAATTATATAATTAATCGTTCGAAATACCAGCATCAACAACGATCAGTACTTAATAATGTGTCTAAATTTTCATTAATATATTTTTTAATACCGATTGCAATGAGTATTTCTTCTCAATTTTTAGGTGCTCTTAGTGTAGGCTTGTATCCGATTGAATTTTTCGCTAACAACTCTCAACTTAACGTATCAAATGAACACAAATTTGCTGTCGACGTTTTCGAAATGAACAAAATTTATGATCATCCTTATTTGTCATTGGTGTTTTTCGCACTTAATGTTGTAATGGGTCTTATTATGGTTTTCAAATATGCAACGTCTGATGCGTTATTACTAACTTTCATTACTTTTATTACTGAGGAGCTAAAGATACTGAATGGTACTTTATTCCAAGCGGTACACTCAAAGAATGACCATTTTTCCAACTGGCTGCACTCCCAGCATGAAATTGCGAGGTAAGTTTCGATTAAACTGATATTTGTACCAACATAATAAGTTGATTATTTAAAAAAAATAATTTCTTTAATAATAAAAATGAACAAACTAATGAGTGTTTAAATAATGCACAGACACAAATTTGAAATAATCCTAACATAATGAAAAACATTTAGTTATCAATTTTTTAAATCACATTATGGTCTATTTTTATGTAAAAAGGACGTAAATTTTAAGAGCAAAGCAACAATATTTTTTTATCCATATTTATTTTCTATTAATTTTTTAAAATTATCACAACCAATATGTAACTATCAAATAATGACCTATATAATAATACATATGTGTCAATGTCACGCACTCGAGAATGTGCGGGAGTAATGAGTAATACATACAGATGTACGTGCAATGATGCAGGTGTCATCTTCAAGTCAAGGGCGCGTGGCCGTGAAATATGATAAGAGTTGTAACTGCATTACTCATTACTCCCGCACATTCTCGAGTGCGTGACATTGACATATATGTATTATTATATAGGTCATTATTTGATAGTTACATACAGTTTAGACTCGTCAGTTTATTCAAATGGAGTATTGAGCTCAATTTTTTTATTGCAGAAATGGATAGAGCGTGCAAAGTTATGCTATCCTGATTTTTTTCAGATTTTTTACAGCCCGGGAACTATTTTTAAAAAATTATTGAAAGTTATTTTTGTGACGTCACGAGACGCCGCTCCTTAAGAAAAAGATAGGACTTGCCGCCGCGTGACGTCACAAAAAGGACTTTCAATAATTTTTTAAAAATACTTCCCGGGCTCTAAAAAATCTGAAAAAAATCAGGGTAGCATAACTTTGCACCCTCTATCCATTTCTGCAATAAAAAAAATTGAGGACAATACTCCATTGTTATAGACTTCAAAAGTATCACATTACTATTGCTTACCACGAAGGAGTCTCTTTTAAGAAGTGTGAATTCTAATTTTCTTGCTACAAATTTACTTCAATATGTACTGTACTTAAAATTAAATGCATCTTATTATGTGTTTAAGGCTGATGGAGAAAGTTAACACGTTGTCGTCGCGAATCGTCTTGCTTTCCATTTCATTGAACACATTCAATATGTGTATGATCGCGTTTGTCATTGCAAAGGTATGAGATAAATTCATATTTCAATACTATTATTACACATGACAATACATTTATCAATATTATGAGACTGAAGGTATAACGAAAAATTAAAATAGTATATTATTTTACACCATTGAATTTGTAATTATCATTTACTCTCCTGGTAAGCCATGAACTTTTAAAGTCTTCCAGAAATTATTTATTTAATAATTTAATATATTTATGTGATATGGTTTAAAAAAATTATCTTGATTTAAGTTCAATTCTTATGTCATTAGTTACTAATATTATATCGTTCATATAAAACTTTGTGCAAAATCGTGAAGTTCTCTAGCTAGTTCATAACTGCGCTATTTTCAATTCTCTTTTCTACTTTATTCTCCTGTCAGATACGTCCACACATGCCACTATAACCAGCAAAAACATTGCAGCTGTCCATGTATCCTGGGATCATGATGATGATGACGGCATATTTTTTCATCTTCGTCATCCAAACCTACTTGTACTGCGACGCTGGACAGCGCTTGGTGCAGGCGGTGAGTAAAGAAACGGTTCCCGGATTGTATTAGTTATACGAAAGTGTGTTTAGAAGTGTCCGGAAACGAGCATGGGAAAACTGGATCATTCATGACATTCAAAATTTCTAGTTTGGCTGTACCAAGCTGCAGCCAAGCAGTAAAAAACAAAAAACAAAAAAAAAAACACGCTTTCTTCTGATAATATTTTGAACTGGGCTTCAAGTCTGTGCTATTATTCAGACTGTTGTAACCCCAATTTGAAATTCAGGGTCAGGCCGTGAGCGAGGCTGCGTACCGCGGACCCTGGCTACGAGCACACCCCGCCCTCGTGCCGGTGTTACATCTGGTGGCCCTCGACTGTCGCCGCTCCTTCGTGGCGCGTGGAGGTCCTTTCTTCACCCTCTCGCTCGAGTTCTTCGCGTCCGTCGTCGGAGCTGTCTTCACTTACTTTATTGTACTGCTGCAGTTTAAATAAGACGATGCTTTTAATGCAAGTTTTATAACCATAAAGATTAAGTATTTATTATTTAACTACACACTAATAAAATGTCAAATAAATTTTTAAAACTGTTTTTATTGTGTAATTTATCAGATTTTTCGCTAAAATATCAAATTTTCTAAATATCTAATATATCAAAGTATGCATCAAATATATAATTTTTCCACTATATGTTACTAACAATGAATTTTTATATTCATTTCATCAATAATTTTATTAAAATTACTAGAAGTCTCTTTTTAATAATTTTAGCATATAATTATGTTGTTATTGTTATTACGTTAGAAATAAGACGCCTTTCGGCTTTATATAATTATAGCTTATAGCTCTACATTATTCCAATTTATTTACAGGATTTTGGATTAGTATTCAACCTTTAAAATTTACAAAAAAAAAATATTTAATCCCAAAATTAATACATTTTTATTAAATAAAATTAATAATTGTATTTGTAGTTCTACAGATGTTACTACACTCACAATCAGTTCATATGATTAATACAAGAAACTCGTGAACTACCATGCAGTGTTATACACATTTTCATTACTGTATTGATTGGATGTTGGTCATCATTATTAATAAAACAGTCCAACAAACGTAACAAATACCATGTGACAAATACTTAATTTAATTAGATACCTTGATAAATGTCGCACTCACTCCTAATGATGTTTAAATAAATTTGTTCACATGCAATATTAATGTAATCGAGCTGTTATTACCAACCCATGAGTTGCTTCAGTTCAACATGTTAGACATTGCTGGAAAGACGCCTTTGGGCTTCAAAATTTTACATTTTTCCAATTTGTGGACAGGACTTTGGATTCCAGTGAATCCTTTAAAATTCATAAAAAATTATTACACTTCAAAGTTAATTAAGTTTTACGAAATATTTTTAATTATATTGATGTTGATTGATATTTTGTTTCTTTCAGGTCGTTTGATATTTTTCCCCGTGAATTTGAATGTCGTAATTATAATTTTATTCGTCAATACAATGTTAATTCAGTTAGCAGCTGTATATAGGTCAATTTACTTGCAGAAAAATAAGAAAAACATAATTGCAATACTAGATAGAATGAATTATATAATTAATCGTTCTAAATACCAGTATCAACAACGATCAGTACTTAATAACGTATCTAAATTTTCATTAATATATTTAATAATACCGATTACAATGAGTATTTCTTCTCAACTTCTAGGAGTCTTTTGTGCTGGGTTGTATTCCGAAGAATTTTTTGGTAACAACTCTCAACTTACCGTATCAGATGAACATAAATTTGTTACTGATATGCTCGAAATTAACAAACTTTCTGATCATCCATCTATCTCATTAGTGTTTCTCGCACTTAGTATTGTAGAAGGCGCAATTATTATTTTTAAGTATGCAACGTCCGATGCTTTATTACTTACTTTGATTATTTTTATCACTGAGGAACTAAAGATACTGAAGGGTACTTTATTCCAAGCGGTTCACTCGAAGACTGCAAATGACCAGTTCCCCAACTGGCTGCACTTCCAGCATGAAATTGCGAGGTAATTAAGTTCACTGGCAATAAGTATAGACACTAAAAAATAATTTTGGGTCTCTTGGAATATTTTAGCAATCCCATTCACACCCTCATTTTAGTAAGATAATAGAGGATTTAGAGGATAATTACGCACACTAAAATTATATTTTGCTAACTAGAGAAAATTGTAAACTAATAACATATAATAAATAACATCATCTATAATAAATACTCTAAATATAATATAAAATACCACTTTTTCACTTTAAAAATACAAATAATTAAATACGTGCACTTATACATGGCAAATACGCAATTAGTTGATACTAAGTTAATGAACAACGTGTATTTACTTTTATGTCTTTTTTATTGTTTTTATTACATAATATTCATAATATTGTACCAGCAAGGATTATAAATTACCTTGTTGGTTAGAAAATATACAAAATCCTTCTTCAAAGACCTTAAAAAACATAATTTATATAAGTTTAACATAGCAAATTTTATTATCATTATTTTCTTATCATTCATATAATATTGTTAAATAGAAATATTAATTGCCATGTAGATCATATATTTTTTTTATTTCTGATTAATCTTATTTCGTGTTTAAGGTTGATGGAGAAAATTAATGTGCTGTCGTCCCCATGCATCATGGTTTCATTTTTTTGTAACGCATTTAATATGTGCATGATCGCATTTATCCTTACAAAGGTATGATAATTATATTGAAGTTAATTAGTGCTATTCCTAAAAAATTAATTAATGAAATGAACTGAAAACAGTCAAGTTCTATTTTATTTTAATTATTTTATATATTACTGCAACTATATTTCACTTACTTTTAGTTAAAATAACATCCCAACTCTGACTTACGAGATCCTTTATATCAAAGAACTGTAAAAGTAAAATCTATAAATTTCAAGTTCAATTCTTTACAAATTTTTACAGTTCTTTATATTGAACTTATTAAAGCAAGATGAAAAGTCAGACAAATATTCCAAGCAATTTTTAGATGTATTTTACTCTCTGAAATTATTTGTCACTAGGCGTCCATAAATACCAAGCACTATAACCAACAAAAACCAAAACGTTGCAGCTCTTTCAGTATCCTGGGTTCATGGTGATGATGTTGGCTTACCTTCTTATCTCTCTCATCCAAACCTACTTGTACTGTGACGCCGGACAGCGCTTGGTGCAGGCGGTGAGTAAAACAACATTCAATATACGTACACATGGCATGATGGTGCGTTTAATACGGATCCGTTGACGACGGATAATGTTATTCTTATGAGGCGTCATCAACAGATACGTAAAACACCATCATGTGAACGTAGTGATTGACTTATTTACTTAAGTAGGGTCAAAAATTGTTCTCCACTTAGATAATTCTGGACAGGGCTCCAAGTCTTAGATGTGAATATTGAACATTCAGTATGAATAGAAAGATATATTAATAAACCAATATTGCCACTCAGGGTCAGGCCGTGAGTGAGGCTGCGTACCGCGGACCCTGGCTACGAGCACACCCCGCCCTCGTGCCGGCGCTACATCTGGTGGCCCTCGACTGTCGCCGCTCCTTCGTGGCGCGTGGAGGTCCTTTCTTCACCCTCTCGCTCGAGTTCTTCGCGTCCGTCGTCGGAGCTGTCTTCACTTACTTTATTGTGTTGCTGCAGTTCAAATAGTGAAGTGCTTTTCATATAATAGTCTTATAACCGTATAATTAATGTTTTTTATATTTAATTTAGCATCAAGGTTATGTTAGCACTTATATATAGGATAAATTACTATAAATGTTAATGTATAAGAGTCCATTACACAAATTAATGAAATCTAATAAATTCTTAAACATCTGTAGTGTTGTTTAATTTTAATGTGTCAAATTTTCCACTAAAATAAATTACTTCAATTTCATTACAATAAATATTAATGTGACAAATACGCAAGCTTTTTATTTAAATGACTAAAAGTTTGTCGATCATTTCAGTTTACAATGTTAGACCTTGGAAGCAAGACGCCTTTGGGCTTCAAAGCTCTACATTATTCAAATTTATTAACAGGACTTTGGATTCGTATTGAACCATTAAAATTTAGAAAAAACTATTTAATATCAAAATTTATACCTTTTTATGAATTATTATTAATTTTAATGGTAATTCTACAGATGATAATACACTCAATACAAATGATTACAAGAAATTCAGTTAACTACCATGCAATGCTTGTGTATACCATGTATATTGCTAATCAAGGAGGAACAGTGTTCAGAGCTATGTACTTGCAGATGAGGAAGAAAAACATAATTTCTATTCTAAATAAGATAAATTGTATCGTTAACCGTTCAAACCATAAGTATCAACAACGTGCGATTATAAACAAGGTGGCTAAATTTGCATTATTATATTTAACAATACCAATTGCTATCAATATATTCGTTCAGTTTCTAGGTTTTTTAAATTTTGCAAGTTTAGTTGCAGTTACTATAAAAAACTCTTCGTCAGTTGTATTCAATTTTACAGCGGAAGAAATATACCTTGCCGAAGTAAATAATATTAGCAATGTTCCTAATCATCCAAACATTTCTAATATTATTTTCTTTTTAAATGTATTGATTGGGGCTTTCATAGTGTTTAAATTTGCAACGTCCGATGCCTTAATGTTAACTTTTATTATTTTTATTACGGAAGAGCTTAATATTCTAAAAGCTTCATTATTCCAAGCAGTGCATTCTAAAAATTCCCCAAATGAATTTCCTAAGTGGCTACTCTTCCAACATGAAATTGCAAGGTAAGCTGATATTTTATCGGTAAAATATGTATTTTTTTTTTATTTTCTTATCATTTTATTTTATATAAGTGCAAGTATAATATATATTACATAATTATATATATATATAATAATGTATTATTTATTATGGGCGCGATTCACGAAACAGTTAGCCAGGTTTCTAATCACGTTTAGCTTATCCACGTTTAACTAGGTGGTTTAACACGTAAAACAGGTATAGTTAAACGTGGTTAAGCTAAACGTGGTTAGAAACCTGGCTAACTGCTTCATGAATAGTATACCCATTAATTTTTAAACTATGGTATACTAATAAACAACCTGCATGATTTTGATTTCTTACATACTACATATTTGATAGAAGACCTCGAGTTATTCATTATGATTTTTTTTAACCCTCTGACACCCTCAAAAATTTCAATAGAATCGTTCAGACGACATAGTCATAGAAATTTTTAACAAGCAAGCATATACAGTATATATATATATATATATATATATATATATATATATCAAAAAACGATTCAGCGAGTAGTTTACATGACAGCGCTTTTCCCCGCGTTCGAGGGTTAAAAAATGTAAACAATTAAATCGAAAATACATTACTTGACATCCAAATATGCAATAAAAAAATTTCATGCCAGATTGCCCATGTATTGGAATATCATGAAGGATTATGAAGATAATTTCCTGTTTCACCCTTTTGCATTTCCAAGTTGTTTTCGTCCAACGCATTACATTCTAAAGATATATTCAAACGGCCTACAGGTTAAAGCGCCTTAAAATGCTAAACTTTTTTATTTTAGTTTTATAATTCTCACAGTTTATTTTTGCCCATTTGCCCAAATATATTGCTTGATGGCTAACTAAAGATTTATTGATAAGATTTTCACATATTTTTTTAGAAAACTTTTAAACTTTTCCCCGCATTAAAAGGTGTGCATGTGAATCGTGTAAAGTTAGGATTAATTATAATTTTCATTTAATTCTTCCCTTTAAGGTTGATGGAGAAAATTAATGTTCTTACATCTCCACTCATCGTAGCTACATTTTTTTTCAATACAATCGTCATGTGTCTCATTGCATTCACCACCACAAAGGTATTTATTTCCATTCCTTAGCAATGAAAACAAAATTTTTTACATGAATTATTTTACAGTTGTCATCAACTGCCAGTACCATGATGGTGATGACGTCTTTGTACCTTCTCGTTATCTTCATTCAAACCTTCATGTACTGTGACGCTGGACAGAGATTGTTACACGCGGTGAGATTCAATTACCTTGTGGGAGTAGAATAATGATTTTATAAATTAACCAAGACTTACGTAATGGACAAACTGCATGAAATTGTTTATTGAATATTTGAATAATGGACCTCAGATTCAGATTAATTTTTTTGAAACCCTCTGAAACCTTTAAAATAGTGCTGCAAAGCGCTGTAACGTCATAGCCATTCTCTATGCTTGTGTGCCGTTATATGAGTATGACGTCATAGTGTTTTGCATAAGCATTTTAACGGTGTTATAAGGTTCCAAAAAATATGAAAAAATTGACAATAGAGGCTTCAAGTCAGCTGATTTTTCGGTGATCCCACCCGCTATACCAAACCTATGTAAAAAAAAGTGAATTCGTTTTTTCACCAAGAATAAGATTTTTCAGGGATAATTCCTTTACGGAACTTTGGTCCAAACTGAAAAATAAAGTAGATAATTCAAGATTTAGATTTTTTACTTGATTTATAACCGAGAAAAGTTAAAAAAACACTTTACTTCATTTTCAAGTGCAAGATGGACCTTAGCGACAAACAGTTGCGCAGTGAAAGCGCATCACTTGAAGCCTCCATACATAACTAGACGTCCATTATCGAAATATGCAATAATAATATTAAAAAACATGCAGGCGTTCATTATATATATGTGATGCAAGAAACATATATATATATATATATATATATATATATATACATATATAAGTTTCCAGTACTTCATGGAATTGATGAAGTTATTGCTGAAATAAAATAAAAACCAAAGGGCGTGATTTTCGAATGAAGCTATAACAGCCCACGTCTAAATCTGGACTGGTCTAGACTTTACATGCCTATGCTCTAATCAGATGTCAGTCTAGCTCAATAATACTCTATATAACCACGGTTAGGGAGAAACCTGGTTATTTTCCTGGATAATTTTGCACCTTTTTTTGTGAATTGTGTTCTTCAAGTATTGTATTTGCCAGGTCACTATTTGGAAGTATAATCTGTATAGTCATAATACAGTTTAATCCAGGACATAATAAATAAAATGAATTGTTTTAACGTTATATTTTAAATATTCTATTATGACATGCAAAATTGGCAAGAGATGCTTAAACGAGTTACAGGGTCAGGCCGTGAGCGAGGTTGCGTACCGTGGACCCTGGCTACGAGCACACCCCGCCTTCGTGCCGGTGTTACATCTGGTGGCCCTCGACTGTCGCCGCTCCTTCGTGGCGCGCGGAGGTCCTTTCTTCACCCTCTCGCTCGAGTTCTTCGCGTCCGTCGTCGGAGCCGTGCTCACCTATCTC
This sequence comes from Siphlonurus alternatus, assembly GCA_949825025.1. Taxonomy (NCBI): domain Eukaryota; kingdom Metazoa; phylum Arthropoda; class Insecta; order Ephemeroptera; family Siphlonuridae; genus Siphlonurus; species Siphlonurus alternatus. The sequence goes on along the minus strand of OX463780.1, from coordinate 32,139,939 downwards.
ATCGTATTGCTGCAGTTTAAATGAAAGTAACTGCTCGAATAAAAGCAAAAGTTGTGTAATTTTTCTTTGTAATTATATTACATTTTACAGAAAGGCTATTTATTTACCGAGTTAAAAGAGTTATGTTCTTCACGTTCGTCGTCGGCTTGGCAATAACATATTTAGTCTTATTATTTCAAATGAAGTAATATTTGCTGTTATTTGCCATTTAAACATTTAAGTTAAGACGTATGTTCATTAACAGAATGTCAAACATGAAAGTACAGTTGTTGTAACTATTTATATATATAATCAATGCTTAATTCTTAAACCACCACAGTGAGTGCATGGTATGATGTTTGCTCATCACTCTGGATGCTCGGACTTGATCCTACGTACTTGTTATTCACTTGTGCAGGAAAATTTCTGCTGTTAAGGAATTTTTAATAGCTGCAACGTATTTAAAATATTTGGACTCTCAGATTTTTACATGGTTTTTAGAAGTTCTAGTACTAGCCAAAGTGCAGGTATTTGGTCTGTTTTGAATTCATAATGTGTAAGCTAATTGATAGTGCATATTTATGTTAGTTATAACGTATAATATATATTATATTTATATTATTTTATTAAGTGCAGTTTATCTGTTTAAAAATCATTATTTATCAAAAATTTTAAGATAACAACAATTTATTATCTAGTATATACAGGATACAGACTAACTTGCAGAGTGATTATATTATGAAATATATAATATGAATAAAAAGGTTTAACGATAATATGCATTATATAAAATTTATTTCACCTCACAACACTTCACTACTCTCAGCTGGATATTGAAATCATGATATTAAAAATTAATTAAATCAACAAAAGTGTCTAGCAAATTTAATAATGTTAAAACGAAACCTGCTGGGACATAATATGACAGTTATTAGTATTATTATTATTATCACTATATTATACTCTATACTGAATTGAAATCGTGCAATGTACAATGATTGTTATGTATTATCATATTTTGTAATCTGGATCAATATAAATAAAATATTTTTATTCATTGGTTACGTCAGTGGTACAACTGGTACAATTATTTCAATAAGATAATATTATAATGATAATAAAAATATTAAAATAAAGTTGTGAATTTTTATCGTAAATAAATTTCAGTTATTTAATAGTCATCGTCAAATAGCATGATTAGAATTTGTGGCTCTGAAAAAAAGCAACCAATCGGTATTAGAATGGAGTATTGACCTCAATTTTTTTATTGCAGAAATGGATAGAGGGTGCAAAGTTATGCTAGCCTGATTTTTTTCAGATTTTTTAGAGCCCGGGAACTATTTTTAAAAAATTATTGAAAGTTCTTTTTGTGACGTCACGAGACGCCGCTCTTTAAGAAAAAGATAGGACTTGACGCCGCGTGACGTCACAAATAGGACTTTCAATAATTTTTTAAAAATACTTCCCGGGCTCTAAAAAATCTGAAAAAAATCAGGGTAGCATAACTTTTCACCCTCTATCCATTTCTGCAATAAAAAAAATTGAGGACAATACTCAGTTGTATTATACATTTTATTAATATACCTTTATCACTTGTTATAGCAATTCAACTTTTGTCCATTTGGTCCACCGACTACGTGTCTTTTAATTTAATTAACTCAAAACAATACTATTTCTGAAAATATATGTAGAAAAAACAACGGAACAGAGAAGTTTCTTTGCTCAATATTGCATGCTTTTTCTTGCGACACGTTGTCCTACATGAAAATGACGAGTCAGGACACGCTTTTCCTCGGCCTGTTTTACTTCGTCAGTGACGAGCTGCGACTCCTCAATGCACGACGCTGTTTATGTGGGTCCCAAGAACGGTGCTGGCAAACTATAGACTTGGGCTCATGGATGAACTATCAGCACGTTCTTGCTAGGTTTGAACAAAAAATGTACACTGCTGTCAGATGTCCTGCATTAGGTAAATAAGTAACATAAATTACAGTGTCTACATTATTCATTGAAATTAGTATTTATAATTATATGTAAAAGCAAGTACAAAGAAAATACAATTATGATCATGAGTGTATAATCATGCAATGGCTGCAATGCATATATAATTTTTTAATATTAATAACCAAAAGTAAAAATGATACACTATATATATAATGATCATGATGATTAAAATAATTTTATAGAATATGAGAGAATTAAAATTCATAATATAATAATTATAAAAACGTCTCTGAGATGTGATTTTGTACATTTTAATTTTTATATGAAGGAAAATTGCTTCTGTTATAATGAGAAGTGTGATGCTAATTAATGAAATATATGCGTTGGACTCACAAATTTATAGTTAAAGGAAATGACTCCTTTAAAATATATTTTTCTTGTCGCTTCTTAATTCTGTGGATCCCACCCGGTCATTATTATTATATGCAATATGATATGTATAACGAGCACACCCCGCCCTGGCCGCCCTCGTGCCGGCGCTATATCTATAGCTGGTGGCCCTCGACTGTCGCCGCTCCTTCGTGGCATGTGGAGGTCCTTTCTTCACCCTCTCGCTCGAGTTCTTCGCGTCCGTCGTCGGAGCCGTCTTCACTTATTTCATTGTACTCTATATAGCTGCTGCAGTTTAAATAAATTAAACAATAAATCATTTTTAGAAGAAGAGCAATACGTACGCAGGGAATACCATAACTGCATGTGCATGTTCCCTGACGTACGTATATAATATTTATGCTTTCGATTATACATATAATCGATTATACATTAACAGAGATATTATATATATCAGCATGCAGCGTCTATAATGTGCCGCCGGCGTTTGGAAAAAATAAGAATGATTTTAATGACCTGAAATTCATACTAATTATATATATTAAGTATTAAAATATATGAAAGAGAAAGAGTATATATATTATATCATTATCGACCAACGTTAGAAATGTTAGAATTATTAACTCTCAAAATAAATATTTATATCGTATAATTATATATTATATTTTTTTATATTATTATGGGGGTTTTAATTATAAAAGTCAATAGAGTATTGTCCTCAATTTTTTTTATTGCAGAAATGGATAGAGCGTGCAGAGTTATGCTACCCTGATTTTTTTCAGATTTTTTAGAGCCCGAGAACTATTTTTAAAAAATTATTGAAAGTCCTTTTCCTGACGTCACGAGACGCCGCTCCTTAAGAAAAAGATAGGACTTGCCGCCGCGTGACGTCACAAAAAGAACTTTCAATAATTTTTTAAAAATAGTTCCAGGTCTCTAAAAAATCTGAAAAAAATCAGGGTAGCATAACTTTGCACCCTCCATCCATTTCTGCAATAAAAAAAATTGAGGACAATACTCCATTAAATATGATATCCGAAATGGGGAAAAAATCACTTTTTAATATCGTGCATTTTGAACCCAGTATTTTATCGTTTTATTTATTTAAGGTAGAGATAACGCCGAACAGCTGATTGACGTAATGCCCTTTGATTAACATGTAAACCTTAGCAAATTGACAAAAATTCTGAAATTTTTTTGAGAGGCAGATATTAGTGCCTTAAAGCCATAGAAAAAATTTCAAAACGATTTAACGAGCCGAATTTTTTTAATTAATTTTTTTAATTTTCAGCATAGGGCTTTCCCATGGAGAGCCAAACTAAAAAATTAATTTAAAAAAATCGGCTCGTTAAATGTTTTTGAAACTTTTGCTATGCTGGCTTTTAGGCACTAATATCTGCCTCTCAAAAAAATTTCAGAATTTTTGTCAATTTGCTAAGGTTTACATGTTAATCAAAGGGGATTACGTCGAACAGCTGTTCGACGTTATCTCTACCTTAATTTATTATTTTTTTTTTTGTAGATGAAATAATTATTTTAGCAGATGAGACCGATGAGACTCTGAAATTTTAGCTTTAATTTTTAAACATAATACCGCTATTTTTATTTCGTTCTTCAAGTTTTCATTAGGCCTGTTCGTAAACCCTGCTCGGTGTACACTTTCTGCACCCAATCGACCTTATGTACATGTGACATAAGGTCGATTGGGTGTAGAAAGTGTACACCGAGCAGGGTTTACGAACAGGCCTATTGTTTTGATACATTTTGGCGCAAAGCTAAAAGCAGGCTAAAAGAGCATGTTTCTCACATGTGCTGGTATTTCTGTTCCAAATTTTAACTGCTTTCGTGAATTTCAGACTCTCTGAAAGCTTTAATATAAGTTTGGTACGTAGTTTACATACTAAAGTTAGATATATTGCATGAAATACGTATCATTTGTGGGCATAAAAACGAAACCAAACAGATCATAACATTCGTAACAGATGCATGGTGGTGGAGGGGATTCGATCCAGGCTGGGCAAGTTTATTGTCCAAGTGTTTTTGATATTTCTCGTATGTATACCGCTAAGATTTTGATCTCAACATGTTTTACTCTTTGCGTTATAAATAAAAAATGATAGTATGCATACTTTAATTATTATTTATAATTTTATCACAGTAGCCCAGGTGGCAAGACAGAAAGAAAAGAAGGTGGAGGTGAAAGGGGGCTTATGATCGAGTTAGGAGTCACTAATTATACTATGATTTTTTTTACAAGGGTACAGTCCTATGAGCTTGGAGCTCAAGGCGGGGTAATAATTTAAGATAAGGGAGGGAAAGGGTGGTATATGGCCATGGCCTGTTAGGCGTTCCAGCATTATATGCATGTTTACTGAGGTGAGACTAAGGGAACCATGAAAAACCTTGGTTAGGATGGACAGTCAGATATCGAGTCTTTCCTTTTTATCATTGAATCATTAAGTGATGTCCGAAGCCTGGGGAACCACACACAAGTGCATATTATATCACTGCACTGGGTGGAAAGCAAGACGAATTTACTCCAGGGAAGGAGCAACCTAACTTTTACTTGGAATTGGTCACCCATCCAAGTACTAAACACGTTTGATGTTGTTTGACTTTGGTGATCGAACAAGAACCGGTCAATGCTCTGCGCCACGCTCAACCTGATATTATTACTATGTATTTATTTTGATGTACTGTATGCTAAATCAATTTGAGATTATATGTTTTACATCACTTAGCTTGCTAGCTTACACGCATGTAGATTTAAATTATATTATACAGTATTCATATATGCATATTTTTAAAACCGTTTTTCCTCATAGGCACACTATCACTGGATCATTGCACGGTATAGGTTGAGCGAACAATTAAACCGTTTCTAAGAGACCTGCTCTTAACTCAATGAACAACGTTGCAATGATCTGACGCATGCCATGGTATTTAGACCCATGCAACTCTTCGCAGCCGTCAACGTGTTGAGAGAGGTTGCTAGCTGATATAATATATGTATACCCGGTAGCAGCTTTCGTGCACTTGGTCACTTTGATTCTTGATTCTCAATTAACCCTGACTCCACGGCACAGTTGGGCACAGTTAGGTGCCAAGTTCAATCTTGTGTTCTATTAACATTGTAATTTGAACTTGGCAGCCCGGTTGTTAATCCCCTTGTGCTTCGGCGCAATTGTGAAATTCACAGAGGTACCTAGTCAAAGACACTTGGCTGAACTGTGATTCTCACAAAATGGCCGAACTGTGAAAATCACAGTTCGACCAATGGTTTAGACTTGGTAGCTCTCCCCCGCCCCTTCTCCTTATTAATTTTTTATTTTTTCATTTCATTAAAGCTAATTAAGTTAACGTATTACTAAAAAAATGTAGTTTTTTAAATATTTTTATTTTATCATGGTAATTAACAGAGTACTCTAGCATAAAAAATTAAAACATTGATGCTAGCAGCTGCAACTCTTTTGTCTCTATCCCGCATATTGGCGGCCATGATGTCTGGTGATAGAATCCACTAATCAGCATTTCATGCAGCAGAGTTGAATTCATTGCCTGTAAAATTATGAAAATGAGATTATAACACACATATGAAAAGATTTTGTAAATATTTAACTCACCACATAAGTAGCTAGCCTGGGCATAACTTCCTCAGTGTTGAAAGAAAAGAGAGAATTCAAGGGGGCGGGCTGGGCTGGAGAAAGAAAAGCTATGATAGGGCCTCTCATGATGTTAGAATTTGTAATAATCACTGTAAAAAAGAAGCAATTTATTAGAAAAAAAAGAACTTTGCTATTTCAATATACTTTTTAATATATTTCTTACCTTGTTTAAAGACTGCAAAGCAGACTTTTCCAATAAAAAAGAGACAGCATCTCTGTTTTTGTTGACAATGACACCCATATCATATGTTGTATGTTGCTTTTTTTTTTTTCTTACTTCAATTTTTTAGAAACAGATGGCGCTACCATCCGGGTATAAATTTTTTCAAAGTCCAAAATTAATAAATAAATTTGATAATAATTAGATATATTGCCAATGTAGTTTATTTAATGAAAAAAAATATCAGTTGGATATTATATATATCAATTAAAGCATCATTTAAGCCCCTTCTAGTTCATAGTCGATACAACTTCAAAGAGTGTATTCAATGTGCCAAGTTACGCCAAGTTTAGAAAGCTAGGATGCTCTGGGGTACCTAATATAAACACTGTGCCCTACTGGATACTCATGGGCATTACAGATTACCTAACTGTGAACCTTAACTGTGCCCAATTGTGCCCTACTGTGCCGTGGAGTCAGGGAAGCTGCACTGAGTCACGGACTGCTCAACTGATTATTAATACAGATCGACCTCAGAGTAAGAACACAAAGATTCTACGGCAAGCTTCTTTCGTGAAAGTTGAATGATTCCTAAATTATACAGAAAAGTTTCAGATTTACAGTACATGAATAGATTAAATGGAACCTTACACTTTTATAGAAGTTGAAAAATTCCTAAATGATGCAGCAAAGTTTCAGATTTACAGTACATGAATAGATTAAATGGAACCTTTAAAACTATGTACTTTCAAGTGTATGGACGTATGGACACAGGAGAAGTTTTCCATTTAAATAGCCTGCAATCAAGATAAAAGAACAGGTGTTAATTTTTTTCATTTGGTCAAATTCAGTGGAGTTTCCTCAAATCTAAGTATGCATATTTCTTTTTAATTTTTCAAAATGTTGCAATATCGATATATATAGTTATATATATTTTGTATACTACTGTACTTTATACATACTGTAATTACTGTACTCTGTAATATACTTTACATGAGAAGAATTTTGAAAAATAAAAACTGAAATGCAGTATATGTAACAGATCTGGGAATATATTTAGACTCTCTTATTATTATTATTCCTTACCATTAAATTTATTAACATACACAAAACTATAAATAGAAAAAAAATGGTTGCTCTTTTTCTGGGAGAGTTAAAAATTTATCACCTGTTTGGATTAAGCATGTGTATCCATTGTATACAGTACACTCTACATTGAATGTACAGTACGCCGCGGCGAAAGTGGCTTCCTCAACAATGCAAAGTGTACATTTTGCTTCAACTAAAGGTCAACATAAATTGTTCTTTGTATTCACGAGTCTAAGGTCTGTCTCCTGTCACATATCGTCCACCTGCACTGCTATTCTTACAATATCAAAGCAGGCATGTCCTCCCAAAAGAAAATGGCTTCTTCAATATTTTCTCGTGTTATCAATGTTACATTTTATTTTGACTTAAAGGGGTACCAAAGTGAATAATTTTGTTACATATTCGGGCAGCTACGAATTATTCTGATATCCCTGTGGCTCAATATGTTCGTACAATGCCTAGTTATTTTACAATTAATTATTTAGTTTGAAAAGTGAGTTTGAAAACCGTTGGTTGATTCAAGCATCCCCGCGGCCGCAGCAGCCGGTGATACGACAAGAAGGGGGCGGGAGGAGGTTCCCCCGATTCGCGGGAGATTCTCGTCGTATCAGCGGCTGCTGCGGGAGCGCACACCGACTTGAATCAACCAACGGTCATCAAACTCACTTTTCAAACTAAATAATTAATTGTAAAATAACTAGGCATTGTATGAAAATATTGAGCCACAAGGATATCAGAATAATTCGTAGCTTCCCGAACATGTAAAAAAAGCATTCACTTTGGTACCCCTTTAAAAGAAAGATAAAAAAGCCAGCAAGCAAGCAAGTGGGACTAGAGGTGCCTGCTTCAATATTGATTGTGATGAATAGCAGTGCAGGCGACCGGTATGTGGTAGGAGACGGACCTTGGACTCGTGAATACAAATTACTAATACTCATGTTAACCTTAAGTTTAAGCAGTGTGTACAGTGCACACGTGTACTATATAAGCTTAATTATAATTTTCTTCCTTCACAGTTGAAGTATTTTGAATCTCGCACCATGGACCTACGTTCTCGTTCTGTGAAGAAGCCTGCAACCAATGAGAGCGACTTGTCGCTGTCCTCTTGCTCTCAGAGACCTCTGCCCAAAGATAGCGGCTTCTCCCCGTGCTTTCGCACCAAGAAGAACTGCTCACCAGAGATGCCACCCACACAACAAACATGCACCAAGATAAAGAGAGTGTCCTTCAATACAAAGCTTCAAAATAAAGCTACTGCAATAAAAAAGAAAAAGAAAAGAGCTCCAATGAAAAAACTATTAAAGTAAGTTTCGTTATCTTTATTTTCTTATTTTTTCCAATTGTTTATTAAACAAAGTCACAGAGTAAACTCCTTGAACACCCCTGAAAATTTCCTTTAATTGCCAAGCGATGACATAGTGTCATTTTATTGCTAAGTTTGTTGTGTTACTTTGATGCCATTTCTATCTCTTGGAGAGGAAAGTTTTCAGTAATGCTGACTGATGTACAACAAATAAAAATCATAAACCTTGTCTTTAAATTCTTTAAAAAATAATATACAAATTTTACAAAGTCTGTTCACTCTAAACTGTAATATAATGATTGCTGTCTATATGTATTGATTTTGGTTTCAATGTCAGGTCTCTGGCGGCTGTGTCACCACCTTCGTGTGAGGATGATGAGCTGCATGACATGTTTGTCACCTTGGCCCTGGGAGGACGCAAGAACCCTGAAGAGGAGGATGCAGCACTCCAAATGCTGGCCTCAATTGCAGCCAACTTGCCAAGTGAGGTGAGAACATGCTCGCTGTTTGCAATCAAAGAATTTTTAAGTAATGCCTGTCCGTTAAGAGGAACAACATGGAACAGTTGTTGATATACTTGTTAACTTGTGGTAAAATCACCATTTATAATAGGAGTATTGCTGCATGGTAACTAGCACCGTTATATGTTATTCTTGTGCTCTTGGGTGAAATCAGGTACAATCTTCTCTTGTCCCATGGTTTGCAAACAATTATAATCCTTTTTTTTTTTTTAGAACCATTGGGAGCATGTCAGAGTCATTACAACTTAATTAATATCTTTCAATTAAATAAAAGCCTTTCTCCAATCTAAAATTTAAATAAAGTTCTGTATGTTTGATTTTAAGTCAAAGCCAAAGCTATACGAGGTCTTTTCTTAAACCCTAAATAATCTAAATATTATTCAGGGGCGTGCGGTCCATAAAAGCAATGCAAGCAATGCTTGCCCTAAAATTTACCGAGAAAGAAGAAGAAAATAAATTTCGTGACAAGCATTTTTTTCTCTCTTAACAATTTTAAATTTGCCAGCATTTTGCCGCATTTAAATCGGAGATTTATTTTTTTTGTCTTGCAATAGCAGCGCCTCTACTAGTATAAGCAATCACTTTGGTTGCTTGTAAATAAACCCACCCAACGTAAAGCTTCATAAGGAAATGTATGGGGAGGGGGTGGTAAATGCTGAAGCTTGTGGAATGTACAAGCACTGCTTGTACAATGGCGGCTCTGGGAAATCGGAACGCCCAACTGGTTAAATAGTGTATCAATAGATGACGCATAAATGATAAAAATCAGGGACAAAATTTAAGGGTCCACGCGCGAGTGACTCATCAAAGTTTAGTTTTTAGTTTCCGGGAAACTAATAATAAGCAATACAGTGCGTGATTTTTGTGGCTCTTTATAAGTGTTTTTTCGTGCTTTTCTCCAATATTTTATTTAATTAATGGACTATAAAAACGCACTAATTTGCCATGCATACAAAAATTCTTCATCTCAGTGTTTTGTACAATTTAATTCTTATAATTTAATTGCTTTAGCGTGATGATTACGTTTTTATTTTTTTTATTATAAAAATGGCAGAATTACTTCAAGAAGAAAATATTATTCCTAATCTTTTACAAAAAAAATTTTGGCGCTAGAAACACAACTGAAAAAACGTAAATCGTTTGTGCAGGCCGCCCTATTCCCGAATGAAAAAAAGGTACACCGTTAAGGTATTTAAATGCATATACAGCTAAAAAAAGATAATTATGCATAGTTGTATGCACCATGATCAATGATCATGATCGAAAGTGAATAAAAAAAATTAAAAATTTACGGCAATTAGCTAATGACAAGCTTCAACTTAAAAATGCCGCAGCGCCGCATTCTGACATCGCTCCATAAGGTTTGTTAGGAGAAAAATCTTATTTATTTTTTCATTCAAATTCTATGCTGCACAAAATCTCGAATATTTTTTATGTCGTGTAAAGTGATCTTTCCCGTGGCTCATATGAATTATTAATCTTGCCCTTCATAAGAACCACCGAAAAAAAATTAAAAACCAGGTACCGCTGGGTTAAAGGATAGGAAGCTTGATAGAACATGTCGTCGCGCGCAGTTCGCGCGCTAGATTTTCATTGGCTGAGAGAATTGTGTCGTCAATATTAAAGCTTCTCATTAAGGAAACAATTTTATTGAGAGCGTTTGTATGATTATAATTTATGTATATCTCCTGTAATGAAAATTCGAGTGCCACGCCCCCTTTTTCAAAAAAATCGCACCTCCGGCGGGGTATTAGCCCCTCGGGGCCCCCTCCGCTGTGTCATTACTTCATTTGCTTGACTAGTCTAAAATGTCACCGCACGCCACTGATATTATTATGCCCACATATTGGTTATTAATCTTAATACTGTATTAAACTCGCTGCACAATTAACCTTATATGTCTCAGAAGTCAGTACGTACATAAAGAATTTGAGTGTATATTATTATTATTACTTTTTTTATAATGTGATATTAAATATTATGCATCATGTGTCTGTAGTATTATATATTTCACTATTGACTTTTCTATGTGTGTTAAAAAATAATAGAGAACTACCTACTATTGTAAGCGTTTTTTGTTGGTTTGGTCGAGAGCCGAGGAACAAAAATCAGTGAAATCTCTCTCTCTCTCTTTTTTTTTTTTTTTTTTTTCACTTTTTGTCCCAATATTGTCTGCTCTTGGTGTTCTTCTGTTTAAACAGAGCATATCAGGCCCCAGCTCAGTGGTGTCAAGCCTGAGTTCTCCATCATGTATGCAAGACGACAGCAGTTACGAGAAGGAGATGTCCACACTGACCATGGAGCCACCGATCTACCAGGAGGACACAATGGAAGACATGCTGCTCAAGCAGCAGGCCATGGCCATGCACTTCCTTATGCAGCAGGCCTCACAGAGCGACCCAGAGTGTGAGTCCAGCCACATCAGCAGGATCCATGCGATATCATTTGGGGAGAGTGATCCACCCAATCCCTATGTAGTTTGCTGGGTCTTTTAAAGGGGCAGTTGCAATTCAACATTCATGGGAGGGATAGGATAATACCTATTAGCCAACTGGGATAAATATCATGTAATATGTAGGTAATCAAAATTACTCAAAGTAGCAGTTATTGGATGTTACTGATTGTGTCATGTGTTTTTAGCTGAATATATCTGTGCTGAAAATGTAGTTTTTTTATATGAATTTAAAGCATTTTAAGATATAATGCCTATATACTATATACCCTAGTTACAGTACATAGAAATTGCTAATGATTTTCAAGTACAGTAACAACGATACAAAATGTTGCTTGTCAGCCACAGTCTACTCATAGTCCAGCTCAGAGGCTACTGTTACTGTATCACTGATCATATTGTACAACTGGTATGCAGGTGGTGCAATGCTGCAGGAGCTGGACGAGCTGCGGACCAAGAACGACGTTCTGGAGCGAGGCGTGTACCAGCTTCAGCATACTCTCAGCGTCATCAAGTTGATCAATGCCGGAGTGAGGGGCACCTTCCCGGAACACAAGGAGTGATATCAAAGTAATAACATAGATTATTATGGTGGCCTTTGTAATTCAGATTAATCATACAATAGTAGTAGACTTTAACTGCAATTATTTCTTATATTTTATTAAAAAAAATTACTTAATTTATTATTATATCTCTTATAAATGTAACTGAAAGGGTGGAGAAGTAATCCAAAATAATAAAATTAGAACCCCCATTTGCTAAATTTCTGCATGCCACTTAAACTTTTCAATCGAGAGGGGAAGGGGGAAGAGGGGAAAAAAATATAAAATCATGAACTAAATATATGAGTCCATTAGAATGAAAACGTGATCTGTATATTTTTTTACACCTTTGCAAAAGCTTGTCTGCTTATAATTCCTGTCTTTACTTCTTCCAGGATAAAGAACTTGAAATACGAGGAGCCTGAGTGCTGAATTGATTTTCCGTTTGCAGAACTTTCTAATATGCTGAAAGTTCGATTTGTTATGTGGCCTTCAAGAGTTCGATGGTTGACTACTTATTAGGTATGCATAATTTTTTGTTACTTTAAATCTATGAACACAAATTGAGAACATAGTGGTAGGTAAAGTAGGCAGCTCACAATGTTCTCCTTTATCGCACAGGTAAACAAAGAAAGTCTGAATGCGTTGCGCAGGTGAACATTGAGTTCTGACTTCTCTACCACACAGTACTGCCATAATTCTAGTGATTTTCATCAAAATGTATTTGTGTTTCAGTTCTATCAACAAAAGCCAGTGACAGAGTGTACAGCCTTAAAGATTGTTGAGGGAGAAATACCATTGCAAGGTATGTTAGCCAAGCTGCTGGAAGTGGGTGCTAAAAACATCATATCTGGTTATTTTGTCTTGATATCATGTTAATCTTTTATTTCTGGCAGCCATATATGTATTTAATCTTCTCTAGCTATAGTAAAGTTAATTTAGTATAAATTATATTTTTTCTCATAAAAATTTAATATGAGACTAAATTTACATAATTATGTATTTATTTTTTACTAAATTACACACAGATTCATGTGTGATTCATTGCTGAATAGTTGATTTTTTTAAAGTAGCTATTTTTTTCTGTTTGATAAAAATTTACTGTTCATCAAAGCTATTCTTTGCTAATGAGGTTTGTCATACTGAATGTATACTTTTGTTTCTTTTTTTGTAAAGCTAATTGTTGATAATTCACTAAGACATTTTATCGAGTTTATTTAGAATCTACTTTCGACCAGTTTGCTAAATTCTGTTTTGAAATTGTGAGTTATGTAATAAAATATAAAAAGTGCCATGTAACTACTTAGCAGCTATATAGAGCTGACTGTGACAATGATAATTTAGTGTGAGGTAAGTTACCAAGAGGTATGTACAAAATTTTTATTGTTGTCAAATATTCAATATTCGAGATACAACAATTAACGTTTATTTCATTAACTCACAATTGTGAGTATAATATTTGGATATAATGTACAAAAAGTGTTACTATATTCGTGTAACATGATGTAAATATTAGCATTAAAAGTGCCATATATTATGTGCCTTCATCAGTGATATATCATAATTACGTGGTTATAACGCAATAAGTGATCTTGTTAGTTCCTATAAGGTAGATTACTTGGTGCTATAACTTTATGAAAAAAGGTAAATTTGGAGTTACTAATGAAACCATTAAAATTCCACTTTTCCCTGAAATGACCCCAGCCCATCTTAGTTGTCTTTGATAACTCAATAACGTTGTCTGTTAATATACTGATGATATAGTATTTATATTTTTTACCTGAGCATTATTGGTCTTTTTTGTCTGATTAATAATCTGTCCAATATTAGCTACTACCAGCAAATGTTAATTTTCCAATGTTGGTCAATGTGGTAATAAAAGCATTGCTGGTCATTTTTGTGTATGTCTCGTGCATTTGTCAGAAATGTTGTTATTTGTAATTGTAAAGAAATTGTATTAAAATGCTCCCCTGGCACACATTTTGTAAATAAGAGCTTCTAACAATATCATCACTTACCCACCTCTCTGTATCATAACATCATCTTAATATTAATAAAGTGTGAAAAGACTGTTGGTAATATGGGTATAACTATTGTATGAAAGTCAACTTCTAAGAAGTTTTGAATTTCAAGTTCAATAGTGAACTATAGCAAAAGACTCATTATATTAATTAATATTGTTTATCTCTCCCCGTCCTTGATAAATATCAGATATGCTACAGCAGTCTCATGCATTACAATGATTTTTTTTTTCTTTTCCACCAATCCAAGTTTGGTTAAAATTTAAAAACTTAAAAAGTCTCGCTCATTAAAAATAGTGTAGGAAAATTAATTGATAAACAAATCAATCATTTATTAAAATTACTTTGTTTTATTCATTATATCTACACTTATTAAGTATTATTTTCTTTTATTCCTTTCTCTCTTGAAAATGATGGTATTATATTCCTATAAACATGTATAGTCTACATTATAAGATTGTTTATTTTTAAGCTATCATGTACACAAGTACTGTATTATGCTATATTAAAGCTAACACAAATATTTAATTTTATAAAATAAAATCACTATACTATATTAAAAAACACTATAAATTATGAGACATTATTTTGTGTGGATTTAGTGGTTTACAATTGTTAATAAAGTGATGTATATTAATATAATTTTGTTCTGTATTTATTTTTTGCACTTGATTGTATATAAGAATGTTTGAAACCAAATATTATATAGAGATTTTTTTTATCTCTTTTTGTTTAGGCTATTCAGTTTTGACACACTATATGTGTTGCTCTGACTCTTTGATATAATTTCACTATATAATGATGAGAATGGTGTTTTTATTTTATTATATTTTTTCCTCATGAGTACATAAATAACAACTGTTATTTATATAACTGTTAGTCAGTGGTGGTACATGACCATAATATTTGTATATGTCATATCTAATCAAAAATTTAATCACACTAAAAAAAAGTTCTATTAAGAGTTCTATCATAAGAAATTAACAAGACTCATTATTTTTTGTAGATCTAAAGTTAAATTATTTATAAAATATAATTCTGAGATGATAATATTTTTTTTATATAATATATAAGGATAATAATATATAAAACAGACAAATTTATTACTAACAATAATTTTATTTAATTAATTTTTCTTACATATCAAAGTGTTATGGATTTTGAATTGTGAGGGCATCTAAATAATTGCACATTCACATTTAATATATAATATTATTAAAGAAGTAAAACGACAGTAAAATTGCAGTACTGTACAGACAAAGGGTATGAAGTGAGAATTTGGAAAAATTAACTCACAAGTACATTGTCAATCTAGCACCATTGCAGCTAGAATGTTTTCTTTTCAATTTATTAATGTTATTTTAAATATTACTATTTTTTTTATAGCAAAGGGTAGAGAGATTATATAGGGCTACCATCACATTTATACCTAGAACAATCTTATATTTTTTATCGTACATAGAATATATACTGTGCTAGACTTGTATATCATAACAAAGTGAAATTAAATACTAGTATTATTTAAATTTATTTACAAATTATTTTTTTATTATAAGTCACAAAAAATTAAATATTGATTTACATAATATAAATAATGCTCATAAAATTTATTGTAACTAATTGTAAGTTGAAACTAATTATACTAAATATGTAAACACAAAGAAACAATAAGGAAGGATTTTTTTTAAAAAAAATGTTATAATTAAAAAATATAGAAAGGTTAAATTAAGACATGATATAATTAACTATAAGGGTTGAAGTTATATTTTCAATTTCATTATGAAAATTAATCATTATATTTAGCATTAAATTTGTTCAATAATATATTATATAACCATTAATTTAATTATTAATAAATACAAATTCAATATTCACAAATAAAAACAAAAAATATATACCTTCACAAATATTCACATTGTTTTGATACTATCATCTGATATAACGGATAGTCCTCTTTTCTCTATTGCTCTATTCGAATACATTTCTTGAATAGAACTAATAATATGATAAATTAAAATAAATACCATCCATTTTTATGATGCACATCAAACATAAACCAGGCAACTTACAATGCAGGTGACATAGAGATCGCAACAGTTATTATAATTAAAACAACAACAACATTAATTTATTGTTAGCTATATTATATATAGTAGTTAATTGTTAGTGCTCACGTTCTCCATATTAAAAACAAATGTGAGGAGCAAAACAACATTTAAACAACAACCACAGCTACAATATAAGAGACACATATGAACCCCTCCCTCTGAATTTTACTTTTTAATAAATAAAAGCACAAACTCAAATATTATGGGAGCAGTTCAACTTAATTAATTTCCCGAACATTCATATTTTTTTAAAACAAATGTTCAATTTAGGGTACTTTTATTTTTTAAAATTTAACAAAAATATACAATTTTATACACATTAATTGTTGTAAATATAATAGTAAAATTAAATAAAAAGGACCCAACATATTAATTACAAACGCTAATAAAACAAACTTAAATATAATATATAATTATGAATTTACTATAAAAAAATCAAACCATTTAATATACTGTATATTTTTGTCTCGATTACGTTTTGCGATTGTCAAATAGACGCTGATGCATGGGCAATATAATAGTTAAGGTTCCTCATACCATCACATCAAATAACTAATCTTAAAGACTACAGCAAACCATCTACTATATTTTAATATATAAACAATTTTATTACTCTTTACCAAACACCAGAGTTACAAACAGAGAGTAGCGCTTTAATGTAATGTATCGTTTTTAATTGTGAAGTTTTGTAAATATATGATGTATATTTATACTCACTTATTCAATCGTTTCAATGCAATTTGTTTTATAATTTCAATTAATACTGCATTGTAAATGCCTCGAAGCAGCCCAATTATAGAAATCACATGCACTCTTGCTATAAAAGTTATATAGTAAATAGCCAAAATTTTGTAAAATATATAATTATTATTCAAAGGGTAGCCAATATGAAACCTGTTAAATTTGTTATTAATTAATTTTAATATAACATTTTAGGCCTTATCAATAGCATAATTAATTAATATGGAGACAATTATTATATTAATATAAAATTTATCTTTTAAAACCAAATTCAAATATAGATAAAAAGAAAGTATAATATATGCCCATTACAATTTAGCAACAATTTTAATATATTTTTACATTTAATATTAAAATATCTAAACATGAAAAAGACTATCACAAACATTTTTTTAACATACATTATATCAACATATTTTTCATAACTTTTTTTGTGGCAAAACATTTACACATAACAATATTTATTTACAACGATACAAATAATAATTACCTTTAAATTTAAACATATATTTTCAAACTATTTAAAACTAAAAATGCAAGCAAGATTGCAGTCATCTCTTTTTGTTTTGTTTTTCTTAAATGACACATATATGTAGAGTAGCTGCGATATATATATTACACATATATAATATAGGTTATATAACATAGGCTAACAATAATTAAATATTATTTCTTTATTATATAGATTACTAGGCTAGCATGACGTCGTATATGAAATTAACAAGCAACAATGTGTGTATTATATAGAGAGTAAAACTATCAAAATTGATCAAATTCACGATATTTATATTTTTTATAGCATAATTATAAGAAGCTAAAATATTTAATGTTTTTTTTTTAATAATATATATTGTATTACGTGTGTCAAAAAATGAATGTGTTAATAGTGAATTTTAAATTGTTAAATTAATTTAAGAATGTTAAAAAATGAATAGAATATTCGCAAACCCTGCATGCACTGTGTTTTATCGAATGCACTCGTGTACATTACGTCGTTAATTGAGTGCAGAAAGAAAAGTGTATACTGTGAGGAGGGTTTACAAACATACCTATTCCTTCATAATTAATTGCTACCTGGATTTTTGCATACTTCAATTCTAAAATAAATAAATAAAATAAAAAAAGTAGAATAAAACCAAAAATTAAGGTAAATAGTCGTTAAGTAATTATCGTGAAAAATTCCAGTTTGATATTATAATATATTACAATTAAATTGTTATTGACGTCATTATGAATGAAGTATGAGACACGGCTGCCCTGACTGACTACCATTACATCATCATCATCTCCTCAGAATGTTCTAAAGTAACACTTAAAAGTTTTGATGCTAAAATAGACTTTATATACATGAGACATAAGGTTCATAATTACATCAAAAATTTGTGATACATATGACTGATTTTGAGGTAATTTTATCGTATCTGATGGCAGCTGAGGGCTGCGTCGCGAGCCAAACCTCATCCTGGCTGGTGTGTTATCTTAGTGTGACCTTATAACGTGTATGTATGGCTTGGTAACCTCCAAAGTTTTTTTTTCTCCCTACCCCAAGCTCATTCCCTTATATAGTAGAAATTCAATTAAAATAAAAAAAAATTATTGCTGCTCTTTTGATATATTTATAATTATGTATAAATAATTTGTAGCATTCAATGTTTAGTAAATATAAATGCACGTACATTTTGAATATGTTTTTTATTATTTGAAAAAGAAATGTGGATGTATTATGGCATACTTAATTGAAATATTTTACTTTTAATCTTTTTATCGTGTCCTTTATTTTTTTTTAAATTGAGCAGCAATTAAAAGTATTTATAGGCCCTACTTTACATAATTATTTTATAATTAATATATATATTATAGATCTTAGAAGTTATTAATATAAGAAATTTGATATTATATTTACAATATAAAAGAAATTTACATTTTATATAATAATATGTTTTTGTTTAAAATTAATTATACATAATTACGACTTAAACTCGTATACACTGCAGAAATGTGATGTGGCGGGGCTATTCTGACGCTGGCTAAGGGACAGATTAACCCCTATAACACAACATTTCACAACATCTATTAATAAAACATATTGTTGTACAGATATATATTTATAAATGGGGATTATATACAGAGTTAGTTTTCAGGGTTTATGGGGATAGAGCGGCGGTAGCGCTAGTCTTTTAAGGACTTTGCGCAAAAAAGATTATATATTTTATATTACTTTATATAGTAACTTTAACTTTTACATTTTTTTAAATAAATTAATTCTTTCTTCTATTTTTATATGGGTATAATACAAGGACTGTATTTTCCATTTTGTTTCTGCAAAGAACGCGTTTGTAAAAAATATACACTATATTTTTCATGCCAAGTTTATTTTTTTGTTTAAATATCATTGTTGCGCTGGGAGTCACATTTCCTTCACAATAATAATTATTTATTTTTTAAAAAATTAGCAATATGAATGACATTTTTTTTAGTTAAAAAATGGTGCTGTATGTTCTTTGCATCATAAAGAATGAGTCAAATAGAAAGAAGACCCTGTTATTATTTTTTTGTTTTTGTACAAGAAAAATATTACGTTAAACGAGTTTATTTGGCTTTATGAAATATATTTTACTCAAACATTTTAAAATGTTGCTGAGGAAACGCAATGCAGAAACCTTCTTTGTTGATGGTGTGTCCAGGTTTCTCCTGAAATCAAAAGAAAAAAATAACTGGTTAATTTTAAGTGTTGAGCTCCGTGCAGTTTCAAGCACAATATTATACATAAATATGTACGATTTTAATTATTCTGCAACAGTGTAGATTTGTTATAATACGACTTGCATGCATCAGCTTCTCTCTATCATTAATTTTTACTGGTTTAGAAATCACGGTCTTTTGAAAAATGATGTGAAAAAAAATCACGGTTTATCACTCTTCAGCTAACTAAGTTTGTAGTTTTCAGAACAATTTTTTAGGATTTTTAATACATATTTTTTTGTATGAAATTATCATTCTAATATTTATGAAGCGTTTGTTTACTTATGTTAATAAAGTGGAATAGAAAGCAATTTTAGATATAAAAATAAAGAAAAGCAAGCCATAAAACAATCAATTATAATCTCCTAGAGAGTAAAAAGTGAATTAAATTTGTTTGTGTTTCAGAAACTTCAATATAAAACATTTATTTTTACACAGTTGGTCCAACTTTCAAATTAGCATGAGGTCTTTTCGTAAATATACAAAATCAGATGATAATCGATCATATTATTTTCCTTATAAATGTTACCTTTATAGATTGATCAAAACTATGGATTTGTAAAGGAATTTTCTACTGTAATATTCCATCCGTAAAAATATAACATATTAGCAAAAAAATAGTAATTTTGGGTCTTAAAATATAAATTAACTAAAATGGACACGAATTTTATCAATTGCTATATATTATAAGCAGTTGCGGGATAATCACAAACATGGTGTAATTTTTAATCTGGACTCAGTAAGAAACAAAACGTTCGCCAGTATTAATATATATATATATTTTTAATTTTTTTTTGAGGCATTGAATTAAAAAAAAAAAATAAACTTTCGTAAATTCATAAAATTTTACTTAAAAATCATAAAACGTTAGAAAGAATGGGCGCGATTCAGGAAACAGTTAGCCAGGTTTCTAACCACATTTGGCTTAACCACGTTTAACAAAGGTGGTTTAACACGTAAAACACGTATAGTTAAACGTGGTTAAGCTAAACGTGGTTAGAAACCTGATTAACTGCTTTGTGAATCGCGCCCAATATGATTATTTTATCATTAATATTATTAAAAGTTAAAAGCAATTAGAATTAATCTTAAGAAAATTTGTATACTGATGGTCAAGAAAACTTCTGTTTTACAATCCACAGAGAGCAAAACACTCTAACCAATTTCTTTCATTGTCTAAAAGCACACTGATAATAGCAGCTACTTCTAAGGATAGCTTTCATTATTGTCTTTTTGTATACTGCAAGCTTTGTTTTACATTAATGTAACGACTTAAGACTAGGCGAGGGATGGGTGAAAAGTACGGCGATGAACCAACCACACAATAAGAAGAATCGTTAATTATGTTCAAGGATACCAGGACTGTCGTCTAGAGAGAAAGAGAGAGAGGGAGAGAAAGCGGAGAATGGAAGATACACTAATGAAATCTTCGTTTAATTAACAATTAACTAGACAAGAGAGTTTAGAGATCATTAATGTATATAGCTATATACTGTACCGTATACATATTATACTATAGAGTATGTACGTGTATATTTATGTAAAATATATAATATTGTATTTCTGCTTTCTATTTACAATGTAAATATATTATGTATACAGCTCCACGATCTAATCGTAAATACAAGTTCATCTAAACAAATACTATTTAATTTATTAACTTGATATAATACTACTTAAGATTTTAAATTAAAATATTAAATATAAAATTATGTTTTAATTATAATACTTTTATTAAAAATGAGATTACATACATTTTATGTAAATTGTGAAAATGGCTCTAATAAATAAACAAGTATTATACAATCTAACAGCAGCTGTTAAAAATGAAACGCAATTTTCACTATCAATGGTGTTGAAGCAAATAAATTTATTTCTTTGTGTATAAAATTTAGAACTCTGCATGTTATCTGAGCTGTGAAAAGATAAATACATAAATTTTTTCATCTTTTCAAGCAGTAATTTTTACTGTTTTTTTTTAGACCATTTAATACAGTCATTGTTCAAAACTCTA
Organism: Siphlonurus alternatus; assembly: GCA_949825025.1. Lineage (NCBI taxonomy): Eukaryota > Metazoa > Arthropoda > Insecta > Ephemeroptera > Siphlonuridae > Siphlonurus > Siphlonurus alternatus. The sequence goes on along the minus strand of OX463780.1, from coordinate 32,118,268 downwards.
AATGTTAATAAGATTTAAAATTGTAACTATAAATGTGTAAAAGTTGAAATTTAAAAACGAAGAAATATTTTTATCAAATATATATTTTTTCATGACTATTTAAATTGTTAGAAATAAAATTATATATTGACCTTCTATATTTTATAGTGAAGATAAAAAAACAAAAATAAAAGTTAAACTAATGATGGTTTTCTTCATGTCTATTGAAGATATAATTTGGAGAAGTGCCACCAGTAACGAATAAGTATAAATATACGTTTTCTGAAGTACACCAAGTCATGAAAAACTCAAAGCCCACAGTCACGTATAAACGTTTCTCTTCTCACGAAATGTTAGCCATTTACCACAAAAAGTAAAAGTACGCTTGTTGGCTTATTGTATGACTTTATTTAAAATAATACATATTTTTAACATATAAATGTATAAAAAAATGTTTATCTTTCATAGTAATAAACACAATGAAGATATTTAAATGTAGCAATAAAAAAAAAATAAATAAATAAAAAAATAAAAAATAAATAAAAAAAAGATACTTTATGACCTTAATGTGGTATATTTATAATGACTAAAATACATAAATTTAAAAAAAATAAAAATGAAATGAAACACTTTAAGCGTATAAAAAAATAGGACAAAAATATTTACGATAGTACTTTTATTTTTCATGAGAATACTGCATAGAATCAAAATGTTGCTACTATAGGAAGCTTATAACAGCACAATAGTACTCTTATTTTATGTAATTTGATAACTATAAATATTGTGTAATTTTTTTAAAAGGTCGTCAAATAATGATCTTCTCATGATGGTCTACTCTAAAAAAAGTTATTATTGAAAATATAGCCACCAATTAAATATCATGCAGAAAGGCCAAAAATTCAAGAAATTTTAAATTCATTGTATACTTAACAGTAGTTATCTAGTTATAAATATAAGTAAACAATTTTAAGCTACAGCAAGTATTGTTTTAGTAGTTTAAATAAATGGGTATACTGAAATATAATAAATAAATACCATCGGTAATTCCCGAGCAACTTTATTCTTGTATATTATGGTAATATTTTAGGTGCGTAGTATAAAATTTACAAGTTTGTTACTTGACGTGTCAACATGTCGCTACTAATTTCTCTTTAAATTTATATGCACGTTCTGTCATGTATATTTATAAACGTGAAAATGTTCAAAGCATGACAATATTTGACTATATATTTATATTACAAAATTTGTAAACAGCATAAATATATTGCGTGTATAAAATAATATGTCTTTAGTTGATAAATATGAATAAGCATTAATCTAATTATACAGTATATATTATTATATATACCTGCTATGTATAAAATCAAAATTTTAACATACGTTGTATACATGCAGCTTGTACGACATTAACGTGTACATAATAATAATCTCATGTTGTACAAATATGATTTCTGATATATATTATATATATATATTAAAATCGTATATGCATATAAAAAAAAACGATGATTTTTAGGGATTAGCCCTTTCTCCAAAAATTCATGTTCACACATTGGTGAAAATCAGAAACTTGGAAGTTAAGGTCTATGGTGAAAATATATAGCGATAAAAGTGTACCCTACCGTTTATGGCTAAATAGTAAATGCCCCTATATATTTTTTTTTCTAGTTACGCCTGCACTGGAGGGTATGTGTAATAAAGTAATAAATACAATAATACTGAGAGTATTATACTCATTGAAATCCAGCAGCCATGCAGCTAAAGTTATTCTCCTACAAATTCCAGATTTTGCGCTTAAATTGATGTTATTTAACCATAATGCTATGCTTTCAAACCACTGCGTGCATGGTACCATTTTATTTTAATCATGTCAAAAGATTATACGGTGCATTTGTAGTGATATATTAAGTCAAATTACGATTCAATTATTATTAATAAAAGGAAAGAAATCTAAAATAATTTTTACTATTTAATTATGATAGTATATGAGATACAAAAATGGTAGTTTCATTCAGTTCCCTGTGCCATCATATTATTTTCTGAGAACAAGGAAAAAACGTCTTTAATTAGTATCACCTTACTTATAAAGAAAAAAATGGAGTGATTTAACAATGTAGTTACGGAAGATGGTTTCTCTCTCCGGGGATTTCTATACCATCCTCGCGCCGCCGTCTCCGATTTCCCACCCCTTAGCGGCCGTCTCGCTAATTATACCCCCGAGGAGCGTCACAGGATTAAAAAAAAAAATGTATTTCTCCCTCAATTTTTTCTCCATAAAATAAACATTAAAAAAAAAAAATCCTTTTGTTTCGTATTCAACAATCAGTTTTTAATATAGCTAAAGGGCTATACAAGATTGCTATTGTTCAATATCTATAGTATATATTTTCAATGAACAAAAATATTGATGTTTCAATATCAATGTAATATAAACACTTGATTAATATTTATTCTACTTACAGTCTTAAAATATAAGTTAACGTTGTTTTTAGAAGTCAAAAATAAACTTTAATTATTTAATGTATGTGTGGTATTATAAAAAAAATATTTAAATTATTGAGTAAAAAAATTGTGAAGCACTTGTCTTTCAAAGAATACATATATATAATATATTATTAGCTGATGTAGAAGAAGAATAAGAATTGTATTGATACCAGTTGGTGAAATCTATAGAGATTTGGGACTCAGAAAGTTCCATCGGTATATTAAAATAAGTATATAAGCACCTTATAATATAGATGTATACCTAAAGATTTGAAAGTATATATTATATAACATTGTAATAATCAACAAATCTCCATAGATTTAGCAGTAATTATCAATAATGAATTTCTATACCCGCGGGTACACTATTGTAAAGAAAATATTGATTGCTTTTTACGATAGAAAAAGAAGGGAATAACTGCTAAATGTGGTTTTAGAACTCACAAGGGCGTATAAAACTCGGATCTAACATCACCAGAAAAATTCAAGTGACTATATATCAATTATATTTTAAGTGAAATTTCCTAAAAGCAGAACTTTGAGATTGCTAATACAAATTTGCAGTTTAACTATATATCTAATCTAATTAATTAGTATAATTAAATCAAGTGATATTGTTACAAAAAAATGTATAATATTAATATATAAAGTGGCAGTTTTGTGGGGGTAGAGAGGGGGGAATTTAATTCAAAATTTTGTAATACAAACAATTATTAAGTTTTTAATGAACTTTTTTAAACAAAATTATTCGAAAAATAAAGGAAATTTAGCAAAAATCTGTTTGCAAGCTGACACCGGTTATCAATCTCCATGGCAAGCGTCCTCGCTGTGACCGTCCTGTTCTCCCCTTAATGATGATTTTTACACCCTTTATGAGCAACTATAATTATTTCAACATTATTTGTATAATCTGCACAGTTACTATTACCAAGAAAATTAATCTGAAAGATGAATTAAGTTTAGTTTTCAGTTCAAAAGATTTTATTTTAAAAAAAAAAAATAATACAGTACAATTGATATACACATTGTCAGTGTACCTATATACTGGCGCTACACCCAAATTTCTTATCTAAAATTTTCCAATTGGGTCAACTTAAAATAACTGATTAACATTCACCAAAATCAACAATATAACTCTAGTAATAATAAAAAAATCCAATTTTTTTTTAGTTGACAATGCGCCAACAAATTGATAAAAAATACAAACTTATGTTTTTGCGCCCCTTCTGTTTCCTGGGTATGAAAGATACTCATAGCTAGACTACTATAATATGCATCATATCTTGGCAAGGACGTCTGTGCCGCAAGAACTGTCAGGAAGCTATAATAAATCTCCATCAAAGCCACTTGGACACTCGGCACTGTTGCAAGAGCATCTTTGTTTGATTTCCCCCCAGGCCGGCATGCAAGCTCAATGCAGGAAGACCGCATCTGCTGCTGTTGTGGTAGAATCATATATAGTGTGTAAATAGAGCAACAGCAATTGTTTGTATTTGTATAACAAATATTATACCTTTTACTTATTTACTTTATATATGTACCTTTATGTGTGTGTTTTTTTAGAAATTAGGTCATAGCCTTAGAGTATAAGATTCTTCATTTTTATAAATAAGAGTTACTTTAATGTTGATTTATTATTTACCTTTATAATAATAAGTAAGAATTTCTTAATAAATATTTTATAGGTCAAATAAATAAGAGCTATAAATTGTTATTTATTATTTATACTTTAACATTATAAACACAATACAATTATAATGTATATTATATTATACAAAGAAAGCAACCACTGGTTTTTAAATTATTGCTCCTTATTAACGAATATTTTTTAATAATGTCAAATTAGTTATAATTAGAGAGTATATTTCTGATTTTTTTTTTTTAATTTAAGCATTCATTTAAAAATACTTTTATCTAAAAATATTTTAATTATATCAAATAAAAACAGAGGCAATGTAAAAAATATGTTTTATTCTGAGTTTTTTTTTTCTTTTCGTACAAATACAATTTTAAACCTCAAGTGGTGCGGCGGGCGTGACGGTGGCAGCAACGTGCTATACTCGCTGTCAAAACTATGTACCTCCAAGTTTTAACATAATAATGTGCGTATATATTTATATACTTATTTCAATGACAATATATACTTTCTATAGTGAGAATCTGTGTATTTTTATATGACTAATAGTCTTATTAGCATTTTATATTATATATTGTATACTAGCTAGCTACTGATCTTAAAATTCAAATTAGACAATACTTTCAATTAAAAAGTTCAACCAGCAAAGGCACGTTATAGTTAAGAGTGAGAAGGATTTAAGATTTTGCCATTATCATCTTAACCTAAGTGAGTAAAAGTAGAGTATTCATTGCTTAGTAGGGGAACTTGGATATCTTAGTTAAAATGGTCGATAAAGATCACACATACGTCGCCATGAGCCTATTCATTATATGTCATATAATTATATTATTAAGGATAATAAATAATTAATTATTCACAATTCCCATGCAAAGTAGCTGTTCTATGTTCTATGGAATTTTTTTGCTATAATTCTCTGAGAACAATTCAAATTCATTAAGGCTTAACCTGAGAAATTTGGACGAAAAATTCGCTACAACAGATTTTCTTCAAATTAATTTGGTGGACTCCCAACAATCGTCAAATTAGCTCTGAATTTTTTGCGGAATTTTTTAACCGTTGGTTTAATTATAATTAATTTATTTAAATGAGAATTTTGTATCCTTCCAATGTTAAATTTGTTAATTAGAATTGCAAAAAAACTATACAACAGATTCTTTTACTTTTTTTTTTTTTTTTTACTAAAACCTAATTTTTTAGACTATTTTTCTGAATTGTTTTCATATATTTTGAACCGTGGCGATGATCGTTTCCTATATGTGATGAGAAATGTGGCAACGTTCTCAAGGACTGTTGTCACCACCCCCTCCTAAAAATTTATGCGCATTCCAATGCAAACAGTGTTGCCACTATAGCCACGCCTCTTGACCTTGACAGACAAATTCTCAGGTTATACCTTAAATTAGTAGATTCTACTATACTGCACAGTATAGTATAAGAAAATTCGATGCAGACTTATAGTTTTAAAAACTAGTGTAGTATGGTTTCTGTCTGCGAGGTAGCATGTTGTAATATCGCGCAAACAAATGGCTGGCTAAAAGTGTCAAGGGGCATGCCCTACAATATACACCATGCATATACGTGCCATGAGTAATAACTGATGGATCTAGTATGCATTACTATGGAAAAGCAAGAGTGTAGGAGAGCTTTTTATACTGTACACAACCACACAATTGTATTGTAAAAACAAATGACAACTTGTAATTTTAAAAGTGCCTAAGCGTATATGCAACATGTATGACTCGTCTGTTTCACAGGTTGCATAAGCAATAAAAATTGTAGGAGTTTTATTCAAGGGGATTACTTAATATTTTTATAGTATTGTTTTATTAATTAATCACGCTTTTTATTAATCTATACTTTTATCATATACATGCATAAAAATAAAGTAAAACAATTTTTTTTTACCTTATGTTACAATTATCTTTGCTTCCAAAATCAAAATTCATAGTAGGGAAAAAGCAAGTAAATATTTATTAATTTTTTTTTATTTGGCTGTTTATAACAAGATATTTATAAGCTTTTTCCAAAAAGATGAAATAAACAAAATGCAATTAGTTTACTCATAGATAAGTATTATAGCGTTGATCACGACCCTTGCGTTTTTTTATATCATGCATGTAAAAAGATCCTAAGTATATATTTGCAATTCCTGATAACTGTTAAATTATATAAAATGTGATAAAATAGGTAAGATGAAAATTGACAAAGGACTCAAATGACCAAACCTAAATCAAGAACGAGTACTATTCTGCTTGCCACAAGCGATAATATGTAAGTCGTTCTCTTAGAGAGCTCCTAGCAGCCACAAGCGACTGCAGTAACGATGACAAAGCCTTGTGGTATAAAAGGGAAATAAGGTAGCAGAGATGATCTCTCCACAACATGCATTGCTGGATTGTATGCAGTGATTGGATTATTGCTCTTCTTAGAAAGATCTCAAGTAAAAGATAGACTCTGAAACATTCAAGAGAGATCAAACGGGTAAACAGAGAGGGTTTATCAAAAGACAGAGGAAACTATAGAACTTTTCATGTAAATAACATTCTTAACTTTGGTGTGAAAAGCAATGAAAGTGTTTTTTTTTTACATGAGTAAAGACGATGTTTTTTTTAATATTTTGTGATTTCATGTCAAAGTAGTGTTTGTTATTCATTTAAAAAGTTCTATAATTTGAAAAAATATTATGTAAGTTTCATGAATTTAAGTTTATAAAAACAAACCTGCCGATTTCTCTCTTTCTATAAAACATAGGGGCTCTGGTTTCTTTTGGGAAATGAAAGAAGCTGATCAAAAGAGAAACGATATTGAAACTAACACAGGTAACAACATAAAATGCAATCTCTGCAATACAGTGTCGACGAACCCCTAGAATTCCAATATCCTTACAAACCTTATGTGTTTTTTTAATCATTTTTTTGTTGGTAGAGATTTTTTGTAGCAAAAATACATTTTGATGTTAGACCTTGTTGCTAACCACATAGAACATACATAAAAAATTAGAAAGAAAATGCTTTTATTTTGAGTAAATATATGCAATGTTAATTATTATAATTATTGTTTTCTCTTAAGATGATAAAAAATCTAAATTAAGCATCAATTAAGCATATGCATACTTTGCTTGAAAAAAAGGTTAGCATTATATATATATATTAGCTTATACAAAGACTATGGATGTTAACTTTTTTTATTTAGGGATGTACTTATTTGAAAATTTTGCATGAATGAATCTATTGTGTAGCCAACAGTTGAAAGGAAAATTCTTTTTGTCGTTACTGCATTGGTCACATTTTTTACCTCTGATACACACCCACTCGATGACTTACATGCCCTTGCTTGACCTTTGAAATGTTGACTACAATCCATTGATGCAAAATTTAAACAATTTGTACCATACTAACGAACTAGGAAAAGGTCACATGTCCTCAAGTAGCAGACCTTGATGTATATGGTCCATCAAATTCTAGTGGACATTTGACTTTTTACATTTTCATTGCAAAATAAACATGAAATATGTATATTGTGTAAATAATATATATTTAAACAGATAGTATGTATAATGATTATATAACGTGCTGTAGATATTTCAGAAAAAAAATAAAGCTGACAGTTGCTAAATAATATTATATCATGTACTGAATTGTTAGTTCATTCATGCAAGCAATTCATGCAGCTGTTTTGCTGACCATCTGAGTTTAACGTGAGAGCTAACATGTATGCTTGTGTACATATTTACCGTTTACATTTGTGTTTATACAGAGAAAATTTCAATGTATAGACTCAAACCTGCTGGGAGATTTATAGTTTGAACTTAATAAATAAATTTAGAGAAGAAATAACCGATAAATAAATATAAATAATACTTTATTTATTTAAATATTACCAGTTGATTAATATATACAACATCAGTTCAGGTAAAAACTCAAGGAATTATGATCGATTTGGTCATATATTAATATTTCTTTGATTCATATTCATTGTTAAGTTTAGCGTTCGGCTCTAGGGGAGAGTTGTATTCTACGATTTTAAGTTTGGGGGCTCGAGGAGAGAGGGGGAAAAATTGCCTCATCGCCTCCTTTCCTTTACGGCTGTAGTTTTTTTAAATTTTTTAAAATTGAATTTATTTTTATTTATTTTATCTAAGGCACACACAGTATTACAAGTAATAGGGGGGAGGTAGGTAGCATATACAAGGCACTATAAGTACCACATCACCACCTAAAAATTAAAAACTTAAAAATTAATACCTAATTTTTTCCCCTGTAACTACAAAAATTGATGGGGAGCCTTTCTTAATAAAAAGAAAATTACTCGGAATTTACTCCAGGCTACACTTTTGTTGCAGCTAACGAATTTCAGTAATCGATATGTTTAAAAAAAATGCTTGAAAAATTAACCTGAGAAAATATACAGTATATTGTGAATATAAATGAATGAATCGAAAAATTCAATTTATTATTCTAGTGAGTGTTGCAAACTACATGAAGTTACTAATATTAATAAAATTTTGTGATATACTTAGATTTATTGTGAAAACAATCGATATTAAATTGAATACTATTTAAATGCAAGACGGTACATTCATTAAGCAAAAGTTTCCCCTTATAACAATTTAAGATTAAAAGCAATACTAACAGCAAGCATTAAACCCAATGTATGGTTTATATTCATTCACCTTGCTTAATTCTTTAACTTCAGCTTTTAACTTTATTAATTCTTTAACTTCAGCTTTTAACTTTAAGGTGTTTGAGAATGTATTTTAATGCTATCTCTCTCGCTCCTCCTACATTTTCCTATATATGAGTACGTACAGTACTATGTAAATGAACTACCACCAAGCGTATATTCTCGAAGCTCTCTCTGGTTCCAGCTTTGAATAGTTTTTTTTTCGATTATTAAAATAAGTTACGACAAAATATTATTGTTTTAAATGGCTCTGCTTAAGTTTCCATAAATATTCAATTTTATTTGAACTTGAAATAAAAAAGTAATTCCATCTTAAAGAAAACAGTTGTTTTTTATGATATTTTTTTTAGTCTCTCGAATTCTTATTTCTACTTCAGACCGTAGCCCTTGTTGCTACCACAGCAAGTAAGTTGTAAACTAATTGTATAGCATTTGGAAAAGAATGGAGTATTGACCTTAATTTTTTTTATTGCAGAAATGGATAGAGCGTGCAAAGTTATGCTACCCTGATTTTTTTCAGATTTTTTACAGCCCGGGAACTATTTTTAAAAAATTATTGAAAGTTCTTTTTGTGACGTCACGAGACGCCGCTCCTTAAGAAAAAGATAGGACTTGACGCCGCGTGACGTCACAAAAAGGACTTTCAATAGTTTTTTAAAAATACTTCTCGGGCTCAAAAAAATCTGAAAAAAAATCAGGGTATAAGCATAACTTTGCACGCTCTATCCATTTTTGCAATAAAAAAATTTGAGGTCAATACTCCATTATCAGTAAAAATTGTATTCGGATTAAAAATATTGAATTTTTAACTTTTATTGTATTTATTTTGAGTAGAAAATAATGTTTCTTTTAAAGTTTTAATAACACTTCTTTTCTTTTGAGTCTTGTTTATTATTTGTTATTATAAAAGGATTATAAAATAATTTATCTTCATTTTGTTACTCAAAAGGCTTTGAATAAAATATATTTTAATTGTTAAAGTTTCACAAATATTCCTAGAACTTAAATTTGATATTCGTTCAGACTTTGAAGATTAAAAAACTGAGAAACAATCAGAAGTAAAACATTTAAAATGTTTTTCTGTGAAAATGTGACTTTTTTTTGACAGTCGATTATAATAGAATTTGCTGTGTTAAATTTGATTTCTTCACGAAAAACAAGAAAAATTTGCGTTGATAAAGCTGTGAGTTGATTGATGTTGTTATATACAGGCTATGAAGATAAAATATTTGTCAGCTAATCTAATCAGTAATCTGAGCATTAATTTAAGTTTATATTATTTAAAGGTTCTTAATACTTTATCTACACTAGTTTGAAATCTTATTACAATATATAATCGACGATAGGGCATAGAAATATTACCCTTTTCAAAATTTTATAACAGTTATATCTTATATTCATTGAAGAAAATTCTAGTCTTAAGCTAGTATTACACGATAAATTTTGCATAGAATTTTCCCTTACAAGAAAATTTAATTTCCATATAAATAAACAAATTTTTTATAAAGTAAAAATTGTTTGTAATGATTAATTAATAACATTTAAATAATTTCTGTCCATCATTTACTATTATAAACAAAATGTGTGTTGTGCTGTAAATTTTTTAAAATTATCCACTGTACTAAACTTGTATTTAGAGTAATTAATCTCTGTCGGTAACTACCTATATCACAAGAGAAATAATCTTGTAATTAACGTCAACTGAGTCGCGTACATTTATATAAACACACACGCACGTTACTACGCTAATTTATTTAACTCTATATGCAAATTATTTATACAACGTAGCTCTAAACCAAAATATAATGTTAAAACATTTCATAATTATAACTTACAAAAAATTTAAATTACTAAAATAAATTACGCTATTATTTTTGGAGTTGTTGCTGTAGCTAAAAAAAATATGTAATATTTAAAAAAAAAATCTATGTGTATCAGAATATAATTTGGCACGATTCTTTTTTTTTTTAGTTGAGTATTTGTATGTATGTTGGATGGGAAAAGCTTTTTGGCCTGTGTGCTGGTCTTTACCCCTCCCCCCATTCTTCCTACGTCATTCTCCAAATAATAATGGGTTCATGCCCAAGCTTATACTTTTACTCCCTATTCTTGTGAACAACCAGTGTGGCAGCAGCAGCGAACCAAGCAATTAAACAATTCTCTCTCTCTCTCCTCGTTGCATGCAGTCTAGAGGAGGCACCAAGTAACGAATGCTCACTCAGCATTTCAGATTTTAAAACGTGCTCCTGCTTCGTAAGCATCGTTCTTTATTTCTTTCTTTTTGTTAAGATTTATGGTATAATTTTATAATAATGAGAGTTTCAAGATTTAGAATGAACATTTATAACGAGGAAAACATTATTTATAAATATGAATTCATTAAAATTTTTTTTTATCCATTGTTTACTTTTTCAACAAATTGAATTGTATAAAAATAAATTGTTATATTATAATTTAAATATTCTAGGACTTTATTCGTAATAGTTTTTGAGTAAGAAGATTTATTTTTCTCGAGTAGATGCTAGAGCAAACGTTCGCGATCGAGTAATACTGTTTAATTTAATGCCATCATTTTTCTGTTCTATATGAATAGAATGTAAATTTTATATTTTGAGAAAAAAATTCAGCTTCGTTGAATTATATTATATATATTTACAGTGTATATTATTTGTTCATTGGGTGACATAATTAAAAAATAATAATGCTTCTGAAAATTAAAACAACAATGGTATAATATCGTACTCCAAATCTATAATGAAATTAATTCAACGCGGATAGTGAGAAGCATGGATAATTTTTCAGATAACTCTTAAATCACGCCGAATGACATTTGTTTTTTTTTGTTACCTCCTTAAATAGAAATTTAAATTAAGATTAAATAGCATGGCATTAATGAAATGATGACTAATGCAAAATGAAAATGATTTAAATTGTATTATAATGGAGGAAACTATAATTTATTTTAATGAAATAATTCAATTAATATATGGTATATCATTATTATAATAGTTTCCACTGATTTTCATGGTATAATTATTATTTAGAAAATTATCAATAGTTTTTGTTTTCAAATAATTATATAACTTAACAGTCTTAACACAATATAATAATCGTGCAAGTATAATATAATATTAAATTGAGCCTTATATCATCATATATTATCAATATAGTGTCAAGAACACATGCTGTTCAATGCTTCATTGTAAGGAATGTAAGGGGGCGTGACAAGGGGCGTGGCATTCAGGAGAGGGGTCTGTTGTTACTTGTTAACTCTGATTGTAACTTGTCAGTGCGAGTTTCAGCTAGTTACAAAGCTAATGTTATTTATGTAGGATGAACAAAAAGTGTATTCAACCGGGTAGTATAACATGGTATAGTAGTGATCAGTTGAAAAATAAAATGGATTGTATGTGATCACATGTTGTAGAACGTGATGAATTGTAAGCTGGATAAGTGAGGCTGCAGTTTTAATTACAAAATACTTTTTTTTTCTCTTTGAAAATGTATTAAAGTTTTATTTGAAAAAATAAATTGTATGGATGTAAACTAAGATTTTAAAACATTTCAATCTTTGTTTTAGCTAACCATTTGCTCGTGATGTATTTTTATTAATCTAGTTTATAATCTTAAATTTTTACTACATTTACTAAATCTAACCCTGCATCTTAATTACTAATTTGCATTTAACAATAATGAATTTTATCCAATCAATTTATGTAAATTCAAAAAGTGTAATAATAACAATATAATTGTTACTGAGCAAAAACAACATTAATACATTAATAAAAACAATGCTCATTGGGTAACTAAATAAGTAGATCCCATTCACAAGGTATTCAGTCATACATTTTTGAAAACCCCTTCTCTGTTTTTTGGGGAATTACCATGAAGTCTATGGAGTCGTGGTGAACGTAAATTATATTGGTGTTTTTCTTACTTTAGTAAAAATTTCAAATCTTTGTTTCTTTGTCTCTTGGAACTGCGACAAGTCATACAGGGGTCATGCTGCCGAGGTGTACGCGTTTAAGTTACAAATTGATGTAATAAACTGACGTTCAACTAGATGATGCAGAATCACACTTGAATCTTTTGACGATCGCGTACTATCAAGTAGTAATTTTTAAAATCCACTATCATATATCATATCATATATATATATTAGCCACGATTCACGAAAGAGTTAACCAAATATATATAAATATATAGGTTTCTCACCAATCATGGTTAAGGCAGATTTACATGAGAAATTCCAGCCTGCGACGCGATGCGAATAATGCGCACTTGCTATACCATCTATTGGCGGCCATAAAAGAGCATTGTAATTAACGCGATACCTTGCGAATTCGCTCGCCGCATAGGATCTCACAGCTTTTACGTCAAAATCGAGCCGCACCGCCGTTGTCGCTCATGAAAGTCCGTCTTAATTAGTGATAAACCACGCCAATTATACTTTTGTTAAAGTTATTTTTACAAAATGTAGTTACTTTATAGACATTTTTTTTTTCTTCATTTGATTTTTATTCAAGCCAAGAAGTAAAAATGTACTTAAAAACTTTTAGGCTAAGTTCCAACTCGTTAAATGGTATAATCTTTTATTCTAGGTCAAAATAAATTAGCTCTTTTTACACTATAGCTATTTCTACTTGAAGGAGCTTATACTTGCTCGCTCTCATGCTGGGATCAGCACAATTTGTAGTTTAGAGGCGAGAGAGAGAAGAGAGAATGAGGCATTCATGTACGAGATAAAAACGGAATTTATATTGAAAGTTCCTCACGATAAATGTTCTTTACCCCCGCACACTTCTTGCATTTACTACTCTGCTACTCACACCTATATAATTAATAGCAGGGATCAATTATTGATGTTTAACATAAATTCATTTAAACTTGTATGAGACCGTCAGATGCAAAATAAGACCTTCAAATACTTTCTGCTAAGAGATTTTTTTATAAATATTTGTCCATTGTACTTTATCTCAAAGACTCGTTTTCCAAGCTTTTATGGGGGGCATTCAAAAAGCACTTTAACCCCAACTTTAGTAACAGGGATAAAACTTGAGGCTAAAGTTGGGGTTAAAATGCTTTGTGAATGTCCCCCTATATCTTTTGTATAAAAATATAGTTTCTATGCACAAAATGTACTCTACTGTTTTTGAAGGTGCTATTTAAATAAAAATTATTTTTATTTGTAAATTTGAAATACATTGATATAATATATTAATAGTAAAAAGTACAAATAAACCCAAGCTTATCAGATAAATGTCTAATTTATAATCAAAACATATCTTGGTGCCTTACGGTTAGGCAATTTGTCTGGCATAACAATGAAGCAGGTCACATATCCATTAAGGGGCAAGATGCCGTTAATTAGACTATTATTGCAAATTAGGTACGTACGTTGTAATGCTGAAGTAGTTATAACAGAATCATAAATTTAAAATCATAAATTAACGTTTGGCATTGAATTATATATATTGTTGTGGAAGGACATACATGGAAAAAGTGAAATGTCTTTAATTATCATTTGAACAGTGTAATGTTTTTTTTCTTCTTTTCTTCGCTAGCCAAGCAAATGATCAAGAAATTTATACAGCTGTATAATTAAGAATGTACGTGTACTTCAAACATTAATTAAATTTTTATAAATGTGAAGATAAACCAATTAAAATAAAATAAACTTAATGCAATTAAATGTTTCAGAACTATAATAATTAAAGAAATACGAAGTTTAATGAAAAGCAGCACTTATATTCTTTTTAAAATCACCCTGTTAGAAAGAATTTTATTGTTTAAATTAAACAAGGAGAATAATTTGATGCCAATTCAAATTGAGCTCTTGAATAAATTACTGAACAAGTTTCAACTGGAGATCAGATTTCCTTCCTCATTTATTATGCTTTATTATTTTTCTCATCCCTTCTTTTTTTACAAGTGATTAATTTGCTTAACCATTAATTTAAACACTTTTTAGTGTCATATTAAATTCAGATGTTGATTAATTGATGAAAGCATCTGTTGAAATAATTTGAGATTTATTTAAGATAAGATTGACATAAATTTCTTTTCAAAACTTGTCACTTAAAAATTTATAAATATTATCACACCTTTAAAGCCATAAAATGAAAACAAGATAATATTAAGTGAAAAATTCCTTATGAGTGAAATGTTAACAACTTTTATAGATATTTGTTGGTTGGTATTTATTTACCTGGGGTAACTTTTTTGTATTGTGAGAATTTTGACAGTAAGTGATAAAATGTAAATCAAGTAAAGACCATCTTAAGACAGGCTAAAACTTTTAAAATAATATTTGTAAACTTTTTTTAATGATTAATCTCATAAACTCATAAAGCACATATAAATTTAAAAATAAGAGAAATGACAAATACGACCATTAAATCGTATATCATTATTATTTATTGCTAATTTTGCAACTGGTTAGCAAATTTCCAATTCATTAATGTATTCAAATATTTATTTTTATTAATAAGCAAAAAAATTTATAGTCTATATTTTATAATTATTTTTTGTTGTTGATACAATTTAATGAATTTCAATTAATCTTATAAATGAAGTAAATGTAATTTAAAACTTGGTGAAAGATTGATTGAATGATATCTATTTTATTCTTTTTATTTTTTCATCACAAGATAATAAGATACGTGAAATTCATTTATCTTAAGATGGAGAGAAAAAGAGTGAGAGGGTGAGAGAGAGAGAGAGAGAGAGAGAGAGAGAGAGAGAGAGAGAGAGAGAGAGAGAGAATGAGCAACGACGGAACTGCCATCACTCGTGAATTCCACTCACTAAATCTTAATGGTTAAAACTTGTGACCTTCTCTTCGTATAGTCACTACAACGTCTTTCCTTTGAGAAATAAACGGAACAACAAACGGATGGGAACGATCAATCTTGGTTGCCTCTCTCCAGCCGCCGCTCCACCGCATGTGTGACCAGAGGGGGGGGGGAGGGGGGGGAGAATTGACACACTGCCTGCTGGCCTTACAATGTGACCGTTGCTATCTTATTGCTTGCGAGAACTTGTCTTTTTTTTGTTATTATTATTATTATATTTTTTTGTGTTCTTTCAGTGTCCATCTAAGTTGATACCACCACAACTACCATCTGTTCTTAACTTTTTTTTAACCTATCTAATATTTCTGCTTCATATACCCTTTCTCTTTCAATATATTTTTCATCTCTGTAAATAAAATGTGACATTACATGACTGATACACATTAAAAAAAAATTGTACATGAAAATGTTAGTCTGTAGCAGATTTAATGATGAGGAAATATGAGATATATTATGAGTATTAACACACAACAGCCTATAATATAACCTGAGTTTTTAAATGACAAATTGTAATTTTCTTGGATGAAATTAAATCCATTCTTGATTTAAGATAATTTGCTTTAAAATTATTGATACATTTAAAATTTTATTCAAAATATTCATTTGAGTTGCCTCTTTGTTAAATATTTACTAAGAAAGTTTAATTATAATTATTATATCTTCGTAATTATTATCACCACAAATGTGTAACTTATAATAATGATAATAATAATTATAATAAATTTAATTTTTATTGAAAATACGAATTTTCTTTTTCGTTCCTTTAAAATTTTATAGAATCGATAAATTAAAATTAATTAACATTAAATCCAAAATATTTTTTAATTAAAACCGTTTTAAAATTACAATTATTTAACCATTCATCAAACACAAATATGTTAGAAAAGAAAAGAGTCACCCTTGCTAAAAATATTAAATGGTAGCATGTATAAAAAATTCTTTCTCTTCTCTCATTTTCACTGTCCATGGCTTCATGAAATATAAGCAACTGTTTGAGCTTTCTGATTGGACAAAATCAATGAACATGCAATTGAGTAAACCGCATGCCAGTATGATGTATAATTTACTATTTCATCTGACAGTGACCAGAACAATGTACAGGGTATCATAAAATCAATCAACATGATCAAGATCTAATGTATATTTGATTTGAGTATAGTCATATTACGTAGATTAATGTTGTTAATTCTTGTATTTGCAATGGCGCCTAATAATCGATGTGTGTGCTAACTAGTTATAAAAGTTATAACGGTCCTTCTTTCAATTCCGATTAGGTTTATATTTTGCTAATTAGCAATGCAGCAACAAATCTTCTTGAAAATGGAATACTGTTTAGAACTATAAGTAGACTAATTAATTATCAGCTTCAAATGTTTTAACATTAAAAGAAGTTAATGTTACTGAATATATGTTGTGTTCTTCGTAATATCCATTGCATCCATACAAAATTAACATAGTCTCTGCGTAACTATTATATTTTAAAACACCCTTTCTTTTAATATTATTTACTTTTTTTTTTTCAATTTTTTATGTATAAACACTTTACAATGCAAAGTTTACAAAAGAATGTTTGTTTTTTCTTTATAATTTTTACGTTTAACTCTTGACAATATATAGTGTTTTTCTTTTTTTTTTCTTTAAAATAATAATAATATAAAAAAGTGGAAAGAAAATTGTTAAAACAGATGGTACATTGAATTAATATTTTACATCATACGACGTGTTGAGAACCTAAATAAAAGTGGTAAAAAAAATAAGGTAAAAGGAAAATAAAAACTTGAGAGAGAGAAAATAAAATGTATATAGGAATTGAGTGTAAATTGTAAGAATGTTAAAGTTCCAATTTTTTTTTGGATACAAAAAGCATCAACTTTTAGATAAAAAGAAGAAGACACGAGGAAGTTGTCGTAATTTCGTTTTCTCTGATTTTAATGGCGTCCGGAGTCCACTAAAAGCTTTTTCCTCCGAGTTTATTCAGTAGCTACTGCCGCAGCTGCAGCGTCCAAGACCCCCCTCCCTCTAGTGCATCCCTGCAGCATCGACCGCATTCTGGTAGTAGACAAGCCGCTATAGGCCAAAGTACTTGCCACGACGTGAGAACGCGACATTTTTTTTATTCGTGTGGAGTTATTTTTTTATGAGAGTAATTATTTTTAATTTTAAAAAGTTACCAAGGTAGTAAACACAATTTCTAGATTTTTTTAAAAAATAGCAACAGGAAAATGGATGAAAATTCAAATTCGCTTTTAATGCAATCATTATACAATATTGAAATTATTGATGGAGTCAATTGTTCATAGCTGTGAATTTAAGTAGCAAATAAAAGGGATTTTTATTATTATTATTATTATTTTCGTTCGTTAAAGAAAAGAAAATGTAGAATGACTGAAAAGACATTAATTTTAATGACGACACTTTAAAATTCATTTTAACTTCTATATGTACGTCGTCTGCCCATTAAGAGACTTTTTTGGTCGAGTTCCACCTAAAGCACTTTGAATTTACACTAGTGATTTCGTGTTAAAATTTCCCCGGGGTCCACCCTTCTTTTTGAGACACGTTTGCAATAAGGGGACTGACAATTTTGATTGATGTCTTTACATTTCCAAGTTTTCGCATTGAAGAGGCTATTATGAAACTCATAGCAGTGATCATTTGATAAAAATATTAATTTAATAGAATTATAATTTATAATAATTTCTCTTAACATAACAATAGGCCTGTTCGTAAACCCTGCTCGGTTTACTCTGAGCAAGTTTACGAACAAAAATCGTGACGTCATCTACACTGCACTCCCTACCCCACCATCTGCGCTGGTGTAAGAAAACGGTGTAAAAGTGTACACCGAGCAGGGTTTACGAACAGGCCTATTAAGAAATATTATAAAAAATATTTTTCACTTTTTACCATTTTTTTCTTTAGTATCATAATATACTGTATAGGGTTTTATGTATTTATATTACTAACGGTTACATAAACTTGATATCCTACATAATATCCTATTATCCATCTTAAAATACATATATATAGGTAATGATGTATGGAGTTATATATATAAAGGAAGCTTGGGTTTTACGCATCATCAACGTATACTGCAGTAGCTACTTGCTAAGCCAGCGTGTTAGGGCTAGCAGCGTCTACTGTATTGAGTCACAAATTGGAAGAACGTCTCTCCTGCTTGTATCGCCCACAAGTACGGCGCATGATTAATAGCGGTCTAACGGAGAGGTGGCAAAACAGGATACGTGAGAGGGTGGTAAGTTATTTCACCCCGTTGAACCCACACATAACACCATCGAGAACGAACCATGTAGCACCGGTACAAACGTGTATATAGAATTTCTTCAATATTTTCACTTTATATTCGTGTTCAAGAGTGAAATTTCTCTTAATATATGTTTTCATTTTCTACGTTTTTAGTTTTTTTATGCCTCTATTCTCTGTCTTTCTTTTCTAACTCTCTCTCTCCCTCTCTGATCTCTTTTTACACCTCTCTGTCTCTTTTTTACCCCTAAAATACTAGCAGTAAGATCAGTGTAAAATTTATCACTTTAAGGTTTTTACTTAAGCTATATATAGTACTATCAGAAAAACAGTTCATCAGTTAGGATTTGTGAAAAGATTAAAGTGCTTTTAAGACTTAATACAAATCAAGATTGAACCACTTGGTGTTAAAATGACGCTTGTCTTTAATGATAAGGTTTAAAAGATAACACAAAAATAATGTCATGTCATTTTTATGCACGTAATTTCTGATTTATGTGCGTTATTTTCCATATAATTTTCATCACATTATTCTCATTTACGATATATTTTTTTCACATTTTAAACAAGCTGAAGATTTGAAAATTAAGTTATGAAAGTAATGATTGATGCTTGGTTATTGAAAGAAAACATGAAATTAAAAATTAATTTAAAAAATGTGAATAATGTTTAGTAAGAATTCTTAAATTTTTTATCTAAAAATAATATAATTATTAGCTAAATAACAGTTAAGTTCGAAAACTTTGTATTCACATCATTCAAAATCATTGTTTTATAAACTGTTTTCTAATTTCATCATATAACTTTAATTATCGAGGGCATTACTTCCAGAACATGATTTTTTTTTACCGGAACTATAGCTAGAAGTTCAATGTTTATGTCCCCCATAATATATATTATATTCTATAGTTACAAACTGCCTTCAATCTTTAATACATTTCCAAGAAGGCTCATTATTGATTTGTATAACAATGAATATAATCTTTAATTATAGCAAATTATGATTAAAAAACTTTTTATTAGAATTAGTAGAGCTTCTTTTTTTATACTTTTGACGTTTTTCATTAAAATTATGTTTTGCTATGAATATCGACTACCCTCAAAAGCCTCAATATTTAAATATTCACACACATGCAGATCACATATCGTACAACTTATGAGAGATTTCTTTTGTGGTAGTGGGTGGTAGAGGGGGGGGGGGAGTTACGGGAATTACAGCATACTTATCGTACAAAATACCGAAAAATATACTTGATGTTATAATTAGCGCGAATAATCATCGGATTATCCCGGGTTAAGTGGCTGCAAATTGTGACCTAAAAAAACAAAAAACAATCACTTACCAAATAATCAATCGAATGAAATGCTATCAGCAATCGGATGAGTTGTGTGGAGGTGAAGTCGAGAAAGTCTGGGAGTTCAAAAGTTGAGGAGCTGGACGTTCAGCAAACACTGGACACTTGGACACTACACCCCATCATGTACGTGTCTTTAAACAAAACGTTGACTTTTTTAAAGTTAAATTGTCACTGAAAACTTTCACTTCACTGACAATAAAAAATTAATTTTTTCAATACACTTATTTCCAAAAAAGTTTCTACTATCTATCACAATTTTTTATTTATTTACTTACACAATATTCTAATTTCATGGAAAATAATTAAAATCCCATGAAAACTAATTAACTTCCTGAGTTACTTCTATTTTGTGACTCATATTTTTACTATTTACAAAAATTTCTTTTGTAAATATATATTTTAAGAGAATTATTTTAAAGCCAACAATATAAGGATTTTTTTTATACATTCCTTCTCTTCTTTCATTGAGTTTCCATTTAACAAACAATAAATGCTATGTCACACAATTTTTTTTTATCTAACCACTATTTGGTAATTTGATACATTTAATTCAGAATCACAGAGTGAACCTCATTAGCATCTTCAAAAATTGACTAATAATATTTTACATCATCATTACATATATATAAAAATTCTAATACAATAGTTAATAATAATTATGTAGTTAATTATCTTAACTATTAATTGATGAAATTCTCTACAAAAATGCTTTATGGTACTTCGAGAGCGCGAAATATGCTAAAAATGTTAATTCAAGCGCATCATTAAATTTTTTTAATTTAAATTTAATTCTAAATATGTTTTATTGCACCAATATGATGAATATTTATAATTATTTTTTTTGGAGTGGGGGTACAATTTGGCAGTTAATTTTAAATATTGAGTTCAAAAATTAATTTTGTTTGTTTCTAAAATTTGTTGAAAGAAACGGCTTTTTTTAATTTACAATAAATACTCTACTAACAATATCTTGGTCCTTATTATTACCGAAATTCAATATTTCTCTATATGTTAAAAATATAATTATATAAATTTATATAGGCCAAGACGGAAAAAGACAATTTTAACAGTAAGAGAAATATTATATTTATTTTTAGTAAGTTGAAATTTGTTTCTAAGAATAATCTAAAAAATGTAATAGAATGGTGTCATTAATAAGATCTTAGATTTTTTTATTTTCTTATAAAAATCTTAATTTACTACAGTAATATTAATATATTTACAATATATATTAAATACTTGAATATACTCTTGTATTTTTCAAAGACATTGTGAGATCTAATTTAAATGCAACTTAAAACATGAGAAATCCCTTAAAAAAGTATTTGAAAAAAACATGTTTGGGATTTTCTTTTTTTTTAATTATATAAAGACATTTTTTTTCCTTGTCTAAAATCCAAAATCACCACTACAATCCATGCCATAATCAGCATCATCAAAATCTCCAAAATCATCATCGACATAATGTGATAACTCATTGTTTGACATTCCATTAGTGACAACGGTGTTATTGATGTCATAATGGTTACTAATTTGCAGATCATGGTGACTTCCTGAACCCCACCCCCAACCTCCACCCCACCCCCAACCGTGACCCCAGTTGGTGAGCGTGGCCCCCATGACGATCCCGGTAGTCATATCTCCCACGCCGTTTCCACCACGTTCACGCACCACCACGGTATTTGGAGTGGTTCCGTTAGGGGTTGTTGCTTGAGCGTCACCCGCCCCTCTCGCGTAACCGTTCTGTTGTGTAGTAGTGTGGTAAGCACCACCCCCGTCATTTGCTGTGCCATACGGTGGTGGTACCTCGCCTGGGATGGACGCTGAAACAGATTTTAAATTTTCACTATATTATATATTATTTATAATATATATGTCATTACGAGGTGAACCGTATCAAAAATACAATATGTTTATGGAGTCTTAAATATTTTAAGTCAACTAATATTTCAAGTATTTATTATAAGCCATTTTATATAGGCAACATGTACAACATTAGTCTTAAGAAATGCAGCATAGCGAGTGGTGCATCGCGTATATACTGTCCAACATGGCACATTTTGACCATGTATACGTTATAATATATATATATTTTCAATATATAATATATATTAATATGTTAATTCATAAAGAACAGACATATTATATATATATATATATATATATATATATATATATATATATATATATATGTTACATGAAAACTCCCTATTACGATACAAAAATATCCAATCTTATAATTAGTCCAAACTTTATGCACCTCTATTTTGCTGTGAAAAATTAATGTATTAAGAGATCAAATTTATTTCCCGCTGATGATCAGTGTATTATTCCTTTTACGCCCTGCCAGATTGAAAGAAGTCTAATTCTTGTGCAGCAATAAATCCTTTGTCTCAAGTACAGAGTGGTTTCTAGTACACGGATAGTATAGTTTAAGATAAAGGTTAACAAATTTAAAGCAAACATAATTAATGTAATAAATAAATTGAAAATATTAAAGCGGAAAATCGTGTTAAGGTCTTTTTTTTCCTAACTTAATATATAAAAATTAATTAAGAAAAATATTATAATATTGGAAAAAAAATAGTTAACATTATTGACGTCATTGAAGTAGAGAGAGAGAGAGAGAGAGAGAGAGAGAGAGAGAGAGAGAGAGAGAGAGAGAGAGAGAGAGAGAGAGAGAGAGAGAGAGAGAGAGAGAGAGAGAGAGAGAGAGAGAGAGAGAGAGAGAGAGAGAGAGAGAATGTGCCTGACAGCTCTATTTTATTTTAATGAAAATCGCACATTCAATTCATTCAGACTCAATATTCATTTTATTTTTATTATTTAATGAAGTCATAGAAGTATTAAATAAAAGGTACATAACAAATTCAGACATGAATAAAATAAAATATCAGATCATTGGTATCACGCTCAATTAAAATCTAAAAGCAAAGCATTCAATACAAGTAAAAAAAAAAAAAAAAAAACTATCAGCGCAGCTAACGTAGACATATTGAATCAAGGCAGACTGTAGGATGTACTACCCACCAAAACACTATTCAACTTTGAAGACCAATATGTAAAGTAAAAACATGTTTAGTTTAAAAACAAACAGTGAATAACTGCAGTTTATATTTGATAAAAATGTATTATTTTAATTTGCATGAATTATCAACAATGGTTTAAAATTTAGAAGTTTTAAATAAATAATTGACAATTTTCACAAAAGAGGTAACTGGGAAGATATTTTCATGATTTTTCTCATGCAATAACCACACTGGTTATCGATCGTGAATTGCCTCTAGTAATATTATTAATATATTAACTAATACCGTACAGAAAATATTACAATAATAATAATTAATAAAAATTTATCATTTTTCACCCAACCAAACATTTAAATTAAACTTACACTGATGTATTTTCAAAATCCAATATGTTATAAAAAATCTTATAGTGCACCCCCTTTAATAGTCTGATGTCATTGATTTCTTTTTCTGTCTACGTCGCTGTCCTATCGACTTATAGACGTTTTTTCATTAGCTATATCGTTGTGGTTGACCCTTATTGACCAATGACTGAAAGCTTCTAGGAGCTTTCAAGTGGAAGTGAAGAAGGTGTTTCTGATTGCTTCAATGTTTGCCAATGTGGCTGACAATAGGCAAACGTGTGCACACTTTTCTCTCTACTGACCATGTCCTTTTTTTCTTTTTATATTTAACGAGACTGTGAAGGCACAATTGTATTCTATAGACAACATACATATACAAAAAAAGGAGTCAATAAAGATGTAAAGGAAAATAATAAAAAAAATACGTGTCTGAAAGAAATTTTAATGGATGAAGTATTTGTTTGTATGTCTTAAAAACAATGTTTTAATGTTTTATTTATTTTTTTTTTAAGTCAAAAGGTTTATATTTTGGGGGTATTTGTTTGTATACTTTAAAAGCTACGTTTTACTTTTTTAAATCAAAAGGTTTATATTTCTGGGCTATAATGAGATAATTTTGTTTAATTTACTAATTGAAAACAGCATGTTTAAAAAGTAAAATAAGCTGGTTAAGATTGTTAGAAAAATCGCACTAAATGAAACTTTGTAAGAGAGAAAGACGTTTTAATGTTGTGTTGAAATTAATATTGTTTTAAAAGATACTATAATATCGTATACCAATTTGATTAGTTTCAATTCTTGTGCATTAAAATATCACATGATTATTATTATTTTTTTGTTTTGATTATTAATTATTACATATATTTACATTACAGGTGTCCATGTATTTTGCAATTCTAAATATTGTAGCATATAGGAAAAAAATACGAAAAAAAAAAAAATCATAAAGAATCAGATAGAGATAAAGATAGAGAGAATCATAAGAAGTGGGTTGTGAAAGGTCCCACTCCCATATAATATAGTATATGAAGAACAACTCGGGGAGGGAGGAGGGGTTCTAAGCCACTGATATAATGATAATTATTTTTGTTCTAAATTAAAAAGACTTCGTCGTCAAATATTGGAGAGAAAAACAAATTAAGATGAGCAATTTTTGATTTAACAGTACATTAAACTCTATAAGAAGAAACCTTTGAAAGAATATAATAAGGATGTTCAATAATCAATCTCGATTTTAAAGAAAAAAAAATCTGATGGAAAACCTATTCTTTAATCAGTTAAGTATAATTGAAACTCTCTATTATTTCATTTTTTTTTGTAACAAAAATTGAATTATTCGATTGACTGGCTATAATAACTTCATATTCTGAAAGAGCTTATCTATTATTAATATAGATTTATATTACTACATATTTGAAATAAAATTCTCTCTCTGTGAGTGATTGCATGACACATTTTGTAACCGATGAGCTATATATAAGAAGGTAACAGAACACAAAAAGACTCCCGGTGATAGCTTCGCTAGCTTCAACCGTCTGGACGCTCCGCTCAAATTGTCTTTTCTCGTCCTGGTAACCATCCTTTTCTAACTTTTCATTAATTTTCTTGATTTATACCCTTCTCCAGACAATTTGATATATAAATTATATCAGTTTATCATTTTCCGCCTCACCGTATCCCCACAATCACTACCGACCCTTCTCACGGTTTAGGCTACTGACAAGTTGAGATTTTTATTTTTTTTCTTTCTGTTGGTGCCCCCATAATGAACCTACATTTTTGTACTCCATTTTGCCTCGAAGTAACTACTTTGATCCAAAATTACCTCATACTCTGCATGTTGGAACTCCCATCATTGCCTCTCCATCTTGCATACCTCATCTCTTAATAAAAAATCCTTCTTTATGTGCATCCCTTACAACTTTAATTAGTTAATTACAAGAACAATGCTACTAATATTGGGTGCATGGCTATATTAAGGCCTATTCTCAGAACCGGAACAAGAAGATGAGAACACAAAAAAGTCTGCAGTAGCAAACAAGCAACCAAGTTGAGCTTTCTTATAGTCCTCTCTTTCTATACATATTATGGTATTCTCTGTCTTTCTCTCTTTCGTCATACCTGACTTGTGAGTGAGACTCATACTTTAAAAAAAAAAAAAAAGAGCAAAGCATAGAACGTGAAATGATGAGCAACAGAGATAGGATGTGGCTCCGGAAAGGATCAAAAGCTTCTTGAACTTTATTTTTTTTTTTCATGGGGAGAGGATCACTCAGATCAAGGTAGGGCACGTCTAGAACGTCTCTCATCACTCCACCCGCTTTCATATTGCATGCAACTTGCTTCCCCTACCATACCATAATTAGACTTCTTTGTGAAACCTGAACAAAGGAGAACACACAAAATCTTCTTCCTACACCTTCCTACTTCCTTCACATCTTTTTACGCACACATCGTTCATTTTTTTTTTTTTTTTTTTTTTTTTTTTCATTTTGTAAGGAAATTTCAGCTTCAATGTCTTCGTAATATTGCACAATATACTTGGTCTTTTAACATATATTTTTCCACTATACTGCCTGTATTCGGGAGGTGCTGAAGGTCGTTCCCTTTGGTGCCGTCTGCCTTCGACGGTGGTTTTCTGTGGTTTCTCATCATCACTCCCAGGCAAATGCCGGGGCAGTTCCTAACACAAGGCCACAGACGTCTCCTTTCCTATCAATCCTTCCTACTGTTGTTAATACTGTTGTTAAGTTTGAATGCTTACACCAATAGCAGAATATGCTGTAGTAAGCTAACATTGTAATAAATAATTTCCAAAATATAATAATAGTATATGAATTTTAATACAGGCAAGTACATACACAAGTTTTTTTTACAAAAAGAAAAAAAAAGTTTTAAAATATCTAGAATGAATTAGAATAAAACCCAAAAGTTAAACTAGGAATATAAATCCCCAAATTTTAATACAACCTAAGGTTAAGTTTAAAAATCAGATAAAAAATAAACTGAAAAAAAATCATGGGATTAAGGATAAAAAAAATCAATGGAGAAAGAATAGATAATATACAATTTTTATTAAAAAAAAAGAAACAAAAGAATTTGAATAATATAATTAACTCCATCGTATTCTTTTGATCATGTATTATATTCGTCTCCTTTTATTTAGTCAGTTAATGGAATAAAATTGAGAGCATATCATACATTAATTAAAACCATTTTATAATTAACAGCAGGCTCTTTTAATTTGGTTGACATAACAATTTTTATCAAAGTGAAATTGGAATTTAATAATGAATGAAAAATTATATTTTGAAGATGACAAAAGAAAAAAAAATGTTAAAAAATTTCGATGTAAAATTCTCTTTCACTTAAAAACAATTGAAGCTTATAAATATAAATACCATAAATTTTGATTTTTTTTAATGAACGTAAAAAAAAAAAAAGAGAAGGCACATTTTTCTGCACCGTCCTTTACAATGAATTATTTTATCATTATGCTCTTTGATTAATATTATTTCAATAACAAAGCTTTAAATTACAATGTTAAATTATTCTAACAGCAAGTGCATTAAAAGCTTAAATTGATTGTTATTTTGTTGCTCGCATCAAGGAAAGGTCTGTTCGTAAACCCCACCCTGTGTACATTTTTTGCAATCGATCGACCTTACGTCCAAATGCATGAGGAAATCTAGTGAAGAAAATCTGCACAGCTCAGGTTTACGGACATGTCTATAATAATTAATCACGCTTTAAAAAGATTGAAATAATTTAAATGTATATTAGGTCAGCATGAAATTAATTTTGAAACCACAATAATATCAGTGTAGTAATCAGGGGTGATGTTTAGGGGGTAAAGAGCTCTTAAATTGTCCACAATTAAAATACTTGGATCTTTTTCCACCTTTTTTTTTATCACACCTTCTTTTCTCTGCAGAAAAAGGCAAAACTCGGGTCTACGGATATAAGAGTGAAAACTGACACGGAACTGAATATTGCTATTTTATATACTGTGGCCGGTGCCATGACGCCAAGGTCTAACACGAAAACTGACTTAAAAATCAAAATACCACCCTGATTTTTTCCCCTTATCAATCACGGTACTAAAAATCATAAATTTCAATATTAAATTTTATATCAGTAAATCACCATCATTTCTAACAAAATTATTTATTAACTGAAGCTTAAAAGAATTGGTACTGCTAATAAGTGTTATTTATTAACTGTTAATTAGCTTCAATTTGCTTATTTAGAAGATTAACAAACAATAAAATATAAATTGTCAAATTTTCCAACCTTGTTTCGTTTTACTAGTTGCCTTGCACTACGGGATATAATGGTCGGACTATTCTCTGACTTTGTGTTTCATCTCTCAGACAAAGGAGCATCGTTGTCACCACTAAAGCATGCATATAATGGCGCTTACTTTATTATTATTTTTTTTACTATGTAGCGCAGCTAGATTGAGATGAAAGAGAAGAGCTTTGGGAGCGATGAACAAGTTAGACAATAAAAAGTGATTGGACTGTATTGTATGCTTCTGAAAATGGCTTTAAAAAAAGATAGTTCTAATATTGCAGTATATATGTGTTTGATATTGCATTTTCAAAAGATTAGCTGTCAAAGTCAGAAGGAATTTTACTGTAACTTTATAATGAAAATATCTATGTTGTATAAATATAAAAAAGTGAACTAAAATTCTTGTCTAAAATAAGAGCAAAAAAAAAAAAAAAAAAAAAAAGTTTCTTCTTTTTTTAATATCGTCTTAAGGATTTCTGCTACTTCTTTCCAAAAGTAAGATCCGTTCATAAATACATTAAAAAGTAATTCCAATGCAACAAATATTTTATTGTATGCATTCATGTTCAAATTGAACGTTTATTCTAAAATAATTTTTGAAGGAAAAAGAAGATTTTTTTTAATCTTGTGGCTCCCTACTCAGTTAAATACGTTGAACACCGTAATGGACAATCTGCATGATTTTTTATTGTATATTTGCATAGTGTGCTCAAGTTGTGTTGTTATTTTCTTCCGCTTTTTTTTTTGTGCTGTAAAACGCTGTGACGTTACAGTCATGCAACGAGGTCCCTATGCTTGCGGGTTAAATATTTGCATGACTATGACGTCACAAAGTTTTGCAGTACAATTTTAAGGTTGTATAATTTTTTGTGTTATAATGCAATAAAAAATCATAAATGTAGGTTTTCCATTCTGCATTATTGTGCTAATTAGTCAGTAAGAGATCCTAAGCGATGCGTCAACCCTCGTCAGTAAAGTGTTCAAGAAGTGTCGGACTAACAAGGAAGGAAGAATAAATAAATGAACCTTATACAAATTATTCATTGTACCTCTAGCCAAACTAATACATATAGACATAAATTTCAAGAGCTCTGTCTTTTAAGTTATCCGTAGGCATGCAAACTAGCTGATATATCCACATTTTACTAAAGTAATTTTCTAATTTTCCTTAAATCACTAACGATCGCCATGGCTTTAAAACTTATATTCATCAACAAGTTTTCAAATACGAATATCTCCATTTAAGTACTTATTATTTTATATTTCTGGGTCAATATTGGCTAGTATTTAAAAAAATTCTCATGATCTGCATTTCATGATTTTACTATCGACTTTTTATGACAATAAATTTAAACATTTTTTCCGGAAACAACCGGAAGTACACGGTTTATAAATTTCCTGTCAAAATTCTGAAAACATTAAAAAACATTTGAAATTTTAACTAATCATTCACTTCCGGATAACATTAATTTGACTGTATCATGATAGATATATCTACGTATATATAGGTGATTCAAACCCATGTTGAAAGTAAATTCTACTCACCATAATAAGGGATGGTGGGAGGCAAGCGAGCCGTCGACTCTGAGGTTTGCTGTTCCAGCACAGCGGACTTTTCGTCTGGTGGTTTTGGCGGCTGTGGGGGCGGCGGCAGCTGAAACAAGACGAGTGCGGGTGGTCAGTACAAAGCCTGTGGACAAAGGAAAGAGCCGCCCTTGCAAGTCAGCAACTAACACGTGACCAGGCTACAAGGAACAGTGGAGGAATTCAATGAAAATTTATACTGGAAATGTATGATGGTTTTTAATTTGGGGACTTGGAATGGACGCATAAAAAATACTAACTCTTGATCGGATTCAAGAAGATACAGAAAGATATAGGCATTGGAAATTACAGTACCCTGCAACTAGATTTATCAGATAGAAATTTTTTATAATTAATTATATTTTAAGGTTTGTCACTACAAACATTATATTTTTTAAATTTATTGCGTTGAATATTACAATTATTATATTTTAATATTTATATAAACGTTGGAGGTTTGAATAAACAGCAAAATTCATTAGGTCTCATATAATAAATACATACATACTATTTTATATTAATAAAAAATTAACACATAGAACATATCATGGTTAATGTATAAATTGTGCATTTACGAAAATACCCTATTTTATAGAATTTTTTTATTTAAAATACAACAAGATAAATCTCTTTACTGTAATTATTTATATATCCCCCTTCTCATAAATGTATAAATTGATATATAGATTATATATGTTATGGGTGATACAAGTTCAATTTATAACAACTTTATTATTTTTAAGTGAGCACAGCTGTAATTACAAGTACAAATTTGAGCAGTATTCGGCACGATGGTGTTAGCGTATTTATTAATATTTTTTTAAATTAGAAGAGAACCTACCTCACAAATGTAGTGTAGAATTTTCTTCAATGTATAAAATACTCAATTTAAGGTGAATATTTGAAACAATGCCTGCACAATTTACATAATGACCGTGTATTTTAGTGACCTTTTTCAAATGATTTATAAATAAAAGTGTGACATTACTTTCACCACCATCATTTCCCCCCTTTATTTTTACGTTATTTTCAAGCTTAATCTTTTGTTTTCTGTATTTTTATCCTTTTCCCATCTAAACTTTTATGATGTGATTTTCTATAAATTCTAGATTTTATTGGACAAATAAGCGGCAGCAAATAAGTGCAATAGAAAGATACTTTTTTTTTTTCCTGATTGGATCCAATCAAATTTTTTCTCGGTTCTGAAACTTAATTTCAACCCCTTTTTATTTGAAATGAAAAAAATATATATTTGATATATTATATAAGATCCAGTGACACAATTAGGTTTTTCATGTCAGCCATTGGGAGTTTGGCAATCTATCCTGAGGAAATCATTATGAACGATGATAGGTTTTCAAATGTGATGACAGGGACTGTTGCTTTTTTTATTATTATATATAATAATATATAAAAGGATCTTTTTGATATAGTAAGCTTAGTGAAAGTATTTTATATATGTATTTTTATGTAACTTGCTTTGTAGTTTGAATTCTATTAAATTTTATATTTATGTATTAAATAAAAATGATTTTTTTTTATCAACTCTATATATCACATAGAATTTGAAAGTATTGAAATGTACATAGAATCACTACATCAAAGTGCACGATAAAATATCGAGTAAAAAAAAAAATATTATTTCACTTGATAAAATATTTCTTTATTCAAATAATATGAATTTTATTGAACTTCAATGATATTTCTTTTTAAATGTATTTGAAGTACTTGAGAACTTGATCATACTCTATGATGAATGATAAAATATTTGGGCGGTGAATTGGAATGAATAAAAATGTGTAATAAAAAGCCAATATTACTTTCGTGTAACCTAAATCCAGTTAAAAAAATTAAAAAGATATAATTAACTGAAACTTCTCTCTTTTTTTACAAATTTCTAAGTAATTTTCATCAAGAATTAAGAAAGTTTTGTATGATTATACTTGTAAGCAAGTTTGGAATCTCATCAATTCAAGCAATGATGGAGGCAACTTTTTAATCATTTTTTTTTAATTAAATAGAAAAAATTAAATGGTGCTGTAAAAAAATTAAAGAAATCATTTTAAAAAAGTTGGAATTTAAAATAAATTTAATATAAAATAACAAAAGGTTTTGAAATAATTATTTATAACAGTACTCACTGTACAACAAACATGCCTCGAAAACCAACTTTTTAATGCAAGTCAGGTTGCATATTTATGATTTTATCATTCACAGAAGAATCTAAATAAAAATTCCACTCTAGTTACGAGCATTATTCTGTGGACGTTTGCGCCTTCGTGACCTGGCGGAGGCACGTGAGTCACGTGGAGCTGACGTGGGGCCATCTTAGGTCACGTAGCATCCCTCTCTCTGTGTATCACTAATTTTTCTCTTACCTCTCACTTCTTTCGCTCTCCAAAGTAGTATGTATTTCTACTAGTCCTAAAATGCAGCTATTTTTCAAGTTTTTGGTATCGAATTGCTTATCAGTAAATGTAATTCTTATTGAAATTGGAAGACAGGAAATTTGAAAATAGAGTGATACATTACTTCTCTCTCTCTCTCTCTCTCTCTCTCTCTCTCTCTCTCTCTCTCTCTCTCTCTCTCTCTCTCTCTCTCTCTCTCAACATTTTAAAAATTTGTATTGTTTCTTGATTTTGATTGAGCTATCATTCATTATTTGCTTCATTTTAAAATTATTAATAATTAATGGAAAATCACTTAATCATTTCAGCAATATGGGCATAATTCCTGTATGGATCATAAAATTATAACATAGGAAAAAATACAACATAATAAAAAGCGGTGTACTTTCTAAATAACTGTTGTTTTAATATCCTGTAGCTATCGTATAGTGTAAAAAAATTATTGTATATAACACATTTGAATATTTAAACAACAGATGTTCAGTACAATGCTGAGTTTAAATATAATGAAATTTATAAATAGAGAAGTTTAATATAAAAAACTATGATTATACAGAGTGATATATTTATATTAAAACAACGAGAAAAATGTAATAATTACAACTCTTTAACATGGGGTAATTACATTTTATAATTAAGAAAATACTTTCTCTTTTTATTTTGGTATGAATGTTAATAGATATAATCAAACACATTTTAGAGTTTACATTCTAAAGTGTAATGAATGGAGTCTGTTTTACAACAAACTCGTGCAATAAATTAATCACGTTAAGTAAAGCTTGTAAAGAGTTAGTTGGCTGCTCATGGGGTAATTATTCTGGCGATGTCTAACCTTACTCCATGCTATCGTTTACAGCATGCATGCAGATTTTCATAAATTTTACCATCTATCGCTATATATCATCATATATAAATATATTCTATATACATTGTACATGAATATTTATTTACACCCTGTTTGCTATTCTAAAAGGGGAAGTTTCGATTTTGATCAAAAAGATGGTTCTATATATTTTCTTCTATGGTGTACATAATAGTATGTATGTATTATGTATATATTAATAAATAATTATATATATATATATATATATATATATATATATATATATATATATATATATATATACAAATATTGAGAAAGCTATAAACGATGAATTTTCTACCTTATACCTTAGTTTATATTTTGAAAAGGGTTGGTTATATTCGACCACATATGTGGAAATATCAATAAATATCATTTTATCAGACAGATGAAATGGGTTTTAGTGTATATTTTTTTTTAAAAAGGGCTATATAGGAGAACGCAAAGAAATATTTCAATAGGATCTTTTATAGTTTTTAAATTTTTATATCACAGGTTATCCATAGTTTATCATGAAGATGAGATGGAAATATGTATCTGAATTTCAAATTTTAGATGTTATCTCTGAAGTTAAGGTCAGGGGAAAGACTCTTTATTCTTCTTCTTTGTTTATGTACAGCTATAAAGTGTGAGACAAAGACAATGATGAACTGCGTATTCCCTCACCCATTATTTATTTCCCATTAATTTCGAACAAGACTTAAAAAAAAACATGATGGAAGGTAGCTCTTTGCAAATTTTAAACACAATGATAAAATACAGATAAATGGTTATTAAAAGTTTATTAAATATAGAATTACGTATGGGAATGATTAAATATAAATTGGAATAAAATTAAATAGTACTGCAATCGTTTGGTATTGGTGAAAAATAAATTTTGTTTACATAAAACAGTAATTTTATCTTTTACAAATATGCTCGAAATCCAATTCTGTGACCTTATTTACCTCATTTCCAAGTTGACGAACATAATGACGAACTCATCTCACGTTCATGTTGATATGGTGTACGAAAAAAGTTATATATATATATTTTAAATTTACAGAAATTTAAATTAGTATTTGTATAAACCCTTGACTTAAATGCAAAATGAAATGGGTTTCTTTCATTACATCGGCTCAAAATTTTGTGGGTTATTCGTGTTGAGGACTTGGACCGGAGGTTTACATTTCATCGTCCCTCACCCCCCCCCTCCTTCTCCCCAGACGAGAGCTGACTACCTAAAACACTCTCCTAAAGCACACAAGCTTTTCTTTAGCATTCCCTAGCATCTCACTTGAAACAGACCTTAAAATACAAAATTACTTTTTTTCGATGAGATGGATCACACTGCAAGTTTTTTTTCAACAGAACCTTTTCAAAATTGAAATTGAATTCATAAAAAAACTAATATTTTTTAATAATATAATTACAGCAAGTTAACAAAAAATATATTATTTTATCAAATTTCACTAATATTTTAACATAACAAACCTACATTTGTAATAATTAATAATAAAATTTGTTATTAATTATTACAAATGTACAAATTTAATTCTTTTATATGACTGATGCTAAATGATATACTGCCATGAAAGGCGTAACAATTTATTTTATTATATATTTAATATTAAGCAATGACCATATTTTAGTGGGGTCGGTTATCATTATCATCTTTTGTTCTGTTTATGGATGCTCAAAAAAGTTCATGCACATAAAAGTGTTTAGTATATAGTTTCTTGTTTCATAGTTGAATAGCTACGAAAACTTTATAACGCTTCGTATTATGCTTCGTAACGAAATTTTCAAATTAATAGAATGTCGATATTGTTCATACGTATTCTGCTATAATGTTTAAAAAAAAATGATAAATGAGACATTTTCAATAGCACTCTGGCGTAATACACCATTGCAGTCAGTTTGACAGTTGTATAATGAATGGATTGATTAATTGAACATATTACATTGGGGAGTAACGGAAAAGTATAGTGCAAGTCATAAAAAAATTCTATATTTCATACGATACAAATCAGAGAGTACTGTTGAACATTTTCTATGGAAATTATTAAAGGTTTTAAAGTTTGTGCTCAAAGTTCGGGCCAGGATTAAGCCAATGGGGCTCTACCTTATAAAATTTCCACCAATCACACCGAGAATTTTTAATTACATTAATCTACCTCTGTTTCAGAATTAAGTTTCAAAATTATATTTTTTTAATGGTAACTGTCCACAAAATTTGCATAAATGTATGTCACTTATCATCTCTCAATCATTTCAAATTAAATTTTTGATTAAGTGACATAATTCATGGATATAGATTTGAACGAGCACCTGTGATCGCCTGCTATGATGCAACCCGCTCAGCTAAGCTGAAGCAACGGTAGCATACACACAAGGGAATACAAAATGTGAAAACTCATTTTGATAGGTATTTTAAAGTTTAAATGTACCTTTTATTCATGCAAAACTAAATTTTTATTTTAAAATTTATGATCAATGTTATAAAGCAAAAATTAATTGGCCATTTATTAAAAATGTAACTATTTCATTGAATGTATTTTTAAATCAATAAAATGATAATGAATGAGACAAGTTTAACATTATTGAGAAATTTCATGAATTTTTTGTTTTTATTTTAAATTAGTCATTGACTCAATGTAATAAAATATTTTTTTAGAAATTCTATCATTATAATATAATTCATCCAGTTGTTGTAATGAGAAAATAGGAACATATTTCTCATCAGTTCTCGTAAGAATAACAATCAAACTAAATTTCATACCTCTATATTATTATTTTATTAAACTTCCATACCTGTGGTGCTGTAGACGGGTTTTAATTAATATTGAGCTCAAAAATATGTAATTTAATTAAATTTTATTATTAAAAAAACATGGGAATAACGTAATGAGAAGTGCACAGCTTTTATAATGTTTACATTTAATCATAAAATTAAATTAAACACATTTTGATTTTATTATACTTAGAGCCCTTTCCGTAAAGAAAACATTGAAATTACTACTTGCATATATAAACCTTTATGTAAATGATAATAAACCTGTTAATTAAAATTTATTGTCTTTCAACAATCTTTTTGTATCTAGACTAATTAAAATATTATATTCGTGTGGTTAGCATGTAGAATTAATTATATTTTCTTAACATGTTGGCTCAATTATTACATAAGAACACAATAAGTATAATTATATGTTAAGTTGATACCTCTAATTTATAAATTTATTCAATTCACTGAAGTAATTCAAAATACCACCAGTGTAAAGCAAAGATAGTATATTAAGGTAAGTATGACACTATATAGTATAATATAGTAGTTATAGTTACTATATATATTAAAGTTAAAAAAGTGTTTGAGTTATCACATCTTTTTATCTTTTTTAGAACCAAGCACACAACAGTAAAAAAATATATCACGAAATATAATCATTATAAAGTAAAAAGTTGATAAAAAGAGCCTTGTTTATTGAGCGTTGCAAAGAACAAAAATGTGGGGAAAGAAAACGTGATGTTATATTGTTGATAATACGATGATGATGATGGAAGCTCATCCCTCTTCTTCTAGTTAACTCAAGTTAATTAACGAAAACACGTGTCAAGCGAATTTTCTGCAAGAGAAATATCACATAGACGAAGACGATGTCGAAAAATAAAATTTTCAAAGAAGAAGAAACGTTCCTTACAACAACAGCATCACATC
Organism: Siphlonurus alternatus; assembly: GCA_949825025.1. Classification (NCBI taxonomy): domain Eukaryota; kingdom Metazoa; phylum Arthropoda; class Insecta; order Ephemeroptera; family Siphlonuridae; genus Siphlonurus; species Siphlonurus alternatus. Next base: position 32,081,790 of record OX463780.1, on the reverse strand, counting down.
AAACTCTTTGACTCAACAAACTCAAAAGTGAAAAAAATAAAGAAAAAATGTAACCATTTGAATATCTTTACTTTTCCAACTCTTATGAAGTGTATTTGCTTGTAGGAATAAATTTCAAAAGACGTTTTGTTTTTTCCTTTGATCGTGTAAAGATAAAGTATAAGGATATAGCAGAATTTTAAATAAACATTTTTGATATTTTCCTTTTACTTTAAAATGAATGTTTCTATCCTAAATTTGTTATTTTCTTTTTTTTTTTTAAAAAAAATTAAATTTCTATAGAATCTGATGTACTAAAATTGGTATCTGTTTTCACAGCTTTTTTAGAAAAGAGAGTATAATTCTGTTTTTATACATTGAAATTATTTTAGTTATAAAGTGGTGTTTGTTTATCGTTAATATATATTTTTGTAATAAATAATAATATATATTGTAACAGCGAAACCCTGCATATTATATCAGAAACTGAGAAAAAAGGACGAAGTATGTTATTACATTAATTTAATTTTGTTCTCATAAGGATATTTAAAAAAAAATGCTTGGTAAACATTGAATTAAGACTGGAACGTATTAATTGTTTTTACTAGAATTTATTTAATAGTCCCAGTTACTTCATCTTCTTTGCTTCAATCCTCCAACTTTCACAAAATTTCAGATCTCGTTAAGTTCCTACAAATCAAATACGGTGTAGTTCATGCTGTCGTCCCAAGATGTACTGTAAAATTGAAGTCAAAATTATTGGACCTCTGAGGTGTTATATGCACTGTACCATTCTTTAATGACTCATTCTTTATGACCTAATATGTACATTTAATATTTTAACTGCGCGTGGTGAATTATAAATGTTGCTGAACTTTAATTGTTAGATAAATATTTAAATAACTATTTTTTTGGAATAACATAAGCAATAGACGATAATGGTTGCATTTTTTTATTTCATAATTAGAAAATATACCTAAAATTATGCTTTTCTGAATTTTTTCAGATTTTTTGGAGTGCGGGAACTAATTTTAAAAAAATATTTAAAATCTCTGAATTAGGGTGGTACACCTGATGGGACAACCGTGACGTCATTATTTGTCGTGCTGTGATTGGCTATTGATGACATCACGGTTGCTGTGATTGGCTTTTGATATATGGTTGTCCCATCCCATCAGATGTACCACCCTAATTCAGATATTTTAAATATTTTTTAAAAATTAGTTACCGCACTCCAAAAAATCTGAAAAAAATTCAGAAAAGCATAATTTTATGTATATTTTCTAATTATGAAATAAAAAAATGCAACCATTATTGTTTATTGTTGAAACGCAATGTTTTATGAGCTATTGTTTTATATTTTACTTTATGTGTGTGTACATTTAATATTTAAAAATAAGCGATAAAAATATATGAAAATGCTTAAATATATTTTATATAAGTGCATAAATTTGTACTAAAAGAAGTTCAACTATAATATATGATTGTTGTACGTAATAATGACCCATTAATTTAGTGCTACATTTTATGAATATATGTATTTTATTCCCTGTGTAAAATACAATAAGAATAAATTATATATATTGTAGACGGAAATTTAATGTAACAATTAATTTTATTTATAATTTTTTATTATTTACATTAATTTTTACATTATTAGTATTATAATGAAGCGATTACAATGCTTTAGAAAGGAGGTTAATTTAGGTTACAAGTAGAGTAAGAGAGAGAGAGAGAGAGAGAGAGAGAGAGAGAGAGAGAGAGAGAGAGAGAGAGAGAGAGAGAGAGAGAGAGAGAGAGAGAGAATAAGAGTAATGAAGAGAGCCTACATAATGTGATACAACAAACTGGCTACAGAGTACCGTGTTAATGAACGTAATAAAGATAGGAACGAGAAAACGACCTTATAAAAGAAAGGTTATCAGAGCGAGAAATTATTCTCTTTCAAGTTTAAGGAAGAAAAAGTAGAGAAACTATCACTATTTTCATTTTCTTTGTTTTTCACACCGAAGCCAAAGAAAATTTTCTCTGAAATTGCTTTAAAAAAAAAAAAAAAGAAAGAAAAAATCAATGTATGAAAAAAAATAGAAAACCCTTGCGTTTTAGCTTTTGACACAAATAAGCTCAGGTCAGGGGTCGATTTGTTGACGGAATAGAGGAGGGAGGGAGAAGTGTAAACAAGCCAAACAGCAAATGGAATACTAGCTAGTGTTTTTTGAGAGAGCTATAGGGGGGAAAGAGGGAGAGAGAGAAATATAGGAGAATAAGAGAATTTAAGTTTGCTTTTGATAAATGGTTCACCAAAATTTAGTGTTAGAAGTTAAGGATGATCAATTGTTTAAGAAACTTAATGCATGTAAAATATTTGTAACATTGTATGCTTGATTTCTGTAAATATTTATAGGGCATACAATTTTCACTTTAAAGTAGAAGGTAGAAGATAGTGAGTTTTGGAACCTCCGCCATGTTTGATTTGCGTCTTCATATTATAATACGTTCATATGCAATTTAAAATTATAGTCAATTATAGAAAAAAAAAAAAAAATCACAGCCTGAAAGTTATAAAAGCAAAATACAACTTTCAACTTAATTCATATTATATAATATGATTAAGTCACAAGCTTTGTAATTTGAAAAAATAGTGTAATTTAGGACTAGACTTGGTTCCAAGTACCTGTCAGGGTGGGTCTCAAGGGTCCCCTGATGGTCACTTTGAGTCAGTGCGGACGTGGCACTCGAGGGCGCCACATCACCATCGTAATGGTCTTTCCCGAGGGACAATTAGGACTACTGACGTCATTATACCCCCTCTCGAGATTTGCCTGGCAATGTGACCGTAGTTTTAACACTTGAGCAGAAAAAAACATACCAGCGTTGTGGTGTGCCAAATTATACTAAAAAATTAAAGTAGAGCAATTTATATAAAACTTTTTAGTAATGGTTGATACTGTAACTTTAGTATTTTTTAATGTCTTATCTTTATAAAATATACCAAGAGTTATTTTAATATATTTTCAGACTGCTATTTAATATCTTCTTTAAAAAGCTTTATAAAATTTAAGTTAGGTTAAAAATAATGCTCTGTATTATATTACAACGCTGAATTCAAATTTGTCAGAATACCCCTTTAAACTCTTTTAAATTAATATAATTAATGTGAACCTATTTAAAAAAATAAATAAAAATCTGTTTCTGGGGTAAAAAAATTAATTTGATTGAATACAATGTCTGAAAGAATATGATTTTGATATTTTGTATTGAAGCCCAATTTTTCATTATTATTATTATTTTTTAGTTTAAAAACAGTGGAAAATTGCATGATCCAAAAAATTATTCTTAAGTTCAATTTAGTTATTTAAGCCTGATTTTTTTTTCTACACCTTCAATTTGTTTCTTTTTTGTATCACTGCATAAAAGAGATGTTGGTTTGAGACCTATAGGAGCGATCTGTGTTACAAATTGATATTAATGTATAAATTTGAACACAATTGTTATGAACAGCACTGTTTAAACATAATTACATTATGTTATATTACAATAGCTATATATTATATTTATTCAAAATGAATGCATTCGAAAAAAACAAAAACATATGCATCATTTGACATTTAAACGTTTAAATTTTTTTGAAAAGGGTCTCGAAGGACATAAAAGTGAATGGTTTGCTGGGGATTGTGTGTGTCGTGGGGGATGGAGGGGGGGGGATATAAATCGCTGCCAAATGGACGGTCGGAACATTGATTGGCGAACGCAGTCACTGGCTTTAGCAACCCACACAGTAACGTACGGTAAATGCTCTCACAAGCTCTCCAATAACCAACATACCAAGGGAAGCAAAAACCAAGAGGCAATACTTTGTTCAAATTATTTTATTTGGAATATTTTCAAATAAATATTCTCAACTATAAAGATCGAGTACGTAAAACGTAAAAAAAAAGAAAAAAAAATGTATATTTTTTTTATAACCTCTTTGGCAGCACTAGGAATTTTGAATATAAAATGTGAAGTATTATTATGTGTGCCTTTTTCAATACAATATGAAAAAATAAAATCATGATATGGAAAAATGTAGAAAATTTCTTGAACAGGAGTTTTCTAAATTATAGGCAATATAATAATATATCAGTCTCCATCAAAGTTAGGTTATTCTGTAATTTGAAGCTTATTTCTCAATTTTTTGAAGGTTTTTATAATGAAAAATATTTTACAAACGATAATTGAAAAAAAAAAAAAAATCATTTTTAGTCGAGTGTTACCAAAACTTTGAACTACAATTAACTTTTGTTTAAAAACGACCAACGAATATGTACTGTATACAACATAATCGTTAATTTGTCATGTGACAGCCAATAGGCCAATACAATATATATGAAACAATCAAAACAATCATGATTTTGTTTTCTTAAACCTGTCGTTTTTGCAAAATTTGAATTTCATTTTTCAGAATCTCATGGTGTTAAAAGAATCGAAAAAAAGTACTGTCTAATACCTTTGTATTTATATTCTATGATGCCATATAGTGCCTTTGGTGCTTTATTGCTATCCCCAATCACCAATGTTATTATATTCTGTATGGTACTTTGATGAAATAATAAAATAAATTTTACTGCAGACAGCATGGCAATTTTTTTTTTTAAATTTTTAACGTCTTTCTTCATCTCTTTGAGAATTAAATTTATCTTCCTCTAGTGCATCATTTCAGACGAATAAACACGAGGTTACATCTTACTGAGGGTACAATATTACCTATCATTACGTCATCATTTTAAGCAAGGATGAAAATTTTTCATCAGGGTATTTTATTATAATTTGGAAAAAGGGTTTCAAAAAATTAAAACATGTTGAATTTTAATCCTTTCAAATTAAGTATATAAAAAAATAGCACCCGATTGCATAGATGAGATCTAAATCTAAGCCATTGAGATGATTTTGATTGTTCAAACAATAAAAATAATCAAAGTTAGGCCTGGCTAAGAGTTGAGCCTCATCCATGCAATAGGAGTTAAAAAAATTGTTCTTTTAGTTTGACCTGTCTTAAACTACGTATCTTGGAAAGACCACGTGCAGTTTAGGTCACCACAAGGTATCTAGCATCAATCAGAGTCTGCCCATCAAAAGAAAATATCAGTTTACAACGTGAGTGATGATCATATGACCGTGCTCGATCAAAAGCCCATCGGCATCCTACAACCAGATTGAATAATAATACAAAAAAAAAAGGTAAAATATAAGGGGAGGATACGTTGTAACAAGTTTAGCGTTTGTAAAAAAAGAGATAACCGCATAGATTTATTTATAAAATTGTACCGTTGATAAATGAGATTTTTTTTACATCAAATGATTGTTTAAATTGTTTAAATTAATACCACATAGCTGTATATTTAATAATATATTATATCAGTTTTATATAACAATGTTTATTAAAAATACTTTATTAAAATAAATATTTTATAAACCTTTGTAATTGTCTGTATTGAATAATCTTGAAAAATAACATTCATAAATTAGATAAATTTAATGCCATTGTATTTTTTTTTCCATAAATCAAAGTGTATCAAGGTATATCATATTTTAAAAATGTATAAAATGTATATTATATATAATAATGTACAATAGCTGAAAAGAAAAGTGACTAAACGTAAATATTTTCTATGTAGATATTTATGAAAAGGTAATTTTTCAAAAAAGAAAATAAGCTGGTAAAATAGCATACATATGGTGATATTTTTTGGATATGTCAAAGCACAATGTCATTTGAGAGAAAAAGAGAGGTGATTGACAGGCATATTGGAAGTTTGTAAGAAATGCTGCTTCTGCTGTTTTCTTCAACGGGTGGTGTCTTTTTTCACCGATCGTTCACCAAAGCAGCAGCATCAGCTAACAGGCTTATGAATTCTCCATTCAAGAATCTCTCGATTCAACTACATAAGATTTAATATCATGATGTATATTTAAGCTTTTCAACATATTTTGTCTGCATACCATGAAAATTCAATATACAAGGAATATAAATTTTCCGTAAGTTTCGAGAGACAGTGATAGAGAGAGGGAGGGAGATTGTAAGTATGTATCATGATATTATTATTAATATTAATCTTGTTGCTTGCTTGAATAAATCTTGAGGTTTGCTTCTGCTTCTTGATAAAATAATTTTGCAGGATCCAGGCTTGTGTGTAAAGATAGAAAGGTATTTGGTGCTGCACATGTTGACGGATAGCAAGCATCTCAAGGAATGTAAAGAGACGGTTCTGGAATCTTTTGCATATAAAGGAGATGGAATTTTCTCTCTGTGACCCGTACGTAAAGTTATGAGTATGAGAAAAGCTTGATTCTTGACTTCTTTATATGGCCAGCTACATATTCTCTCTGTAATATTAATGGCCCTTATATAGCAAACTGCAATCATGTAAAAATAGTAGAACATTTTGGCTCTATTGCAATTTTTTTTTCAAGTGATATATTATCAAACTATTCTTTTTATAAATGTATTTATTTCATTGTGTTAAATTTATCATAAGGTTAAATAAAAAATTTGGCATGAAAATTTGTTCAAAAGGATATACATGTATGTTTATTTTTTTTCAGATTTATTTAATGTAATATCAAAATATTGTAGCATCTATAATATTGGTTTGCTGTTTGTTATAAAACAGGAATAAATGCCAAATTTCTGTTTGCTTCATGCATATATTTTTTTCCTCTCAATAGAAGGAAGTATGCTTATATAGTTACTGCAAGGCTCAATGATAAATTTAACACTCTTTATGTAACGACTTATAAAATATATTTCAAAATAAATTATTAAATAAATTAATTACTTTGCTAACATAATTAATATTTATAATTATGTTAGCAAAGCATTTGTGATTTTAAAAGCATATATGGATTGATTATAATTATATTATTTAATATAATTATATCAAACAATACCCAGTATTTAATTAAAAACACAAAAGTAGTCATTGAAGTTTTTTACCTTCTGTTTTTAAATTAATTATTATAAAAATTAATTATTTTCTCATCATAATAATTAATGCAAGATAAAAATTATTACAGCTCTCCTTGATAGTTTAGAAAGGTCAAATGTCCATCGGTTTAATTACAACACTAACATGCAGAAATAGACAAATAAGTGATGAATATAATTAGTGAGTTTTGGTAATGTGAAGTGCGAATGAAATTATTGTATAATTATGCGAATTATGCGATGAAAAGTTAAAAATTAAAACTGAGATACAATTTTCCATTGTTAAAGCACAAGGATGTGCTCTTTCTAAAATTTCTTGTTGACTACGCTCGTTTGTTCCTAGTAAAATAATTAAATACAAATTTGAGAGAAGCTAAATTGTATTTTTATTATAATTATATTGTATTAATTGCATACCAGGATTAATATTATAAAACAATTTCCAGTAAAATATATTACAAACAATTATATTATAGTGTTAAATTTAAATCGATTTTAGTGAACCACAAAAACGTAATTAACGTTTAGATTAATACTAGATAGTTAATGAAGCTCGTATTTATTTATTTTTTGTTCATTTGACAACTATAGTGGTTTTACGTATATATTACTGAATTCAGAGAGAGAGAGAGAGAGAGAGGTGGCCATAGGGCGGTTGATGGCACACGGTAGTAATGTAATGAAATGTCGTACATTAGGTCGTGTAGTTGGACGGGGGATCCCATGCCATTTGATGCCGCCTCGCCTCCAACAACGTGTGGTCAATATTATGTAGGCGGTGTTATATTGGTGCTCATGTGATGACCTGGTGTACCACGTTTAGCACACCTGTCGAGCGATCATCTCCCGCGTGTGTGTAATAACGGAACCACGGTGTGATATAACAAAAAAGGTAACACGAAATATTTACAATGTTATGTACATGTAAATTTCGAATACGGGGAACAAATTTGGAAGGGCGTATATTTCACACTTTATAGTTTATAACTAATTAATTCATTTAAGATTAAGAATCAGTTACAAAATTTTGTTGTCGTCAACAACTATGAATATTATTTAGCTTTCATTAGCATGTCCATTTTTTTCCCGATAACAAGCAGTTTAAAAACATGAATAGACACCATCTTGTTACAACTAGAGACGTTTGTTTTGTTACAAGAGGCTTTATATAATGACAATCTGCTAACGATTGAAATATAAATTTATTCCAATAGTAATAATAAATAATAATAATATGGTTAAAAGTTAATTAATTAAGATGTATTTTTTTTTAATATTATGAAGTAAAAGTTTTCGTATGCAAAGTGTTTATAATCGTTAAAATTGTAAATATGGAGTAATTGCTTCATTTTCTGAAATAGGCTTAAATTTTAAATGTATTTAACATAAAAATTAAAACAATTCTAATTTTCGGTTACAGTTTTAGCTCATACGCACTGAATGTTTAATATAGTATGGTATTATATTATTTATAGGATATAATATAAAAAATAAGTGCCCGGTCATGATAAATATTAACAAAATTTTGGTGATTTCAAAACTATTATCATTGAGATGGAAGGGGGGAAAGTTAACAGAACTTTAACAGTGACCTTTTCTCTATCACATTAGCTAACTTGTTAACAAATATGTCACTTTGCAACACCCTGATGTCAGCAAGCTACCTCTCGATTACCACCACCCTTGCACCCCGACATCCTGGAACAAGGTCATAAAGGTCCTCATTCCGTCACGTCAAATATTTCGCAGCATCCTGTCCCAACATGACAGCAGGAAGTTTTCATTGCCCGCGTTAGCACAGACTAATTATCTGCCAGCATTGTTAGAAATGTAATTGCATTACGCATTTCATGTGTTATAATAATGAAAATTAGTTATGTTGGTATTTGTATGTTAATTATTACTTAAAATTATGTACTGTACAACAGAGACTGTTGACGTTTATGATGTACAACATTAAAAAAAAGAGGTTCATTTTTATTGGTACAACCAAAATATTTATACCCCTAAAATAACTACGTACTGTTAAAAACCTATTAAAAAAAGCAGTACAGGTTGTATTAAAATTTTCTGTAGAAAGGATGATGATTTTACTTATGGTCACCACAGTTCCCGTTAGATTCCTTCTATGCTAAACATCTGAAAACAAGTCTGCATGGATATCCGCATTGATTATTGCAATAATCAAAATCAATAAACTTATAGGCCTGGCTTAAATTTAGACCTCATCTATGCAATCGGGTGATAGATACTTGATATTAGCGTACATCAAGACAAAATTTGAAATAAATTATTCATATTAATATATGTGATTATATTTAAAAACTTATTTAGTGTCATAATTTTCAGAGAAATATAATTATGTTGTTATATATGCTATAATATTTTTAGTTTTTAAATTTACGTAAATTTCAAACTTAAATATACGGATTACATTGTTTTTTGTCGTGAAAGTTCGGAGGCGGAGGGGGGGGGGGGCTTTGTTCGACCAGTGAGGACCTTCGTTATAAAATGTCTACCAATAAATATGACGAAAACCAATATATACCATATTAAATGTAGCGATGTACGTACAATATTACAATACAAGGCATACAATAAATATATTTAATACTTAGGAAAATAATCAACAGAGTGTGTTTATTGACTTTATTGAAAGCATTATAATTATTTTACTCACCGTGTTACTGATAGCTGTCATCCAATCACTGAAACAAAACAATGAATTATTATTAGTGAAGTAAAATATTCAATTTAAATAAAATATAACGTACTGAATAATACTGTTAAAAATGATTGACACTTTTATAATTAATGAATATGATACGTTACTGTTGAAAATAATTTAATTATATTGTTTTTAGCAATATTACAAAAATATAAATATTGCAAAAATAAAATGTATAAAATTGTAAAACAATATTGATGATTTAATGAGCAAGAGGATAATTAAAATCTGTATATTTTTTATCCAAACCATAATAACATACGTGTATAGTACATAGGGAGTTTGATTATGTTCGAAATAAATTATTATTAATATTTTAAATTTTACATCTCTTTAGAATTTATCATAATGCAATAAATAGTTCAAAGCAAGCAGGTGGGACATAGATTTGGCAGGTAGCACAAGTTGAGAAATTGACCAATTCAGTGGCAGTAACGGTGGGAATATTTGAAATTCGAATGGACAACACATGAAAAAATTTTATTGCAGAAATGAATAGAAGGTACCAAATTATGCTACTCTGAATTTTTTCAGATTTTTTTGAAACCCAGAACTATTTTTAAATAATTATTGAGAGTGCGGCCACGCACCCTAGAGGCATCAATTGGCGTCTCGGTCCTATCCTTTTTATTAAAGATTCAGGGGTGCCAACTTAACTTACAGAACTTTCAGTAATTATTTAAAAATAGTTCCGGGTCTCAAAAAAATCTGAAAAAATTCAGAGTAGCATAATTTGGTGCCCTTTATTCATTCCTGCAATAAAAAATTTTCTTACAAGTATGTTATCCACTGTTGACTACAATATATTACTTAGGGTAATATATTGTACTATACTGTACATTTGTTTCAGTTGAAAAAGGGTTATATGTTATGCAACCAGCTAGGTATCGTACATAAATATAATGAGTATTGTAGACTTTAAGCACTTTTATAAGGTATACTCTTCCTTTGTATTAAATTTTATACTAATGTATAAATGGTTGCATATCTATACAACATTGATTACAAGGTTGCAATGGACATTTTATGACTGTTTGAGTGTCCTTTTTCACTCATGAATATTTCTTAAACAACAAAGTTAAAGTTAAAACTGTCATTCATAACTAATATGACCTGGGTTCAAATTTATAATAAATTATTAACGTTAGAATACATAATTTATCAATGCTATATTATATAAAATTTAATATTCTCTATTATTATAGTTACATTGCTTTAGTTTTAATCCAGTATGATTAGATTTGATCTGCTTGATCTTAAATGTAAGCTTGCAACTAAAGCAAACTATTGTAAAGCAAAGTCACTAACAATCTTCATTATTTATTCATAAAGACTAGGAATAATCCAGATTTTCTCTGCAATAAACAAGTTGCTACTTTGGTGAAGGTAGGTATAGGAGGGTGGGGGATGGTGTAGGGGCTCCAACGTAGGGGAAATACCCACGATATGAAAATACAATCTAATTAATTTTCTATTCCATCCAGAAGTAGTCGGAAGTGACAGATTTCTGACCTTACTTTTCATCCTTGAGATTTTTAAATTTACAGAATGATTTACCAAAAAATTACTGATAAAAATCTTGCACTTCCGGCTACTTCCGGAGCGAATTCCAAATTAATTTGTCTCTTTTACTACCTATCGCTTTCCTTCCTTTTCTGAATGTGTTTGTGGTATACATCCATCCAGTAAAACTATAATCTCGCTATATATTATGTCATATCACGTTAAAACATGCATGTTATTTGAGAAGAATTTTGTTAGTGGTTATTTTTGTCTACTTATGCTTTTAAAAAAACTGTAATATATTATAGCTCACATATCATAAGACCCTTGTATTTGACGAAGAAAAAAAAAACAAACATAGAAAATGTAGATTTATAGTAAAAGGAAAAAATCTTGGGAAGATTCTGTACACAATCGATATTCCAATGGCATGGATGGTAGTTTCTGATTCTAGGGTTGACGTTCGATACTGCCTTAGGTTAGGTCAATCCTCCTCCCCATGTATTTTCCCACAAACACGTACCATAGATTGACAAGAGTTTATCCTTAGGGGTGTAGTGCACCCTTCTCATACCAGTTTTGTGACCCGGCAAAAATTCTTTCTGCGTCGCTCCATTTTGGAATCACCCGTCCGTTTAGAAGAACTTAAATTTTATGTAAAACGGAGTGCAAGTAAAATATTATGTTTTAAAAATGTAACAATATTGAATTATTATTTTAATTTGTGAATGTTTCTACTCATTCATTGTCTATTTTTTTCGTGACACATAAAGAATCATATAAAATAAAGAAGCGAATATTTTGTGTTATTATTGTAATCAGAAAGTAATTTTCCAGGTATTGTTTACAATAATGACAGTTTTAATAATGTTTACGTAGTTTATAGAACCAAAACGTAAGGCAATATTGAGTCACATTTAAACTCAACATACTTCTGGAATATTATACTAATATAAAATCTGTAGTAAAATCTTCCATTTTGTTTTGTCAGAGTGAATGGAGTGACGGTTACATAAAAAATCTAAGATTCTACAGTCAACAATGGTCTGCTTGTTTATATCATTGCATTGATTGATTGAATTGGCTTCAAATTATTACAAATCAGTGCACGCCTTCAGGCACGGATCCAGAACCAAATTTCAGGGGGAGGGTGTCTCCATAAGGTGAAAAAATTGGAGTTGGAGAAACGCCTATATTGCCCATGTAAAATTCAATTGGGAGGAGAGGCTGAAGACCTCCCAGCCTTCCCTTCTGGATCCGCGCCTCCACGTTTTAAAGTCGATCAGCTGTTATGGTATACTTACTTGACCTCGTCCTCTGACTGGGCGAGGAACCAGTGCACCTTCTCCCTGCGACGAGTACCGAACGCCATCACCTGGGTCACGTGGCAGTGTCCGGGCAGATCGGGACGTCCGGGAATGCGAAGTGTCCAGTGGCTGACAGCCAGCAGTTCAGGAGCCTCCTTGACCAGAAGTGAGCCCTCAGGTTCTCCGCGACCCTTCTCCTTGAACCAGGCGAGTGTGCTGTCTTCGTACAGGACAACCCACTCCTCGCGCCATGCCTTGCCGAACAAGCGCTCTGAAACAGTCAGGAGACATAGGTTAATGACCTTGAACGGTGACCTTAAAATCTGACTGTCAACTTGTACCAAGAATATTTGATTATCAAATATAGATTTTATATCGGAAAAGATTTACACTTGAAGATTCATAATATATGCTATTCATATGCAGTACCAGGTGTTCATATGCAATATTATTATTACTTTATACTGATGTGAACCATTTATAAAGTATATAAAATTATTTTGTGTGGTGCATTATGAGCATATATTATTTTTTTTAGCAAAATTCTTGTCTTTTATGGTAGGCATTATCATTGATTTTATAAAGGTCACACTTTGTTGGTATATATGGATAAATTAGGCGGATATCCTCCAAACGGTCCAAGCCTGCACATCCTTGCCTATTATATGAGCTGATGGGACTCTGAGGTCTAATTATTCTCTTGTCTTTCTGAACTTCAATTAACGAGAATTAATGTTTCAACTTACCTTGCTAATAAATAACATTACTTATCGATGTAATGTAATTTAATCTATGTGCCATAGATATCAGCTTGTGACAGGGGTAGCCCGTAATGTCAATCAACGTCATAATTATGATTCTTAAAGGGTGCAACTTGTTACTTTAAATATTAATCACATAGAACTATTATGATTAATTAGTAATAAGATTATTATAATTATGACAACAATATGAGTTGTCCATTAACAATGAATTTTATGTATTGTGTGTGCATTTTTTTCAATCCTGAATTAACTAAATCAATCAAACAAAGAAATATCGTAGAAAAAAGACAAGTTGACTTTTGAAAATGCAATTAACTCAAATGTGCGTGTATTTTTATAATTAACTAGTGTGTTTTTGACAGTTTATTCGTAAAATATTCTATACAAGCATTAATATTTTATTATTTCTACTTCATACTTTTATCAAGCTCTGAAAATTACATTTAAAAGTTGTACGTATATACACACAAAAAAGCAACAACTTCAAACGATATTTCATTTAAATTATTTAAGGAATTTTTAATTAACAGAAGCTTTTAAAGTTTTATATTTTATAAATTACTTTGCGGTCGTTGAATGTTTATTTTTTTTTCAGTCAATATTTTCAATAATTGAAGAATCCAATGTATATTTTTATTTATTCTTTTTAATTTTACATGGGAAAACTTTTATGGTGAAATAAATATTTTATTAAAAGCCAAATAAAAAAAATAAATAATAATAAAATAAAAAAAATGATAAAAATGACATTTGTATTTTTTGTTACGTATTTCAGTTAACCAAGCAAAAACGGTTGAAAAACATTTGGCTTGAAAGTTGTCAAGTATTAAATTGTATTAATTTCACTAATTTTCTGCTACAACAAACAAGTACATTATTCATGTTAAATTATACTAACAGTAGAAACATAAATAACATTTAGAATACTACCAGTAATTTTTATTTATTACTCTTGTAAAATTTAAATTTTTTATGAATTTAAGAGCAGAGTCAAACTACATACCTCGCCTCCATGAAAAATGCAAAGATGCTGCTGCCATCTGTTAATTTCAAGGGACACGGCTGCACATTAAATTTATGTATGTATAATATATCCATTATAATGCTGTAAAATTATATTAATTAGAATCAGAGTCACTTGTAAATTACATAGTTTTTTCTAAATAAAGCCAAGCCAAAGAGAATTTTTATTTTATTTACTTCTTTTTAAACTCTCGGTTTTCAAATGTAAAGTCCAGCTCTTAGATTCGCTTCTTAGAAATATATTGAATTTCAGAGAAGTACTTGAAATTTTATTAAATTAATATCTCTTTTTGTTACAGTGATAAATCCAATAGAATTTAAGATATAAAATAAAAGTTATTCTATATTTGATGCAAATCAGATTCTATAAATTTCACAATAAAAATGGTGAAATGATTGATTCAGATTCAATGTAGTACATAAAAAATATTGTTGCAGTGTTGGCAACATTTCAACTGTGCATTGTCAGCGAGTGGTTATAAAATTGATGTTCTTATATCTTACTGTTCGTTCCAAACATTTTTTTCCAACTTTCCATTTTATGAAATTCAATTTGCAGTATACTTTTTGCTATCGTGATTCATCAGTAACACTCTTTACTTTGTGAGTAACAATTCTATACTAAGTCAATTTTATTATATTGTGAATTAGAAGCAAAATAATTTAAGAGTAGTATTAGGTCTGCTCGTAAATACACAATCAGAAAGAATCGATTATTTGTAATGAGCCTTATGTTCTATGTACAGAAGGTTCATCACAAATAATCGATTCTTTCTGGTTGTGTATTTACGAACAGACCTAAATATTTAGAACATGAAAGTGTTAAAAAAAATTAAATTTATAATTAATGGCATAACAGCTGAACATTGGATGAGTCAGAAGTGAAAATAAGCTACACTTATTTACTTTATTTTGTGCGTGATTTTAGACTGGAAAATGTTGTTAATAATATATGGTTACAATTTTATTTATGAGGTTTTTCCTTAAAATATGAAAATTGTAGGCACTTGCTATCTTGCTATAAATTTTGTGAGTTCCACCATGAAGTGTAGTAGGTTGTAATTTTAGCAAGCATTCCAACAATCTTATTAAAACCCATTATTACATAATAAAAATTTGCTTACATTTTTTCCTTCTCAATAATTATTTATTTCTCTCATCTTGTAAGGACTTAGCATTGATTTTATTTGTGTTACAATTGATTTGAGCCATGTTTTAAATGAATCATTAACAAAAAATATCGTATGTAAATCGCTTCAAGTCGCTAGAAACAAAAGATTTTTTTGCCTAACAAAATTTTGTCATTTCAGATATCAGATATTAATTAAAGTTGAAACAGCCGATACAAAAAAAAAAATTAATATAATCTAAAGTTATTTACATCCATGCTAGAAATTGCAATATTATAAAATCAAGGGACCCATGTAAACCTATTTTATAAGGATCTCGGTAAATATTGCAAATATTTATCCTTCATCAAGGTGATGAAAAGCACACCTTTATGTTTCCCGTCACTGGTTTACACTGTTTTATTGGAGCATTAAATATTAATAGTTTATTCTATAATAAGAAAAACAACATTTATGGTATATATTATAGTTATGTAGGTACTTTTTATAACACAACACATTTATGTTATATATAGCAAAAACACTGCTTCGTTCATTTATAGTTTGCAGTGGTTACGTTTTATTATATAGTGGCTACTTAAGTGTCTTAAAATATAACAAATTATAATTTTATTATTTTTATACTAGAGTAATATATTTTCTGTTTATTGCTTTTAACAGAAAACCTAAATTGCTTGGTAAATGGCTTTATATTTTTATACATGTTTTTGTTTTCATAGTAAGTGCCTGGCTTGATATTACGATCACAATCACCGACGGTAATTGAATTTTCATTAGATTGTTTATAACATCAAAAGCTGATTTTAATTAATATATTTCATATTCTTAATTTTTCAATTAAAAATAAACAAACCTATGTATTTAATTTAATTTTCACATTTTGAGATGCTTTCTAGTAATACCATATTCATGAAAAATAATAGAGTATTGTCCTCAATTTTTTTTATTGCAGAAATGGATAGAGGGTGCAAAGTTATGCTACCCTGATTTTTTTCAGATTTTTTAGAGCCCGGGAACTATTTTTAAAAAATTATTGAAAGTCTATTTCGTGACGTCACGAGACGCCGCTCCTTAAGAAAAAGATAGGACTTGCCGCCGCGTGACGTCACAAAAAGGACTTTCAATAATTTTTTAAAAATACTTCCAGGTCTCAAAAAAATCTGAAAAAAATCAGGGTAGCATAACTTTGCACGCTCTATCCATTTCTGCAATAAAAAAAATTGAGGACAATACTCCATTATTAAATTTAGGAAAATTGCAAACAAAAAATGATATATATGACACTCCAAATTTATTGTTTTAATTTATTTTATTCTTAAGTTATAATAAAAATTTCTTCTTTTATATTATTACATTGCAAATATTATTGAAGTTTTAGATTATGAGTTTTTTCCCGTGAAGTATTAGAAGATAGTTAAAGGTTCTCTTAATAGAGCGAATCGTATTAAGAAAAAAATAACATACAAATGTTTCACAAATATTTGAAACATATTTTGTCTTATTTTTTACATTTTAATAAAATATAATTAGTTACTGTTTTCAGCATATTTTATATGTAATTTTAATAACGACATACCAAAGAATATGAATGTAATATTTTTATATAGTAATGAAAATGCTCTCGACTCTCAACACAATTCTCATTTGCATTTTTTATTCTTTCTCGTCTTTAATATTCTGATGTATCTCGATAAAATTTTCCATTAAAAGTAATCAAAAATGATCTCATAACTTAAATTCGGTTCAATGTATATTTTTTTACATTCTTTATAATTAAATGACCATAAATACATTTACTCAAAAAAAGAAAAAAGTAAAATATATAATTTAAAAAAAAAATGGTTAAGTTGATGCAAGACAAAATTTTATAAGATTTATATTTTTGAAAAGTTTAAAGTGGTCTAGAAGTTTTGAGACCACTTTTATGTTGCCAGAGGGTAGGGGTGAAGTGTTTAGGTTGGAGGGGGGTGAGCTTGATGAGTCCTTCCGCCCCCGTAACTTCCTCTCTCGCAACCCTTCTCTCCTACTACCTTCCCCACCCATTTGGTCACTTTGCGATAACCCCCCCCTCCCCCCTTGCCCCGAACTTTTTAAAACTGACGAGAATTTGCAGGAAGAATCTCAAGTTGCGTGCGAGAGGAACTCAACTTTAAAAGTAAACGAAAGTAAAATTGTTTTAGTATTACGTCGTTGGAATTTAAATTATTTTTAGGAGTTAAATGGTGTTTAGAAATTAGTAATTAAAACTTAAGGTTAGAGAGAAATATAAAAATTAAATTCTATGTATATAGGTAGAGAAATTTTTTGATTAACTGCAAAACAAAAATGATATTTTGAGATTTTTCCAGTACGGAATAATAAATGCATAAATAATAATAATAGAGTGCATTTTAATTTTAAACGTCAATCAGAAAGATGTTATTTCAGTGAGTACAGTTTGCTAATTTAAAATTTTGACACGAATGTAGTCGAATGTAGATTATACTGTAGTTAATTGAAATAAAAAATCAGAGGAAATTTCTTTCTTTTTTTCGACGTAATTCTTCACTGCGTCCTCCTCTCTTCTCTTTTTTTTTTTTCTTCTATTTACGATGCACAGTCGTCGCCTCGGAAACTTTTCCTTTGCGGCCTTGCCCAGTAAAAATAACACAGATAATGATGATTAACAAGGTTGCAAGTTGAAAATTTCCAAGACGACGAGTGTACATAATGCAAAATCGTTGGGTCAGTGTAGGTTTATCATCACGTGATGATGTAACTGTTTCGAATAAACCAACTGTGCAAGTCTACAAAAAACTAATTATTGTCAAAGTAATATTATTTCGACTATGTGATATGCATACTCTATTATATGCTTGTACTTATTTTTGCGGTACATAGAATTTCTCATCCATATGTAGACATTTATCTTGTTTTCCACCCCTCTTTGGTATTAAATTTTAAATCGTACCTAACCTCAATCAATTCTGTAATTTTTCATTCGTAATTGTCGAACTGCTTGCTGAAAATAAATTGTTTAATAAATTAAGTTTTATTTATATAATTTATTAAATTATAATATTTTTTTTTGTAATTTGATACTTCTGTAAAATATTTATTAAGCTATATGAAGAAAATATCTTTTGTTTTAACTTAAAGTCATTAAATAAATAAAAGTTTTTGAATGTAATATAAACAGATTTAAGCATAAAAAGTACGTATAATATGCTTACTTAAATTACATTATCATATTAAAAAAAAAAAGATGTATATTCACGTACTGTGTCGTTTATTTAGAAATTTATTTCATAGCTTAAGTCTGAGATTGTTTTAATTATGAATAAGCTGGAACCAACCCTTTATATAATGTTGCTTAATAAAATACGATGGAGAAAGATTAAAAAAAAATAAATAAAAAAAATAAAACGCATACTGTAAAATAAAATAGGTACTGTTTTACTTCTACTTGTTTATGGAAAGCTTAATTTATTCTGTTTACTTTGTTTTGCTAAATTTATAATTGTGTATCATTTTATAAATAAAAAGACCATAAGTTGGAAGCTTAAAAGGCTCCTTTACTTTTAAAAAGCTTAGAATTTTTTGTAATTTTGTTTTATGATATCAGTTATTGTATTCGCAAAATAAGACAATTTAATACTGTAATCGTAAATTTTTGAAGATTCATATTTTTTAATGTTTTAACATTTATTTTAATGACCTCCTCTTTATGGATTGTTTCACATGGATGATGTTAACATTATTTTCAAGAATGCACGTGAAAATAGGTTATTGTATTACCCAATTATCTTTTAGCCAGATCCTTCTTTAGCCTCAAAATCAGAGGTTTAACCCCCTGCAACATATGCAACCTGTTTGACTCAAATGCTGAACAAATTGCCTATCTTCAAGGAGCGATATTAAAAATTTGAGGTGAATAAAAATATAGAACTTTATAGTTTAGCATATTTATTTTTCTTTTCAATATTATAGATTTAAGAATAGAAGTTCAATTTTGTTGTATTTTAAATCAATGACCAATAAATAATGATAAACTTTAAAAACGTCTAGCATTTTGTACTATATATATATATATATATATATATATATATATATATATATATATATATATATATATATATATATATAATTTAGTGTTCAAAACATTGTCAGCAGTAAGGTAGTAAAGTTGTAAAGAAAAAAAAAAGATAAAACAAAATAATTAAACCTATAATATTGAAAACATGCAAAAAGATATTTTGTGAGTAGTAGTACATTTGAAACGTACCAAAACAAAAGTTGGTTCTGAAAATAGTTCATTGCAAATAATTATTTATTGTTAGTAACTGCAATGAACATAATTAATTATGTATATTAATATTTTGGAAGAAGAAAGAGAGAGAGAAAATAACAACACCAACACTCAAGTAATAAAAAACGTTTCTCATCCTTTCACAAGAACAAAAGCTAGCTACTATATATAGTTTCCCCCTGTACCAAGAGAGTAAAGAGAGATAGTATAAATGCTTATATGTGCACATACAGTATAGTAGAAGTACATACCCGCAGGCAGGTCTACTTACTACACTGTCGTATGTTGTGTAGCCTGGAGAATAAAGGATATGACAAAACACAAGAGAGAGAGAGATAGTCGGCAACAATAGGCAGCTGGACCAGCAAAGTTAGAGGAGGAGGAAGAGACAGTCAGACATTACGCCGCAATTTCGAGTAGAGTGACTGACTCGGTTGAGCATCGTTGCAACGTAGTCGTAGAAAAAAGAAGAAAAACGCCAAGTTTAAGGGATGGGGCGCAAATTAAGGGACATAAAAAACAGCAATAAAGGAAGCAGGCTATGAGAAAAGAGTAGTGCAAGGAGGATAAATTGGCTGAGCTGGACCGTGAAACCACTGGAGCAAAGAAGCTGAGTCGTCATCGTGCTTCGTTTGTCTTCTTGGCCTCCACGCGTTGATGCGCTTGACACGTGCTCTCTTCTTTCTCTTGTACTTTTTTTTTTTTTGAACTCTCTGTCTCTCTCACACACACCAGAAGATTTAAATCAAACTTTTAAAAGAGTTTTATTGCGACATTGCAATTTTCATTGCGTCATAAAACAAAGTAATTAAAATGGGATCCAAATATATATAAAATTCACAGTCAATTAGGCTTTTCTAATGTGTTATCTTTATAGGCACGATTTATAAGAAGAGCTATATATACTGTATGTATTAAATTAGCTTAGGAAATCATAATATTTATATAATGATTTAAAAGTATTTTTTTTTTAAAATGATAGCCTTCTGCCTGCATGCTAGATTGTGTATTAATTCAACAAAATTGCTGCCTGTTTGTATTCATGCTGTTCAAAGTAGGCTGAGTGCATTTCTCATGCAATAAGATAATAAAAGGCCTTATTTATGTTAACGAGGTTTAGAGCTCAAGGTCCACTCTTTCAATTAGTTGCACCGAGAATGGCATAAAGGAGAGGCGAAAAAAGATTTTGAGGCCAAGTGATCCATTCCAGCATTTGCTTTACTTAAATGAAGAACCGTGAAAACCTAATTCAAGATGATTGGTAATAGAGGCATTGCCACCCATCAGGTGCCTTATAGAAATTACCAAATCTTGAAGAAAAAATGTGTAAGATTCAAATTTATTCTCAAAATTTATGTTTTTACAAGATTGAAGGCAATTACTTTAAAGCTAAAGTGTAAACTTAATTCAAGCTTTTTTTTTTTTTTTTAAGTTTGACAATATTTTATAAAGTTAGGAACAGTGAAAAACAAGAAAGGTAAAGGAAAAGAGGGTGCCGAAATGAGAGAATCTTTTCAAAAGTACAGGAAAAAAGTTAGAAAAATCTCGTCATAAAAAATAAAGAAGATGAAAGTTTCTTTTTATCAATATATGATAATGTTACCTCTGAACTTTTAGATTCTACAGGCTACTTTTCTTATAAAATAGAGAGGAGGAGTGGGAAAGAGAAAGAAAGTTTTATAACAATAGAATATATATTATGCATATATCTTTCCATGTATATTTATTTTAAAATCGATTGCATATTACTGTAATTTATTCAATCTAAATCGTTATAAAATTAAATTTAATGTAGTCTAATCGTGATTTCTTCCTATTGACCAATTTTAATCGATTTTCTTATTAAAGCAGGGGTGGAAGTAATGAGTTTAGACGTAGCGTGATATTTCTCTTGCTTCTGGAGCAAAGTTATAGCAGCTTGGTTAAATGAATTAATAAGCTGGCCAAAGCTGCTAAAATAATTTGGGAAATACTGCCATGTGTTGGCAAAGTAAGGCATGAACTGAAAACAGTCACTATACGTTTACATGGTGGTGTTTAATACGAATCCGTTGACGACGGATAATGTTATTCTTATGAGGCGTCGTCAACGGATACGTATTAAACACCGTCATGTAAACGTAGTGAGTGTCAAGTTGAAATAATTTATAAATCAGCTTCTATACTACACTATATATAATATTAAAGAAATAATTATAGTTTTTAACACAGTTGTTGTTAGTAGTTATGCGGAAATTGTTTTTAATATATATATATGTTAGCACCCAAAGCCGAATTCGGGCAAAAGCCGAAAAAAATGCTCACATCTAGTTCTGCGCATCACGAAATGAGCCAAAGCCGAAGTGAGGTTTATTTTCGGCTTTGGCGCATTTCATTTTGAACAAAACTAGATCTGCTCAAATCGAAATGCGCCAAAGCCGATATGAGATTTTACTTCGGCTTTGACGCATTTCATTTTGAGCAAAACTAGTTCTGCGCATCGCGGTTTGAGCAAAAGTCGAAATGATATTTTATTTCGGGTTTGGAGCAAAATTTTGAGCACATCTACTTTTGCTCAAAATAAAGATGATTTTAATTTTAATGATATTAATTTTAATTTTTTAAAAAGAAAAATAAAAAACTAAGACACTAAACTTATAATAAATATTATTAATATTGTGAACTAATATACATCTTTCAAGCGCTGTTTAAAAATAAATTAATTAGGGAAAAAATAATGACTTTAAAATGTAATCATACAGTATACGTACGTACATACCTTATAAAATATATCATAGAATGTGTTGTTTTTATAAAACACTCCACCATTTCTGACACTTAATTACTATATTTGATTATGTTTTTGTTAAATTAATAAATTTTTTGTTTTAAGAACTGCAGCTCAAATAAAATGGTCATATACGCCACACGTTTTGAAGTATTCTTTAGGTTCACTCGCCCTCACCATTAGAAATATTGTCATGCACGCACTTGTAAATTTCATAGTTCTATGTCTTAGAATTAGGCTATCATGCAATACAGGTTGTTATCGGTATACAACGAGATAAGAAAGTAGCCTTTACCTCTGCAATGAAGTTTAACCCCATTTGATTGCCGTAATATATGTTTATGTATTGTGGCTGCTAAAATGTTCGAAGAAATAGAACTATGAAATTTACAAGTGCGTGCATGACAATATTTCTAATGGTGAGAGCGAGTGAAACATGGTGAAACATAATCAAATATAGTAATTAAGTGTCAGAAATGGTGGAGTGTTTTATAAAAATAACACATTCTACAATATTTTTTATAAGGTATGTACGTACGCGTATATATTATACTGTATGATTACATTTTAAAGTCATTATTTTTTCCCTAATTAATTTATTTTTAAACAGCGCTTGAAAGATATTAGGTCACAATGTTAATAATATTTATTATAAGTTTAGTGTCTTTTAGTTTTTTTATTTTTCTTTTTAAAAAATTAAAATTAATATCATTAAAATTAAAATCATCATCTCGTCATTAAAATCATCTTTATTTTGCGCAAAACTAGATGTGCTCAAAATTTTGCTCCAAACCCGAAATAAAATATCATTTCGACTTTTGCTCAAACCGCGATGCGCAGAACTAGTTTTGCTCAAAATGAAATGCGCCAAAGCCGAAGTAAAATCTCATATCGGCTTTGGCGCATTTCGATTTGAGCAGATCTAGTTTTGTTCAAAATGAAATGCGCCAAAGCCGAAAATAAACCTCACTTCGGCTTTGGCTCATTTCGTGATGCGCAGAACTAGATGTGAGCATTTTTTTCGGCTTTTGCCCGAATTCGGCTTTGGGTGCTAACATATATATTAATTTTACAATAAAGATAATAACGAGACTACTGTAAAAATATACAGTATATATATACCTTTCAGGAACGAATATGTTTGTATATTTTTGTGGCAATACTAGAAAGACATCACTCATATATTATATACACATACTTATTTGAAAAATCAATTTACCAACAATACAACTAGGGGTGGGGTGTAAACTCGCCTACGCTCGTTTGGTTTCAAGTCTTTTAATTAATTTTGTCAATCATATGTTGCCATCTATATAAGTATTCAGTACGTGATATCATAACGGTATTTTAATGCAAAATGGACAACCTACATGAAATTTTTTTATTACAGAAATGAATTGAAGGTACCAAATTATGCTACTCTGATTTTTTCCAGATTTTTTTGAAACCCAGAACTATTTTTAAATAATTATTAAATGTGCTGCCACGCCCTCTGGAGGCGTCAACAGGCATCTCTGTCCTATCCTTTTTATTAACGATTCAGGGGTGCCAACTTAAATTACAGAACGTTCAATAATTATTTAGAAATAGTTGCAGGACTCATAAAAATCTAAAAAAATTCAGAGTAATTCAGAGTAGAGGTGGAGCGTGGCGTTATGCATTGACCGGTTCTCGTTAGATCACTGAAGTCAGGCTACGTCAAGCGTGGTTAATACTTGGATGGGTGAACATTTCAAGTATAAAAATACGCCGCTCCCTCCCTGGGATAAATTCGTCTTGCTTTCCACCCAGTGCAGTGATGCACTTCCAAAAATCTCTCAGCCATATGTTGACAGATATTATAGTGTTTTAAATTAGCGAAGATGAACAGGCTCAGATAACGACTCAGACGCAGTTGTTAGACCCCTACTATTTTATTATTATTTATTTCATTTTATTTAATAATTTTTTTAAGGAGTCAGACGCAGTTGTTAGGCCCCTATTATTTTATTATTATTTATTTTATTTTATTTTATTTAATAATTTTTTTAAGGAATTTGGGGAGATTCGAGTTAATTATTTTCTTAGGGTCCGGTCGTGTTCGAGCGAGCAAGGCAATGGGCTTACTCCGGACACTGCCCATCTTCAACACAAAGAGGTGGCCAGTTGTAATTAAACCTCGTAATGCTATGATGTACCGAACGCAAATTGCCCCTGAAAGTAGGCAACCACAACCTACATGCCCCTGAAAGTATGCAACCAGCATTAATTACACCTTAATTTGATAACCCCCCTAGACCTAATTGGGAGATGATCCGAGCATTATTTACGAAAATATTCGTTTTTATATAAAGTTATTATAAGTTACCCCTAAAGGTAGGCAACCTTCACTTACATGCCCCTGAAAGTATGCAACCCAACCAAACTTCCCCTGAAAGTATGCAACCACAATCTACATGCCCCTGAAAGTATGCAACCCGCATTACTTGCACCTTAATTTTATAACCCCCCCTAGACCTAATTGGGAGTAAATCCGAGCATTATTTACGAAAATAATCAATTTTATATAAAGTTATATTAATTAAGTCACACCTGAAAGTAGTTTGCTTGGAATGTGCTACCATATATGGCATCTCCATCTATGGGAAAAATATCGAACTTCTGAATGTCTACAATATCTGTGCTCACGTGATTCCATTTGCGGGCAGCCACCATCTTGAAACTATCTTACGCACATATGCGCGCACTTGCGCGGATATTCGCATGCGCATTTTCGCGGACCAATCTTCGCGCGAATTTCACATCACTGCACTGAGCAGTCAGATCCCCTTTTGCAATGTTGCCTCTAAACAGAAGCAGCCAATGGGATGGCAGCAGTCACACAAAGAAAGTTAATAAAGTATAATAATTTCAAAGCATTGACGATATGCAAAAGCTTCAGTCAATCCCAGTTAGCAGAACTCTTTCTACCAATGGTAGACTTGCATTTTTCCACCAACATTCAAACTTGAACGACAAAGAAGCTGTTGAAGTTGGTAACCATAAACTTTCCAATGGCAGGAAACACCACACTAAACTTTTTAGATACTGAATGGGTTTTCAGTACTTTTATTTTCACCTTACAGCAAGGACTTTTTAGAATTCAGTACATTAAATGGCTGAATTAATCCTTAATTCCAGTACTTTTCACTCTTTTCAGTACAAATTTTGTACTGAATTAAACAGGGTCAATTTAAGTACAAAAATTGTCCTTAGATTCAGTATCTAAAAGTTAAGTGTGACTGTATGTATAAAAAATGGAAAAAGTAGCACTAGTACGTTGTGCATTACATGTCTACGTATCAGAAAACACAAATCGAAACCAACGAAAAGATGAACTCAGGGAGGAGATCCCCTAGCCGTGGAGTCACGCGGCACAAGGTCACCCCGTGTCCACAATGTCCACATTTGTGATTCAAAGTGCATGATAGAGGGCCATAACACATCAAAGTGACACGTAATACGTCGCAATAGCATGACGTCCTCACTACACGGCCACGACAACACACCACGCACCAACACTCGAACACACGGTGATTCGAAACACAGACCACACGACACCGAAGAGCCCAAATTTCCAAACGTAACCTCACGGGCGGCGTGCGCTGCCGAAAGGGTGTCCGGTGTCCGGAACCGAACACGACTCGGCAGCAACAAAAGTTCACCGGGCAAAGACCTCCACCGGCCAAGGCCAGCGCAGGGCACCGGAAGAGCTCGGAGGCCGAAAAACCCCAAAAATCTAGATAAAAAAATTCACCCCCAGTCCCCCCCCGGACGTGGATTTTTATTATTTTCCCGGTTACGGCGGCCACCCCCGGGAACCCCCAGGAAAAGTTCCGTCGGGTTCCGACGAACCCAGACGCTCGCCCAAAGGAAGTGCGTCCCAGCATAGGAAAACGCTGGTTAATTTTGGGGTCCCGAAAGTGATGTTTAATAATAAGGATTAACATGTATTGTTTTCTACGTAAATTGAGTTATCCAGGTAACATATAGACACAAATGTTTGGATATCCAAGATAGCTTCTAGTATTATAACAGCTATAAATGATTTATTAGTATTATATCTTTCATCTACAATATAATGAACATAATGAACATATGCAGTCTTGAACTTTTTCATTATTCTACACAACTTTTCTTACTTTTCTTATATAATAATTAAATTAAAAAATGTTTTCTCGTGCTTCTTTCACCATTAGATCATTGGTATACACACTATATAAATATAAAAATATTACCGTTCAGAAGAGTAGAAAAGGTCCGTCTAGGAATCGAACCTGGGTCCATGATTTTCACGACTGATGCTTCTCTGCTGAGCTACCATATATAGGGGCTTTGTTTCTCTTCTACGCTTTTATATTATGCTAATGATCAGTTGACAGCTGTTACTTCTATTGCCACCCTGGTCAAACACCACGTTTGAAGGCAACTTTTCTTTTGAACATTAATATTTGGATTTATACAGTGCGTACCAAAAGTGAAAAAAAGCACGAGAGTATCATTTTCAATTAATACCGTTGGAGTATTACATCTTGTCTTCATTGACTTCTAAAAGATTTAAAAAGTAATTAAATACAATGAAAAAACACTCTTTTGAAGAAACGCTTCACTTAACTCAATAGTTCGTTACATTATTGAAGGAGTTCTTTGAAAGGAAAGTGTTTCGTGATTTCGTTGTAGTTGTGAATTGCGCGTGTAGAGCGAGAAAGGAGAATTGAAGTGAAGAAAAGCGAGTAATATTACAGGTACTAGAAACACTCACGTTATGGAGACTCTACTTTCATTTTTTTTTATAACATTTCGTTTTTAATGTTTTGGATGGTATTAAAAGTCACCAAGATATCAAAATTATAAAAAATAAGAGATTCATATGGTTGAACAACACAGGTAAAATTGTATTTACGGCAGTGAAATTATAAAACCCGTTTAGAAAAAAAAAAAAAAAAAAAAAAAATGTTTTTGCCAAGTGACAGACATGTTTTTTGATATTATTAATTTGTATTATTTAGT
Source organism: Siphlonurus alternatus (assembly GCA_949825025.1). NCBI lineage: Eukaryota > Metazoa > Arthropoda > Insecta > Ephemeroptera > Siphlonuridae > Siphlonurus > Siphlonurus alternatus. Next base: position 32,054,306 of record OX463780.1, on the reverse strand, counting down.
CCCACTAGAATGCTGGAGCCTTTTCCTTAAAATTTTGTATTCTACTCAAAATATCAACATGGTTAATTTGAAGTCTATGTAAAAATATTAAAAAAAGAAAGATTTGAATAGTTTATTAAATTTAAATATTAAATTTTTTGACAAAACGAATCTAAAATTCAGAATTACATGAAAAAATATACACAGATATTTCTTTTTTAAAAGCACTTCATTTCAATAAATTTATCGTACTACCGCTATTTTTAAATATCTTGCGATTGTGGAATTTGTGACATAATGACGGGAGCCTGATGTTTTAAATTATACTATAAAAAAAAGAAAATGTTGTCAAAATCAGATGAATTTAACTTATATCAAAGTTAATTTTTTTATAAGCTCTTTATTATTGACAGTAACAAAGTAACGTACTATAAATTATAATTAAAATTAATAGTGGATACATTTTTAGCATGAATTTTCTTTTACAATCTGCTTGGAATCAATCTTGAAGTCTGCTTAAAGACCTACGCTATTTTTGCAGTTAAATATTTATATGATAGCTGAAATATAATTTCAGTGGACATGATTCACGTAGAAGTCGTTATCCAGAAAGTTAATATCCAGCTTTCTTAATAATCGCGTTTAGTGCCAATTATTTAGGATGGAGCTAAACGCGTTTAGTTAGAAAACTGGGTAGCTCACATCGTGAATTGCGCCCATAAATATCGGCGTCTTGCATGGAAAAAAATAACTAATCGGTAAAGTTCATGCCCATCTTAATACTCATTACTCATTAGTTCTGTTTGTAAGCCCTGAACTGTGTAGGTTTTCTTCAAGCTATTTCCAGGATTTGTCATCATCAAAACTGTAATATCATAAAAGAAATTTAATTGTTTTTATTAGAGCAATATAACAGATATTGTATAATTCAACAACAATAGAATAATTTAAAACGATATTCAATGCGCTAATAAACATAACAATTCATATTGAATATGAATATTGAACTATTGTATTCTTTATAATCGGATTACCTAACCTGTAGTCTGTTTTGAATATATATATTACACGATAAATTGTATCATGTAATACATGCTTAAATGTATTGTGTCATATGTGGGTATAAATAATTATATTATGTTCATTTAAATCACATTTTAAGTGAAAATTCTTTAGTATATATTGGATTCAATAAATAAATAAAAATAAACAAATCATTATTTTCCTTATAATGCAGCCTTATAATGGCCTTATAATAAGGTCGACCGGGTGCAGAAAGTTGTAAAGTTCTTAGAATTAAAAATTTATACATACATGCGTTAGAATCTCTATATATATGTTTGTCTAATTCCAGCTGTTTCTTGTGTCGTAATCCAGGTGGACAAGTTTACATCAGTTGATAAAGGTCCTAATAATAATCTATGAAAAAAAAACAACAACTTATAAAATAGTTTCATCTTAAACAATTTTTCTAAATTTGAAGTTATTGAAAATTGTACTAAAATACAACGATAAAGCTTTTAAAAAAAAGAGGGGGAAAAAAACACAGAGTAAAATTTAAAATAAAAACAGCATCTTGAATATATCTTTAAGAAGAAATTACTAAGCGGGATTTGACATGAGGGGGATAGGGAGTGGGTCAATATTTACAAGAGAGCGCGTGGGTGACTCAATGACGTCTGTGAAATCTCCGCGGAGAAACGTTTTTCGTGACTCCACGGAAATCTCTCGTACAATAGAAACTGCAATATAAATTAATGACCTTTTTATTTCATAATATCAAACTTTTTATAGGCAATATACTTGTAAATAGTATACCATCATCCTGAAATAATATATAAATATAGTAACTTATAGGTATTATTCTTTTTTCTTGTATATTTAAATCTTATGAATAAATTATATGTAATTAAATTTGGAATGAATTTTGCAATATGAAAAGCTGCTTTAAGTTTCGTAGCTTTTGCAAACATTTTTCTTTTTTCAGGTAATGATTCAAAGCAAAAATTAGCATATATTTTAATAAAAATAAAAAAAAAAAAAAAATGAAAGGAAAGGAAAGGAAATGAAAGATTTCAACAAGGTTATCGAAGAAATATCGATCCCAAATATAAGATTTTTATGAAGTATGTTAATTTAATATACTCACAATTAATTTAGTCCCCTTTATAAGGTTTGAAATACGTTTATGTTTGCCTTTTCAAACATTTATGTTAATAGTTATTATTATTTTGCTACAAATTATTATACTCGTAACTACTCAACACGCAATCACGTAATCTTGTTCTGGCCCGGTTATTGTATTTTAATTATTCTTAGTCTTTATATCAGAAGAAGAATACCATCAGAAAGAGGGGGGATGAAGATAAAATGAAATAACTGCATGTATAATTAATTTGAGTCTAATTATCCCACTGAAGAGTGTTGATTTAGCTTATACTGAAAGTAATTATTTGATATGAGACGGGATTAGGAAGCCAATCAAATAAGCTAGTGTCAGAAGCAGACCTTCTTGATATTCAGAGTGGCATCTCTATTGAAGTGGCTGTATAATCTATTTGTGGAGAACAATATCCAATCTAGAGAAACAAAGACTTAAAAGAAGACTTAACAAAGTAATCAACGATTAATTAAAAATCAGAATGTTGTTTTTTTTAAAGTATTTTTTGAACTTTATTTTATTTAAAACACAGTCAGTTTATATTAGTAAAGGATTTGATTTAAATCTGAAATTAATATTCTTTGATATAATAAAAAAATAAAAATAGTTCAATGTATATTTAAAACTTGGTGATTAAATATGACTGTATATGTATTTTTTATTTCAACCACGAATGGAAAAGAAAGTTAATCTGTAAGTATTTATTAGAGACTTGTAATGATTTCTTTTTTCATTCAAATCCATTTATGATAAAATATTATTAACCAATTAACTATTTACATAATTTCAACCTTAGGTTAGGCAAATTGCTCAGCACATACAAGTTATGTACATAACTTTCAGGACGCAAGATGAGTTTTTTATTTCGCTTTCAGTGTAATGAGTGTACGTATCATTTTCATAACTACTCTACACCACCTAATTTTAAAATGGAAACTATAACACCATCTATGTATGAACAGCATGAGAGAGGTTCAAGATAATATGATGGCATTACATAGTGACAAGCGAATGACCAGTTAATTATGCGAATGTTTACATTGAGAAATTTGCTTCATGTGTGGTGAATGTGGCATGTTATAAGCATTGAATATCATTTCACTCTCCACCCCCCTTTCAACCTTTTCCCTCAGCAGCAAACAGCTAGTGCTGTCTAGTGCCCAGTTATCCCAGCAGTAACCTAGCTTGGTGTCGGTAATATCCCATGATACCGCCGCCCAGTGCTGACGTGGGGGAGAGAGGGAATGAGAGAGTGAAAGAGAGAGTGAAAGAGAGAGTGAGGAGAGAGAGAGAGAGAGAGAGAGAGAGAGAGAGAGAGAGAGAGAGAGAGAGAGAGAGAGAGAGAGAGAGAGAGAGAGCGAGAGAGAGAGAGAGAGAGAGAGAGCGAGGAGAGAGAGAAAGGGGGAGAATAAAGAGAGAGAGAGACTGGCTACACAATCTCGCCCTTAGGCACCACCCACACCACAAACCATGGCATAGCCAAGTAGGTGGTAACCTCTTGCATATATTTTAAGTACATTAATCGAACGATTTACATTGATGATTCACTATAATCTATGATTGACACATCAATAATTAAAGAGCATTTGTTAATACAATTATTTTATACATTGATTTTAAATATGTTAGAACCGTATTCTTTAAATAATAGGTTGATCATGTTTTCAATGGTGTACCTTATGGTTTAATATTTATAAAATTCTAGTTCTAATTTTAAGTTTACTATAAAAGTAACCCTTCAAAATTTATAACAAGATTACTATAAATAATATTGATCATCTTCAAGATGAATGAAGGCTACTTATTATATTATCATAAATTATTTTCAGAATTTTGATAATCTAAATTTATAATTTTACAAAAGCGTTTACTGAAAATGTAGTGCAATAGCAATATAATCTTATACAGTTTACATTAGGAAAATTATGTGATAAAAATAAAGCAACTTGATGTCCACTGATTGTGAGAGCATTAGGTTGCATATTTTTTAATTTATAATAATATATTAATTAAAATAACATTTTTAATTACTCAATGTTAATTATCATACCTGCGGGTGGTATTAATACGTACAGTACACAAAAAATTATAAATTATATACCATGAGATGCGAATTAAAATGAAACATTGGAAATGCATTGTATTTTTACATTCCTCGGGGACTTACAATTAAAGAAAAAAACATAGATAATGAATTTAGGTATTGGAAAATAGGGTTTTCATTTCAATTAACCACGTACTGTAATTTAAGAATATTATTATATTAGAAAAAAAAAGCAATGTTTTTTTCATGAAAAGTTTTTTTTAGTTAGAAAAAAATGATAATGAAATATTCATTATATTTTTATACATAATATTATTATAAAGAATGTAAAATTTTGTTAGTAACAGCCAACAGCCAACTTTTTATAATTTCTTAATTAGGTTACGACCCTTGCTTTTTTTAGGGTAGAAAACAAAAAAAAGTTCTGTGCTGTCGTCACCTACTTTACTTGTATGGAGAGCTCTCTTGGTGCTGAGAAATGTGTCAACAGACGTGTGCAGGGGAGGAATAAAACCCTCCATCAAACCGGCGTGAATGTTCCACCACCACCACAGGGAATGTATTATGCCGTATTTTGCCGCTGGCTGAGGTGCATAATGTGTAGAACCAAGCAAGCAAGGTGAGGTACACAATATAAAGGTTAAAAGATCCTAGTTTATTTTCTATATAAAATAATATATATCTTGAAAAATAGGTTAAAGTGGAAAAATGTGAATAAATTTTCTATGATGTGTTTTTATTTTTCTTATATTTTTTCCAATTTGTGTGAGATAAAAATAGAAGATTGGAATGTATAAAAAAAGTTTTTAATGGCTCGCATGAATACTTCATTATTGAAAGTCAATTTTATGACGTCACGAGGAGTCTGTCCTTAAGAAAAGGATAGGCGCTAAACGCCCGTGACGTCATAAAACTGACTTTCAATAATTTTTTTAAAAATAGTTCCCGCTCTCAAAAAAATCTGAAAAAATTCAGAGTAGCATAATTTGGTACCCTCTATCCATTTCTGCAATAAAAAAATATCATGCAAATTGTCCACTGTGATATTTATTTTAAGTTAATTTATGAATTTAAATAAAGAAATATATTTTTCCCTTGAAGTGTTTTGCATTTAATTTCTTAAATTCCTCTTGAAATTTGAATGAAAGTTACAAAAGCATGTAAAATAGTATTAAGTACACATAAATATTGCATAGCTTCAAACAAATTGTAAAAAAAAACTATGAGATTTAATACAAATTTTACAAGAACTCTACCGTATAGAAAAATTGGGTGCGATTCATGAAGAAGTTAGCCAGGTTTCTAACCACGTTTAGCTTAACCAAGTTTAACTATACCTGTTTTATGTGGTAAATCGTGGTTAAGTTAAACGTGGCTAGAAACCTGGTTTAACTGCTTCGTGAATCGCACCCATTTTTTTTTGTTTTTTATTGGTCATATTTTAATTTACAAGATCAGCCAAGGTTATTAATATAAACTTATTAGCCGATACAAAATACATAAATATGTTTCTTCAAGACCCTTAATAGAGTTATTATTGACTCTTTAATATTCTATACCTGTTTCTAAAATCAACAACACTTTTAATATTATTCATGGAGTATCAACCTCAATTTTTTTTATTGCAGGAATGGATAGAGGGTGCAAAGTTATGATACTCCGATTTTTTTCAGATTTTTTGGAGTCCGGGAACTATTTTTAAAAAATTATTGAAAGTTCTTTTTGTGACGTCACGAGACGCCGCCCCTTAAGAAAAAGATAGGGCTTGCCGCCGCGTGACGTCACAAAAAGAACTTTCAATACTTTTTTAAAAATACTTCCCGGGCTCAAAAAAATCTGAAAAAAATCAGAGTAGCATAACTTTTCACCCTCTATCCATATCTGCAATAAAAAAATTAAGGTCGATACTCCATTAGAGCATTTATAGTGTTAGTAGTGTTACCATGATAATTGCTTTGGATTAATTTAAGAGTTTATGATTTTTTACTATTAACACAATAATTTGATTTATAATTGTTGTGTTAAACAAAAAAGTAATATATATTGTAAATTTTAACATTAAAATAATACTAAAAGAGAAATATTTAAAGTTATTTTCATATAAATGAGATAAAAATACATTTCCCACATTCATTTTATAACACTTTCAACTTTACATATAACATCCCGTATAATATTTTTATCTTCTCAGGTGAAAGGATCGATGTCAACGTCGTTCTGACAGTTTCCTCACACCTGTTCACCCCCCCCCCCTCCGTGATAACTCGCATCGTGTGCCTCAGCAGCATACAAATGTGTATATGTGTCACTTCGTATATGATATATAACGAAACAAAGATAAGAGAACGAAATAATTCTAAAAAAATTGCTCTAAACCTTTTTAAGTATCAACTCAAACAATTGTATATATATATATATAATAATATACATATATTAGATCCATGCCACTCAAACTTTTGCATTTTAAACTTATATAATACTGAAAAAATAAAATAACAAACAAAATGATCTAATTTTTCTTCCTCTTTTAATCATACAATTGTACATACATCATATATTACCTATTCTTTAATTGATCCAAATAAATGAATCAGGAAATAATTAGTTATTTTGAAGTTTATTACAACAATATTATTATTTAATAATGGGTTGGCTGCACGGCCGATTTTAAGTGGCGGAAACGAAAGAGGAGGTGCTGAAATGCAGGTGTGAATTTTATGCGAATTTTTTGAGCACTGTAACTTTGTATAAATGCAGTTTTAAAAGATGCATTTCACCTGGAAGCCATCGCCTACCGCCTTTGACGTCATCGAAATGTCAGGTTCGGTTCACTATAGATATGCATACCTGTACTCACCTGCATAACAGGTAGCCAATCAGAAACAATCTAGCCAAAATTCAAAATTTCAAATGCCTAGCCTGATCGAAGTGGATGAGTTTTAAAACTTAAAAATGCACATTATTCCATGTACGCGTACTGTAAAAACACACTGGGAGATAAGTAATATTACAAACGTACCTTTCATCATATTTAAATAATAGAAATTGTTTCTCAAATAGTTTCATTTTATTGAAGAGAAGATGCAATATCAAGTCCTTCCACCACACTCTCTTTTTAAATGATTGGCGCCGTTAGCAGCAATCAGCCAATGAAAATGTGTAAATTTATCATACTGGACTCCTTCCGTATCTGCTGAATATCTATTGAATTATTATATTAAACCTAAAACTGAGTCTCTTTTCTTATCTACGAAGATAGTAGGATGCCGTAGAATTCATATTTAACTTTATTAAGACCCTTGAATCATAATTTTTAAATGTCTTTTCAACCCCCTATTTGCTGCTGCTAAAACCATTAGTGGAATGATTGAAAAATAAATACAGTTTTAATTTCAAAAATCCTAGCATGGGCGTCTGTGGCCTAGTGGAAGTACACTTGTCATCCACGCAGAAGTTTTAGGTTCAAATCCCCTCTGGGTCATTTTATATTTTTAGTAGCACGATGAAGTATATTTCACATTTTTAATGCAGACGGGGTAAAATAATATTATTATTTCTTACAATATAATTATATTATATTATTATAAGTCACACTTTTCCATATAAATACGCACTTCAAAAACTTTGCAAAAAAAAAAAAAAAAAAGCGTGTCATACAATGATAGAAAAATTAATAACAAATCATAAAAAACAAAACAATTTTACCCCGTCTAAATTAAAAATGTGAAATAAACTTCCTCGTGCTACTAAAAATATTAAATGACCCGAGGGGATTTGAACCTAAAACTTCTGCGTGGATGACAAGTGTACTTCCACTAGGCCACAGACGCCCATGCTAGGATTTTCGAAATTAAAACTGTATTTATTTTTCAATCATTCCACTAATGGTTTTAGCAGCAGCAAATAGGGGGTTGAAAAGACATTTAAAAATTATGATTCAAGGGTCTTAATAAAGTTAAATATGAATTCTACGGCATCCTACTATCTTCGTAGATAAGAAAAGTGACTCAGTTTTAGGTTTAATATAATAATTCAATAGATATTCAGCAGATACGGAAGGAGTCCAGTATGATAAATTTACACATTTTCATTGGCTGATTGCTGCTAACGGCGCCAATCATTTAAAAAGAGAGTGTGGTGGAAGGACTTGATATTGCATCTTCTCTTCAATAAAATGAAACTATTTGAGAAACAATTTCTATTATTTAAATATGATGAAAGGTATGTTTGTAATATTACTTATCTCCCAGTGTGTTTTTACAGTACGCGTACATGGAATAATGTGCATTTTTTAAGTTTTAAAACTCATCCACTTCGATCAGGCTAGGCATTTGAAATTTTGAATTTTGGCTAGATTGTTTCTGATTGGCTACCTGTTATGCAGGTGAGTACAGGCAGAGCAAACTTGAGTAGAAGGCCACAACACGACCGCGCCCACTTTTCAATAGCCGTCCTACTGAGCAGCAGGTTTGCGTGTAATCAAATGGGAGAGGACTTCACTTTGGTCGCGGTTTACGACAATTACGCTGTATGCTAGAGTTTTCAAAATGAAACAAGTTTAACTCTAATATAGTTTAATCTTACTGGACAACCTTTTTTTTCACGCAAAAACAATATTAATACACTTAAATTAAACTTTTATGAACCCGACTTCTGCTACTTCTGTTACATCTGCGCATGCGCCGGCATGCGCGAAGTAATAAAAGTCAGTTTACTGGCGATGACGTCATATGAACATTGAAAGCCTTTCTTCATAGCGAGTGACTTTCACTTTACTTAATTGCATTTTCTATACTTTGTATATATCAAGTAAAGTTATTTACTACATCGAAAATAATGTATGAAAGTTGATTCAAGTACTTTTGTAATTTCAATATTTCGTGACGTCATGATACATTACTAAAGCTTGGAAGATAGAACCAAGTTCCCGCCCTAACTTTACCGTCTTATTTCTCAAGAAGTATGATATTTATGAACTAAATAAAATAATTAGCAAACGGGAGACTACATTGAAGTATTATCGAACTACAAGACACCTTCATTAATATCAAGTAAATATTTAAAAAAAAAATATTTCCTCCCGATTACATTGCATGTTATTTTTTAAATTCCGGACGGCTAATGTCTCGACAGATGACGATCGCGCCGGCTGGGTTTTGGCCTCCTACTCAAGTACGCTCTGGTACAGGTATGCATATCTATAGTGAACCGAACCTGACATTTCGATGACGTCAAAGGCGGTAGGAAATGGCTTCCAGGTGAAATGCATATTTTAAAACTGCATTTATACAAAGTTACAGTGCTCAAAAAATTCGCATAAAATTCACACCTGCATTTCAGCACCTCCTCTTTCGTTTCCGCCACTTAAAATCGGCCGTGCAGCCAACCCATTTTAATAATATATTTATATATTTATAGCTTCAAATTTCATATTTACAATCTGATGGATATTTAGATTGATGTCAATTCCTTTATTAACAATTATTAATCATTCTCATTCTAAGCAATGGAGTATATTATATGTACACCTTTTTGATCATTTCATGTTGTCCGGTTATTAATATTATTTAGTATACCATTTTTTTTTTTACCTATTTTGATGCCTAACAAGTTGTCTAACTATGAGACAAGCTTAAAATGAATCTTCAGTGTTCACACTGAAACTAACAAAAAGTGTCCAACTTCCAGTATTAATTTAATCGAATTAAATTATTTAATTATTATTTAAATGCTAAATAATGAATTTTTGTTACCAATAACCAATAAATTTAACATTATTTTTTAATATTATTTTATTATTTAATTTGTGTTATATATGAGAATAGTGTAGAGCATTATATACATTATATCAATGAAATTAATTCTAAGTAAGTATATCATGTGTATTTCAAAATAATCTCATATCATTTTGTCTAATGTTATGTTTTAGGTAATTATTGTATATATTGGTATTTTAATTTTGATCATGCGCATAAAGAAAATTGTGGTTTTCAATGTTTACAATTTTGTGGTTAGCTTGTGTAAATATGTTTATATAGGAGATTGTTGGTGGTTTGTTAAATTGTAATATTAAAATAAATATATTTTCAAAATAATATATAAAATATTACTCAACATTTCCTACGAATGTTTTTAAAATTTTGTCAGCTGTGAAAAAATATGTGCTTAGGAAGCAATGTAGATATTATACATACATCTAACTTTAAAGGAACTAATTTTATATGAAAAATTCATATAGTTTAATGTAGAATATTTGCCTCCTGAGGTTCTCTTTGAAGTTTACTGTTCTGAAGTTTGCTCGCGGTGGTTATGTCGCCCACAGCTGCTCCCCCCCCCTTCCACTCCACTCACTATGCTGGAGTCACCGGATCTTGAGCCCACCCCCACGAGACACAAAGACAAAAGAATATTTTTTAAAGTCCAGGCAGTAGCGCCGAGGGAAAGAGATTTCTCTCTTCCTATCTACTAGAGTACTTCATGCAAGTAGATTCCAGATCAAAAATATGACGTCACAAGGTCTTACACAAATATCTTGTGTAGTATACTTTTTTTTTTAAGGTCAATATCGATATACCCTTTAAATTTACACTTGCATTTTAAGTGGATATGGTGTTCAGTAGTTGCAGTTAATAAGTCTTACAGTTGATTTACAGTTATAATTTAGAATAAATATGGGGGTTGCAAAAGTTTCCTACATGGCCATTGTTGTAGGGTTTGTTGCTATAATAGCCCTCTTTTAGTGACTAATGTTCATTTAAAATGAAATCTGTTTTTAGAGTAAGTTTAAAACAAAATTCAGTTAATTTAATGTAATGAAGTGCATAATTCAAAACTTTATTTAAATTTTATTAGGATTTCTAATCGCTGTAAAAGTTTAATATCATGTATCCAAACTTCTAGAAATACTGTATTAATATATACTGTATTTGATTCAATAAACAAATAATCTATAAAAATGGCAATTAAGAATTAGTGGGGGACATTCACAAAGCACTTTAACCCCCACTTTAGTCCCGATTTTTAACCCTGGTGCTAAACATGGTGCTAAACTATGAGCTTAACATGGTTAGCCCCTGGTTTAGTACCATGTTTAGCACCAGGGTTAAAAATCGGGGCTAAAGTGGGGGTTAAAGTGCTTTGTGAATGTCCCCCATTAATTGTTTTTATTTTTTTCTGGGTTGGTTTTTGTATCTTTGCATATAGCTTATTAAAAATTTAATATATAAAACTATGATAATGAACTAAAATTTAGTATTTATAAATTAATGGGTGCGATTCATGAAGCAGTTAGCCAGGTTTCTAGCCATGTTTAGCTTAACCACATTTAACTATACCTGTTTTACGTGTTAATAAACCACCTAGTTAAATGTGGTTAAGTTAAACGTGGTTAGAAATCTGGCTAACTGTTTCATGAATCGCGCCCACTATCTTGAGCAGCTTTTGGGATTAGATGTTAAAAATACATCAAAAGTGGAAATCTTACGAGGAAAAAAAAAAAGAAAAGTTTCACCCAAAATTGCATTGATAAACTTTCACTTTAAACCAGGCTTAATTTTTGTTGGCTTCAATTATTGCAAAATAAAATAATATTATTTAAATTTAATTCATATATATCATGCTTGCATTTGATAATCATATCTTTTTATATACGCTCTACTATCTAAACCAAATTCCAATGATGACGCAGTGTTCTAGTTAATGACTCGTATGATATAAAAATGACAGCAAGAGCTCGAGGGCTTGTCTTGGTTGAACACATCACAAAGTGATATGTCTCCAGCCATCCATGTGACACAATCGTTAGTTGATGTGACGTTATGCTTTAATTGAAATGATGATGTTTTTGCAATGTTAAATTTAATAATGTGTCACATTATTTTCTTTTTTATATAATGGCTTGTTAAAAAACTTTTTTTTTCTTCTATGTATTATTATTTTTCTTATAACTTCATTATAATTTTTATCTTATTCATTAAAAATTCTCATCCAATTATAATTTTTTTTCTTGTTTTTTTTTTTTTCTTTCTTTCTCTCTTCTTTAATTCCAATTAGTATTAAGTCAAATTGAAATGGCTCTAATAAAATTAATTAATTTAAAATCTGAAATAGGCATATCTTAAAATAAAAAGACAACTAATATGGTAAAAAGCATATTGCACTGTTGAAAAATACAAATTAAATTGTTAACTTATTTATTTTACCACTGTGTCTTGCGTGTTTTACAAGCGCATATTTACAGTACATGTTGTAATATAATATACCATGTAGATCGCAAGTACCTCGTTACTTTGTATAATATATAAAGTATATACTTTATATATAAATTTAGAACCGCGTATGTTGTGGATCTGGCGATGCAGCAACAAACCTCCTCTTACAGATTTACTTCATAGCCATATACTTTAGAGATTTGATCTCTTTATATTTTATAAAATCAGTATGTAAACTGCTCTCTAAAAAGTTTTCAATGGCCTGCCCTTATTGCTTATACAAATGTAGGAGACTAGCCATGCATGCAATCTTTGCATGAATTCGATAATAGTTCACCGCTGTTATATCTATATAACATATATTTATACAGATATAAATAAAGCTCTATACAGTTATCTATAGGAAGATAACGATGCAATAGTGATCCATTTTTTTTAGCTTATTTATATGTGTATTTATAAAGGTATTTGTTTATAATAATTTATTTTTGTAATAAATTATAAATTGAAATTAAATTTATTCTTTAGAACAATCAAAACTTAAATGATTTTTTAAGTTTTATTAATTTGTTTATATTGTATCATCAGTATCATTCAATACGCAGCAGTATCTTAAGTTTACACGATGCAGTACTATTTAAATTAAAAGATAAAAATTGAAGAATTCATATTATGCAATTGTGATTTTTGGGGTAATTAAAATTTTTCCTTTTATAATTATTACACATCAACACATCACATTTTTACTTAAAAAAATATTAACAGAAACTTAATAAAAGACATTAAACTGATAACGAACACCCCTATATAACTCGTCCCCACATGCGGAGTTGTTGTGACCAATTCTGTTATTTACTCAAGTAAAACAATGATAACTTAACAAAGAGAGCACACACGTGGGTAGAGAAGTTACCTCAATAATTGGGAGAGTCCTAGAATTGCTGCCAGGCCTTATCTAACAAACTCTCTATTCACACTGTAATGGTTAAACCTGGAATTTGAGGGGTTTTAACAGAGAAATTTTATATACTCTTGCTATTGTCAGTGTTAAAACGCAACGTGCTTCGGGCTTACAAATGTCTAAATACTAATTATATACACTAATAAAGTAACTAATGTAAGTTTTGAAAGCTATGTAATAAAATACAATTGTATTTTTTCTCATGCATCCTTATAGTTATGCAACTTTTGAAGCACTTCAGTAATGCGGGAAGTATAAATCTAGTTCTTGCAGGCGCTCTAATATTTTTTTTTTTTTTTTTTGCAATAAAAGTTACTTTCAATGCATGTTTAATACTTTTATAGAGATAAAAAAATATATCGGAAGTGCTACTGACTGCTTTTGCATCTATTGATGTCAAATGAATTAAAAAAAGAAATGTATTCAATATTAAAAACAAACAATTGACATTTATATATTTTTAAGTTTTTCAAATGTCTATAAAGTTTCACAGTTAAAGTGATATTCAGAGCAAGTAGTCAAGTTGGAAGTTATATAGTCATCAATAAGTTAGCAGACAGGCAAATCGTGTCCCGGTGGCATGACGAACAGTTTCACGCTCCTCGCATCTCCTGTGCTGCTCAGTGGTGGTACAACACATGGAGATGAGCTGTATGACGTCAGAACGGAATTATCAAAGGTGTGTGTATGTGGAGAGAAAAAAAGAGAGAGAGATCCCATGTGAGTGGGAGCCGCGTTCAAATCCTCTTTTCTCGGTTACGATGAGAAATCTTTACAGCTTCACTGAATAGTCATTCAGATTTTCTGCTGAACTCAATTTCAGTACATCATGCTTGACATATATAAAGAATATTTGAGTATCATTATCATCTGATGTATTCTTTTTTAGCTTATTTATTATTTAAAAAAGAATTTTTTGTTAATTGGTTAATTACTATAATTTTATATTTAATAGTGCGAGAAGTATTTTAAAAGTTAAAGCTTAACTGAACATTTTAACTGTTTTTTTTTTCTTCATTAAAAACACAACAATATTTTTGATAGTATTAATTGTGTGTTAATAACACTAATACATGAAATGACAATTTCACGATAAGTTGAATATTTCAATATATTAACCAATGGTAAAATACGTGTATAATGTATACTGTAAAGTTTCTGGGCAGGAGAATGTTCAAACTGCAAAAGTTTGTCTTTTGTGCGACGTACGTTGCGCAATTGTAGGCGACACCTTTTTTTCGCAATCAGCTTATTCAGGGATACCCTTGTTAATTCAATAAAAAGTTCAAAACTCAATTTATTATTCCTCTAGTTACAGCAAGTCATTACTACTTTCAATTATCGCTCCTTTCAGTTATAGTATCCCCCCCCTCTCCCGTTTTATAGTTATGCATATAAAAGATAATTTAAAATGCAAGTTTCACATGTTTTTTTTTTTCACTTTACTGAAATAAATAAAAAATGTCAGTGATAAAAAGTTGAGAAAAATAAGTTTGAGAATATTTATTTTCATAAAAAGGAAAAGGAATAAAGTTTTTAAATCTAAATTATAAAAACTTATGAATGTATATAATATTTTTTTTTAATTTTATATTTTAGATTATAAATTATTTTTTAATTTATCTTGTATAAATAGTTATATTTTTTAGATTATTTTTTAGAATTTTCCTATATAAAATTTGTTTCATTTGAGGAAATCATAAACAACTTCTTGTATATCAGGCACCCCCATATACATCATGTTATTATACAAAGTTGTAATATATTTGCAATATAATTATTATATACAGTATACTTTAATGCGTATGCAATTAAAATAAAGAATCATTTGTCAAATTAAAAAAAAATAAATAACAAGTTCTTATACGTCATACCTGGATTGTAAAAACAATATTTTGAAAAAATTCTCTTTTTGATATTATATATATGTATTTAATTGTCATGATCTAAGTTCGCCTATGTACAACCTAAACGATTAAATAAAAAAATTGAATTTGAAATGAAGTACATGTACGTACTTTCCCTTACTTTTTAGTTTTGAAAGAAAAATAAAAGAAGAAATCCACTGAAATTTTTGATCTGGTTAAAAATGTTACATGCCAAGTATGGTTCAAGGATTTTCAGCTGCTAGGAAAGATGACAGTTTCAGCCTCCTCCACGCGTCGTCTTTTAGTTTGTCAAGCGTCCCTCCAATCACCCTCCCTTCACCTCATCGTTGTGCGTGATTTCCGCTCCCGTGAGCACGTGGAGAAGCTTCTTGGCACATCTCTCTCGAGGACAAACATTGATACCTACTAATAACTGCAGAGCCCTAAATCCTGTGTGACATGATATTAAAAACATATTTCCCTTCACAACTTACAATTTTTTTTTCTTGTCACAGAAAATTTTGTTCAGTAACTATATTATAAACAAAACAGAGTTGATTAAATATTTCATGTTATACCTCTCTATTTTTTTTTGTATATAAATAAATTTTCTGTTAAATAAATTGGTTGATGACTTTGATGTTGTTGAAAAAGCAACTGTTGCCAATTTATTGTTCAGTGTGTATGTACATACAATTACGTTTCTTTACTGTGATTGTTGGCAAACATTTCTCTCTCCTACGTCTCTCACCCATCCCCTTCTTGACGCTTGAACGCGCACCAGTCGATAAATAAAAGACCATTATGACGGCAAACACAGGCAGAACGTGGAGATCCCAGGAAGATTTTACAGAAAATGAAATTTGGCAGATACAAAATCTCGTCGACGCTTGTGAAAATTTTCTTCGAAATTCAATAAAGTGGAAAAATTTGATTGTTGTTTTATTTATATCAGTCAATTTTCTATAATCAATCGAAAACATTATCAATATATGTATCATAAATATGCATTGCACCACTTCTTATTAATTAAATCAAACCAAACATTTCAACTCATAATTTGAAAAAGAATAAATTTTAAATGTTTATATTTTACGTTTGATCTTGTAATACTGTAATTATATAATAAAAAATTCTTTAATATAAATAGAAAGTAAATTAAATAATTTTAATATTTCTACAGCAAATTGAAAAATAATTTAACATAAACTTAAGCTGTTGAATATTAAATAAAATGAAAACTTCTTTTACAATAAAAATAGGTTACATTTATAAAGAAATAGAAATAATGTAAATCCCACGAGAATGCTACGAAAGCAAAGGCTTATTTACAGTACTGTAATTTTATTTTATTATTATTGGATTCAACGTTTATGTAAAAAATTATTGAGATAAAAATATATATAAAACTGCTATTGAAATTTCATTCGATAAAAGTTAGAAGTAAGTAGAAGAACAAAAATAAAAAAGGGAGTTTGGAAGAAACTGAAAGTCTCTAAATTGGTGTACTACATTTATATACGTTGTGCCGCCTATTATAAGGCGCCAGGGGAAATAAGGCTGCGAGCGAACGCTAGAAGGTAGCAACCAACAAGACTGCCTAGCTGTAACCATATACAATTCTCTATTTTACACGTTTAATATATAAAACAATTCACAATTTTTTCAAGTTACGTCAACTGAAGAAACGGGTTAAAATTGCCTAAAAAAAAAAAAATCATATCGATTGATTGAATTTTGAGAAATTATACAGAAATTTAATTTTTTTTAATTGCATTATAAGTAAAATTAAATTGCTATAAAAATGAAAAACTTAATTATTTAAAAAATGCATTCAGTCTTAATAAAGATTGAGTCCTTGCCATGGTTACATTTTAAAAATGTTAAAAAATTAATTGTAAATTTACTTTTATTGAGGTGTTGGATAAACTTGGGTAAGTAGAGTACCTGCATGTAACATTTATTAACTCATTCACAATAATTTTTACTTACAAAAATCCTTCGTTTCTATCAATGCGCCTTAAACAACTTGTCCTGACTTATTAAACATGGACATGATATGAGAGAGAGAGAGAGAGAGAGAGAGAGAGAGAGAGAGAGAGAGAGAGAGAGAGAGAGAGAGAGAGAGAGAGAGAGAGAGAGAGAGAGAGAGAGAGAGAGAGAGAGAGAGAGAATGTTATTTATTGCGACTCCTCCTGAAAGCTAATGTTATACACAACTTCTAATGGAGATTTTTAAAGTTTAATGACATTAAACTTAAAAAAGATGTGACGTATTCTCATATTAAATACACATGGCACAACGACTTAGTAGAAAAAAAAGGTTAAATAACGTTTTATATATACGGTTAAAAAAAATCCCATTTCAAATTTACAATTTTTTTTTGTGTTCACATTTTTTTACATTCATAATAATTATAACAGAAAGCAAATGTTACTTCGTTAAATTTACTGCAAAAAGTTTAAGTGTTAAAATATTCAGGACGGTAATTGAGTGTTTTTATAGTGTTACACATAATTTAGTGAAATCTAAAAATTGCCATTTCATTACATCATAAACATTGTATTGTAAACATTTTGATGGTCAGGCTTACAAGCTATTTTTGTCAATATGGTATGATTATAAATAGAAAATGATGTACAATTGACTTTAATTGTTTTTTTTTATATAATTTAAATAAATAAATCATCATCGTACAATACCATTACCATAAATCATTGAACTTCAAGTAATACAGGTGATCCGATCAAAAAATGGTCCTCTTTCATTTTAGTAAGTTATATTAAGTTATATATTATATAAAATAATATTTTTCAATAATTAATTAAAATTAAATTTTTTGATGGCCTCTCTCCTTTCGTATAAAGTTTATGTTTTTAGTTTTTATTAAGAAGTGACGCCCTTCGGTGTGTAGTTGGTAATTCCAAAAATTCTTAAAAAACAGAACAAATTACACTTATATAATAATTTTGTACAATACTATATTAACTCTATTTATTCTATCCTCTATTCATTCCATGCTTGAGTTTACTTGTGAAAAACAAGCACACAAAAATTAAAAACTAACATATGAAATACTTTTTATACAAAGGAATCATTTATCCTGCAATAAACTAATATTTGAAATCTTTTAACTGCTTCTCTATTTTTTTTTATATCTCTTTGCTTTCTTAAGATTGTTCTCCTGAGATTTTTTTTTATCTCTTCTAGCGATCTGTTTACCCAAGGACATCAGATAGATATATAACCAATAGAGTGACCCTAGGGAACTTAAGCTTAATGGAATGATAGAGAGGCTTCCATCTTGTTCATGAGGTGTGACCGTTCTTCCAACACGTCTCAAACAATTCCATGATAATTATTAATATCAGGTAACTTGAATTACATTAATAAAATCAATTTTTATCAAATAAATTTTGACTGAGAATCTGGCTTGAATTTTTATATAAAATACACTAGGGAAATTTTACTGAAAGTTTATGATTTATGACACTACTATATTTAAGTGAAGTATTGATGTAACCTCTTTTGTTTATTGGCATTGATACTAGCTAACTTTATCTTCAGACAGTGTGACAACTTCTCGTACATCTTCAGAAAAACTGTGAGGCGACGTAGTAGGTTGTGTTAGTACCCTTTTGGTGACTTTTTCAAAAACAAACTTTTTTTACTTGCATCAAGTTTTTTTTTTTTTTAAAAAAGAAAAAAAAATGTATCCGACTAGAACCTACCTACGACTAGAACCGATGTACCTTAAACTTATGTTCAACGAGTAGACAAATTTATTTGAAAACAATTTTTCTATTGCTATATAATATAATTATATTATTATATTCTTTTGAATAATTGAACTGAATAAAATTTAATTAACTTGTTAACTTGTTTAATTAAAGTATATAGAAAAGAATAAAACATTGACTAAAAAAGAAGCAAAATAAACTTAATTTTATAAGAAACGTTGGTTGTCATGGAAACAATTTTAGGAGCGATTTACAAAAGAGTTGCCCAGAAAAATAACCAGGTTTCTCACTATATATCCGCGTTCAGGGTCGTTGAACTCAGACTGATGATAACCATGATTGCTGAAAAACCGTAATGATTATCTTATTGTGATCACATCCATAATAATGATAATAATGTTATCAATGTTAACTTTTTACTTTTTTTTTTCTTTCGTCACCGGTATGCATAATACGTGCTACAAATTTAATTATAAGCGTTCGGAAGAAAAGAAATGTTCTCGGTCGAGAATTGAACACGAGACTTCTGGGTGTCAAAACTAAACTTGGACATGACATCCAGAGGTCTCGGGTGCAATTCCAGACCAAGAACATTCTTTTCTTCCCATCACTTATTTAATTGATGATCATCTGATGGAGTATCGTAAATTGTCTTCATTGACTATCTAAGATTTAAATAAAATAATTTATGAAATTGTAAAGAAAATCATATACAGTACGTGTTTTAATTTCATATTTGAAATTATATTAATTAACTTTGATAATTTGCAACATAATGCGAACTCATTTTATTGTACACAATAATACAATGAAAATTTCTTGCTTCTCTGTCCGAGTCTGTGTGTTAAAATTATCCAACTAAGCACTAAATAAAATCATCATACAATCACAAACGTGAAACTTTAGTAATTTGAATTACAAAGAGAAGTGATTTAGTCCTTTGTTACCATGTACAGTACAAACATACAAGAGACGCATTATATGATAGAGAGAATTTAAATCTGTCCAAATTATATACAGTACACTATAGTATACTATATAATATACGTTCTACTACATTTAGGTGCTATATATACTATAGTTGTACAGAATAAGCTTGCTACAATATAGCTGTTATAGTATATTTATTTACGACTCATTGCATTGCCACTAGCTACATTATCTCTCTCTCTCTCTCTCTCTCTCTCTCTCTCTCTCTCTCTCTCTCTCTCTCTCTCTCTCTCTCTCTCTCAAAGCTCTGATCTCCATATGTTGAATGTAGAAAAAGTTCGAATGGCTAGACTGGCTGGCTTTATGACTGTGTCTATGAAACTTACCACCATCGAATCCTTTGTTCACCTGAGGACCATATGAGAGCAGCTAAAACTTCAAAACTCCCCTCGATCATCAGCTGAACACCTCCTATTCTTTGAGTAATATTGATTTCAATCAATTGTGGCTTCATATACGGTAAAAGTTTAATTAATTTTAATGTACACTTTGGTATTTATACATACACCTGTATGTATTTGATATGGTATATTATCAAAATTAATTAAGAAAGACTTGTATGGTAAATTACTCTTTCTTGAACTTTTAAAATTTGATTATTATAGCTACAGAAAAATAAGAAACATCCCTTTCATACATTAGTAAAAGATCAGAGAAAATGTTTTTTTTTTTTTTTAGATCTTCGTGCATTGATTTTTGTTACTATAATATATATCTATACTATACTATATGTCTATTATATTCCTTAATAAATTTTCTTGTAACTACATTGAAAGTTATAAAAAAAAAAAATTGTGGAAATATTTATCACAACTAAAAATAATAAAATCTAAAATTTCATTAAACTTGAGGGAAGAAAAATTGTTCCATTTATAATAAAAGTTTAAAAACATACTAAAATTAGTTGCATATATTTTACTTTAAGTGAAGTTTGTAAAGCAATATATAAACCCTAGTTTTTCAACATTAAGGTTTATAAAAGAAGCTTTATCAGACTTATCATGTCTAAAATACACTATTGGGATTTAAAATGTAATGTTTTGGTTGCATTTTCTTTACTTTAATCCAACCTGTCCCGGTGAAGATCAAGATTCCAAGTAAACTGAGATTTAAAAGATTGGATTAATTCCCGCGCAATCTCAACCTCGGCACTTTTTTACACTTAAAGTTGACGTAATAGGATTTCAGTAAGAAATTCTACTGTATGACCCTTTTTTTATATAGTTCATTGTAACAGAAAATTTAAAGTTAATTTAAATATAAGTGTTACGTGCTTTATTTACCATAAAAAGATAAGTTCGTACATAAATTGAATCATGAATATTCTGCGTAAGGAAAATCTGATTTTCATTTAATTTTGATCGCACCTTTTTGTACTGCATTTTCAGTGCATTTAAAGAATTCCAAATATATTACATTTTAGATTTTTCGAAACAAAAATTGCTGTTACTCTATTTTGTACCAAATTGAGTATAAAAAATAAAAATAAAGTTAGAAAAACTTCAATAAATTCCTTGTGACACTATAATACAAAATTCGTTTTAAACATTATTAAATATTTTTACTCCCTCTATATTATAATAACTGGGACAAGATTTTTTTATGTATAAATAATAATATCTGTTTCTATATATTGCTTTGTATCTTCTTTTATGTTGAAAATCCATAAGTACCAACTGACTCGAAGAAACAAAGGAAAATATAAAAAAAGATGGTGAAAGAGGATTAAAGATGTCAGCGAAATAGACTCTGAATTGTGTTGTCCGTGGGACGGAGAGTAAAAAAGTAGAGAGACTAGTAGAATGCTGGCAGCAGAAAAAGTAGGTTACTGCTTCATATCTTGCCAGAAAGTGTGCCGTAGAAATCGATCTTTGCTCTTTGACATAACCTATCAATCATAGTCCAATAACATCATTAGAGATTAGCTCATTACTTATATTTGTTATCTCTGATGTGATTTTATTTTAACTTGTTTACTGATGATTTTGCAAAGGAAAAAAAAATGTAATATCTTTCTTTTTTTTTTTACATTAATGTAATAAAGACGAATTAACGATTTCTTAAAAAAAAAAAAACATGCCTGATAAGAAAATTGTCAATGCAGAAGTTATAAATCAAAATAAGAAAGTTGTAAAATGTCTTTTAAGCTTCCTTGATATTTTCATAAGTAAAAAGAACATAATTTGTGTTCTTATGTAATAGTATAATAAGATTGACACTAAATCTTATAATTATTTCTTTCAGTTTGCATGAAATTTATATTTACGACAAATAGATGCCATTTTTTTTTTTTTTTTAAGTTAAGGAAAAAAAAATATCAGGAGTAAACAGAAATCCAATCACTAGTTTTTCTTATAAAATATGTAACGCATATTGAGTTTCTAGTTTTCTGCTGGCTTGGTATGGTGATTTAGTAAATGAGATTTCAGAGCAGTGGAGGAAAAAAAAAAAAAGATTTTCTTCAACATTTATTGTATTTTGACTTGAAACATCGGCTACAGAACTTGCAAATATATTGATTTTCAAAGAAATATAAAAAATCATTTTTAATATTATTGCCAGAGATTTAAAATCTAATTTTCTTTCTAGTTTTTTTTTTAGTTTTTTTTTTATTTATTTTCGGCTACACTAGATTTTTAATTTGGAATTATAATTCCAAATTTTTGTGTGGAAGATCTTCGGATGTGATCTGAAATTCTTATACCCTTAATGTCAACTGAACTGTACAGACAATAATTATCGAAAGATTTCGTAGAGCAAAAATTTTTGTTTTCATATTTTAACTGCCGTCTCTTCTCATTTCATTATAAATTTCTAATTACTTTATATGGAATGTTAAATATTCTTGAGATATGTTAGTTTTGAAAATTAACATTTGTAAGATATATAATATATACGTGATTTCAAAACATTATAATTGCTAATGCTTTATGATATCTGATTTAATATTCAAGGCTTGCAAAATTAGTAAAGGAAATAATAATATCTTAGAGCATTAATTCAATTATTAAAGTCTTAATCAAATTTTCCGTATGACAAATCAAACATATCATATAAGGATTTTGATATCTCTCCAATAAAGTTTATATTATTTGTGATAAGATGATCAAGTTTTTAATTAGTTTATGGAAATAAGTTTATTGATAAGAAAGGAGAATTAATTTAATAAAAACTTTCTGTTATTAAATTGCTATATACATATATTGTAGTTTAATTAATGTAACTTTGTTTTCTAGAATATTGAAAACAACATTTTAAAAAACATTCATTAATCTGAATTTTGAAATTTAGCTGTCAAAGTTTTATATTTTGTATTATTCAGTTTATAGTGAAATTTATTATTCAATTTTCAGTATGAAATAACATTTAAATGCTCCAATAAAATTTTACCTTTTAAAACAAATAATTATTTTCATTTTAAAAATTCTTTTAAATTTAAATATATATCAATGTTTTACAACGCTTATTTTTCTTAAAAATAAAGTAAACCTTAAAAAAGTAAAGAGTATGTTTTCTCTCTCTTTTGTCCTATTTTTTTCAAACTGGTGTGATACGAGTGAAATATGCAAGGCATTTGCAGGCTCTGGAGATGTTACAGGGGCATGAATCAATGTGGTGCGTGGTAGTAACTGTAGTGCGTGTTGTATGTTGTGTTAGACAGCCTCGAGAGATTACAAAGTCCTAAGAGGGATTCGAGAAGCTACAAATTTAGTCAAGAAGAATGACTGGGGAAAAACAAATGCACGACGAAAAAGAAAAAGTCAGATTGCCAGAGACCAAACAAAAGAACATAAAATGGTTGGTTTCTATTGCCCGATAACAGACCTCGTGTGTCACATTTTCTAACGTTAAATGCAGCACAAACATGAAGAATTTATAATATATAACTGGGGAATTTACAATTTACTTTCCTTCAAATGTATAACGTATGATTTTCAATAATTCAAGGATATTTTAAAGATAATATTGTTTCTGTATAATACGAGTATATAATAATACTCCCATGAAATAATATTAAATGTTAATATTACGTTTTTTGTACGTGGAGTTAAATTTTCTGTAACATTAATATTAAAGAAAATTAATCTGCTTACTACAAAGTTATTAACAAAAACTTTTTTTTTATAGATATTATAATAAATTTTCTCAACTTTTATATTAAATAATTAATTTAATTTAAATATCCTTTGAGATAAACACTTTAAGAGGCTTAAAAATTAAATTAAAGTAGTGATGCTTTAGGAAGTGATATAAAAAACAAAAGAGAAATCGCTATTTTTTAAAAAAGGATACAAAAAAGAAGGAAGTCTGTACACTATAAAAAGGATACTGAAAAATTTCAAAGGCCAATGAAAAAAATGATGAAAAAATGAAATTATTGCAAATAATCATTACAACCCATGTAACAAGGATATGTTGCAACAACGGATTTAATCCATCTTCGGATCCGTTTTATATCGGTGGTCAAAATACGGTTTCAAGAGGTTTCCTAGGACCGGTATGTTTCCGTTGCGGAAACGTCGTGCAAAACAGCCAATAAAAACCTGTTCTGCAACCAAATTATTACAGGGGGGGGGGGATTTTTTTTTTTGACGCCAAAGATATTTTCTTGAATATTCGGCTCGTTTAGCTCGTCGTTTGTTTATATTAATTGAAAATTATTATTTTAAATAAAAATTTGCATATATAAAAATTATAAACGCCCTACAACTAATCTTTTTTTAAGCAATGGAGGCAAATGACTTTCTGCAAGTAATAAGTAAATTCTAGTTACTCACGAAAAATTGTTTCTGCTGTGCTATTAAAAATATTACACAAACACGTCATGTCAGTAATCACTTTAAAAATTACAACAATATTGCACTCTATATGAATTGTATACACTGCAATATTATAATTCCTTTATAAAATGAATTATAAAACGGGAGTTTCTTAACTTTTGAACACCGGCGGTACATAATAATAATTTAATACAGTTAAATTGGCATTCTACGCACACCATACATAGATAGGGAGTTTCAATTAATTGTACTTCAGGTAATTTTAAGTAAAATTTACTATATTACATATCACTTTGTGGCCACTGTAAAAGGTATATATTTAAACTAAAAATTAAATTAATGAGTACTGAAGTACAGTAAATATTAACACTTTCAATTAAACAAAACTCCCAATGCACTGTTCACACGTCCTATCTCTATAAAAAACATCGCGGACTAGAGGAAGAAAGGAGACTTTAGGCATCACATCTCGCCAAACAGCAGTTATTCAGAAACAGATGATCCCTTTCTTCCAATCAGATCGCGAGATGATTTCGTCATCATTGCCGGTTGTTAAATTTTAAATTAAATTTCGTTAAAACACATTAAATTTAATGTCTCCTCGCCGCGCCAGCTCCGGCGTCCGGCGTCTTTTCTCACGCCCACACATGATGCTGCTTGGCCGGTCGGCTGGATTGGCGCGATATCTTTTTTTTACCGTCTCTTTTCTCGACTTACAATATTTTTTCTCATTACATAAAATAATAATTTTTTTCCTGAATTTTACTGTGAAATAAGTTTGTAATATTAATATTATTTTGAAGAATCTTTTATTAGAGATATATATTTACAGTCCATATTTTTCTTAACTCAATAAAATTATGGAAAATTAATGTGGTAATTTTTTTAATTTTTTTTATATATTTTCACGTTATCCTAATTATTAACTTAAAAAAACAAGTTAATTACTATATCCGACGTTATTATTTATTTACATTATTTTGACTATAGTGCCGTGTTAAAAAAACTCATTGTCCGGAGATAAAAACGATTAAAAAATGTATAAATGTAGTTATTTTCGGAACGATTTTATATCGCATGAAAAACATATTTTCGATGTACGTCATTCATAAAAATAATATTCAAAGAATTTAAAAATAATTGGGTAAAATATTTAATAAAATCATTTTAGACCTGTCTTGATATTTATTTATCACATTTAAGCATAATTTTAGGAAACATTAATAAAAGGTTTTATAAACGTTCTATATGCAACGCAAAATTTTTAAAACCAAAACATCCAAAAAGTGACGTTGATTTTCCGTTATATGTTACATGGGTAAGTACTCAATGAAAAATGAAAAAAAAAAAATAATACTGTACTCGATCAACAATGAGGCTATTTTTACTCGTTTTGACGATTTTTCTGACCTTTTAAATAAATAACTTACATAACCATTATAAATTATAATGAGATTTTTCAAGACATATAATAGAAAAATTTATATGAAAAGAAATTTAGTCGAAGCAAATTACTAGGAATTAAGTACAAAATCATTCACTTAATTGTTATAACAATATTTTTATTCTTATAAATTATATATAATTTAAACTAATTATAAATTATATACTAATTTTCTAACGCAAATAAAATTATGTAATAAAAAACTATTAAAATTATTACTCTCATCTTTCTTTAATGTATTCATTTTTTTTAACAAAATATGTGTATTCAATTCTATCAACAAAAATGAAAAGAAAAATAATGAGATCTTCAGTAAATTTTTACATTGATATTAATGATGATACCATCACGTAAAAATAAAAATATTATGAAAATTGTAAGAGAGAGAGAGAGAGAGAGAGAGAGAGAGAGAGAGAGAGAGAGAGAGAGAGAGAGAGAGAGAGAGAGAGAGAGAGAGAGAGAGAGAGAGAGAGAGAGAGAGAGAGAGAGAGAGAGAGATATCCACACCTCACGTAACAGCTTGCGAGCTACGCAAATTCTCCGGCTGCTCGCGTGAAGAACGACGACAGAGCGGAGACAGGCGGGGTACAGCGGACACAAATGATGATGAAGAGTGGTTTGAGTACGCCGCAAACAGCGGGACTCACGAAAATTAGAGCAGGATGTTGCACTGTAACTGATGGCCAAGTTTCTTTCACACGAGCCCTAAATTTCTTTTTTTTTTTATATTTATATATAATAAATATTTTAGATAGATGAAGAGTACTACTGATATTTTGTTTGGAGAGTAAAAAGTAGGAGTATCCACAAATGTTGTGTTTTTGTCTGGTTCACATTAAATAAAATGAGATCACGTCTTATTGAAGATGAAGAAATCTTACGAAATTACGACTTTGATATAATCACGTTTTAATCGAGGAAGAAATTTGTTGTGTTTTTTTGAGGAAATAAAACGTCTATAGATTAAGTTTGGACTTGAGAATGATTTATTTTTATTTTTTTTTTTTACTAGAAGATGTCTTGTACGGCAAATTTATAAATATTTTATTGAAATTCATGATCTACATTATTTTATATTTTATTAAATTTAGTTTCTAGTTTCAAATACATCCTTTCTTCCATTTCTAATAAGGTTTGTATTTTATACTAATAAAAGCAATTCAACAGAATAACCTGCTTTAAAATGGTCGTTTGAAATTGTGCAATCAAGTAATGTATTGTGTATATGTATACCATTGTTTTTACTACATATATGAAAAAGTTGTTTTAACAGTTAAACTGTACATAGATAGTTTTTGTTCTGAATATTATTCAGAAAATATACATTTATAATAACATTTTACAGAGAAAAAGTTAATTAAATAAATAATAATAATTGTATAATACAATTGCATAAATACTAATTGTTTCGTAATATTATTAACATTAGATATAATTCAAGTTACAGGTGCTTGACCTCTGAAAAATGAAAACATATACTACACTCTCAGAAACATATATATATATATAACATTAAAGTTACAATAATATTTCATTCCACGATTTTAAATTAATTCTATTTGACAGCTATGGATTGTTTTCGAAAGTAGATTTTATTCCGTGAAAATTGTTCAGCTTATATTCTACTATTGTAAATATGAAACATATTTTCATGAATAATAAAATAACATGTCAAAGACATTTCGATATAGCTTTAAACATAGATTGTCAACAGTTTGTTATTTAAGAATATATTTATACAAATTAATAAAAAACGACAATACAAATTTAAATCGATGTAAAAATGTCATTTTATATATCTTTTGATTCAGTAGTCTAGAATTTCGTGATAAAAAAACGAGAAGAAATTTTAAATTAAAATTTTGCATGATTTTTATTATAATATTACTTATTATAATATTATTTTACTTTTATATAGAAGTCATAGAAATTTATGTTAAAATTATTTTTGCATTTTCTGCGGTGTCAATTCTTGATATGAAATGACGGAATGAATTAACGAATTACTTATCAATATGTAATGATGAAAATTTATTAAAAAGTAGACTAGCAATACGTTCTTGCTTTCCTGTCATAACTTTATAGTATTCTTATTTATATAACCTGCAATTTGAACTGCCTTGTAGAGACTCAACGTGAGGGAGAAGGAACGGAAACACGGGAAGGGCGGTGGCAGACGTAGCAGAAAACTCCTCCAGAAAAAGTATAAAAACTTACACATACATTGAAGTCCGGAAAAAAAAAATGTTGAATAAATCTAAACCCAAGTGAAGTTACAGTACGAAGTACCTTTCTGCAACATTGATATGAAGTAGTGGATCTTCAGCAAACTTTAATTTTGATAAAAAAAAATGTGTAAACATATTTTGATAAACAAGCATTGAAAGTATAATATATTTTATAAAGTTTTAGAGCAGTCATTTTGTAATACTTTTTAATCTTTTAACTTAAAATCAATGTATTTATTCAATCTCTAGCCTGTATGAATGTATATTTTTTAATTATACGTGTGGGTATATAAGCTATAACAATTTCCATGAAAATAAAATTTTCTTGTATGGAAAAATTGTATGCAAAATTGTACCTTGAAATACAGGCTAGTAAGGGATTAAAATGTATTTACATAAACATAATAATAATAATTTATTACGGGCCTAATATCTTTAAGAACCTCCAATGTGTACTTTGGGACCGTCACAACGTTATTTATACTTAGTTTGTGTTTGTGGTGACTTGGTAAAACATAAATTTTTTATATGTAAATAAATATTCTCCAAAATCTGCGTCTGTGATATTTCGTCCCTCGTCTGGAATAATGAATAATGGTTTTTCTGTCAACCATTATCAATTAGCTATCTTGCTATATTAGATGAGTGCAATTATGATCTGTAAATCGGTAAAGTGGACGTTCACATTTGAACTTATCTGCTATGCACATGATCATGGTAGCAGTTAGTTCATTATTCCGGACGAGGGACGTATATGTATAACAGCATTGCCAAAGATGAGTAACTTTTAATTGTCTCTCAAGCTACTGCAAAGGTATATAATGAAAGTTGTTCCTTAGTACGGATACTAAAGTTGGTCCACCAATGACCATACCGGTGCAAACACAAAGTTACCTGTGACTTGAAAGTGGCAACCAGCAGGTAAGAGCACATTAATCACTTTACAGTCTGTGTGTCTCTTCACCTAAACTAAAACTACATGTCAAGTAAATGACGACACGTTAAAATCATGTAAATTGTACATTTGTCGCCTTGGAAAATTTACCTTTGTGGCCGTACTAATCATCATGCCCCGTAAGAATAACATAAGGCATGGTGATGAACGAGGCTACAAGTGGAAAATTTTCCAAGGTAACGAGTGTAGTACAGAGTTAAAAGAAATTATTATTATATACGGTATCTGTTATTAAAAATCAATAAATTACATTGCCTAATAGAAGTAAATTATTTTTGGTATTTAAATTTAGTATTGTATATCAGTCAGAAAAATAAAAATAAAATATTTTGTTAACTCTATACCAGTTTCAATGTTCTTTCTTTATTTTTATGACTATAATACTATACCTTAGTGATGTCACAGTGTGTATTTTATGACATTGACTAAAGATTTTGTAGCTTTTTGTCCTAAAGCCATCTCAAAGTTATATATAGGTGGCTGCAGGACCGGTAAACTTGCGTCATTTTGTACGAACCAAGCTGACGACGCTTAACTTCCTCCTTTCTATCCTCAAATTTTATCACAATGACGTCACAACAAAAAAAAAAGGGGGTTAGGTCACTTAAGGTTAATGAGTTAGACACTTCCTACTTTAAGTGCTTTATA
The DNA here is from genome assembly GCA_949825025.1 of Siphlonurus alternatus. NCBI lineage: Eukaryota > Metazoa > Arthropoda > Insecta > Ephemeroptera > Siphlonuridae > Siphlonurus > Siphlonurus alternatus. Next base: position 32,024,297 of record OX463780.1, on the reverse strand, counting down.
ATCAAAATACTAAACATCATATTATATTTCCGTATTTCTATGTAATTAATATTTTTCATTAAATAAAAAAAGGTTTCTTTCTATAAAAATAATGTGTAGTATAAAAAAAAGCATTTATGCAAACTTCATTAATTATTTAGTGAATTGATTTATTCAACGTTACATTATTGAATATTGCCTTCCTTTAGCTATACGAACAACAAACAAAAATACAACATTTACTTATTTTATCATTTTTTTATACCAAGAAAAGGATTGTATTCCATACAAATTTCATTTTTTTCTTTCAATTTCAATCGTAGAAGAAAGAAAACCAAATATTTAATATACATATATAAAAAAAAAGTAAAAAATTACTGATATGTACAGTTTAAAAAATATTAAAAAACCTTTTATTTATTATTTTTTTTTTTTATAAATTAAGTTTTTCTTTTATCAAATGTCTGGTATACAACATTGAAGCTTAAAGTAAAAAGTTTTAAATTTCAATACTTCTTGTTTCAGTCAAGACAAGAAGATGAAATTCACTTCCAAGTCTATATAGAAATGCCTGCAGCAAATAAGTTTAAGTCGGAAAACTTTTGTCTGTAAAATGTATTGTAGCTTCAACATCTTGTCAGCATAATGCCATTCAAAGTCTGTGTGTTAACAAGTAATGCAGTTCATTTAAAAATACAACAATGGAACTTTAATATAAAAAAAATATAATTTTGTACTTACTTTTGTGACGAAGCAAATAGCCTCCTTTTACTTGTTTCACCATCCCTCCTGGAAACAAAACAAGCAACAATATAAATTATTATGTAACTTTGGAAAATTAGTTATATTTTAATTTTTGTTGTAGAACATAGTTATGAATATTGTTGCAGCGCATCTCACTAAATTTGACTGCAATTGTACACTAATAATATTAAAAAAAAAAAAAAAAACGAAACAAAGATTTTATTGTAGATGTTATTGTAGAAATTTTTTTGATAGTTTTTTTTTTAATGTTATGCAAAATCTAAATAATGATGAAACTATAAGATTTTTTTATTATATTAATCAATATATTGGTTTATTAAAAATCATAATACATAATATTTTATAATATTTATAGCAACAATATCTTTATATTCGTTATAGGTTTCATATAGTTCATGCTGCCAAGTATATTATATTATTAACGAAGACATGTCTTTCCAAATCATCTCGCCTTGTATTTAGGCAATTTCTTTAGCATCCAAGTTAAGGAAGTTGCATATACAGCAGAGGCAATGTGACGTCATTTACTTGAGGTTAAGTTTTAATGTTGTGGTGGCCACTTAATTATTTGAGTATATTATACTGCTAATAAATTATTACATTATAAGGACATCATAATGGCAATCTCCTCCTCCGTACCACTAAGGTTTTGTGTGTATATACAGATTACTCTGACTAATTGGCTCTAAAACATTCCAATTAGCTGTTCACTAAATAACAAAGTTAGCCACATTGAAAATTTTATTTGACTTTTGGTCAAATTTTTTTTTGTAAATACGGTTTTAGTCGTTATAACACTTTGTTATATTAAATTATAAATACATTTAAATGATTGATATATTACTATGTATTTTTCCACATGGATTAATTTTGCTATTTTTTAAAATTTAATACGTATAATCAAATTAATTATTATTTTTTTTAAAAAATTCATGATTGAAAACTGTAATATAAAGATTAAATTGTCATTTTATAAATTGAAATATAATCCATAACTTTTTTAATAAAATAATCCAAATTTTATATTTTGATCTGAACGCATAGTTAATAAGCTGTCAAATTGAAAGGGCAATACATCAAGAGAGAGAGAGAGAGAGAGAGAGAGAGAGAGAGAGAGAGAGAGAGAGAGAGAGAGAGAGAGAGAGAGAGAGAGAGAGAGAGAGAGAGAGAGAGAGAGAGAGAGAGAGAGAGAGCTCACGTTCCGTGCCCAGCAGATTTATGTCAAAATCATTCATACGTACCAAAAGTTACGCCTATTCACAGAACGTGACATTTCATGTGTGAGCAGGTTTTCTAAATTTTTACTTTGTTTTATAATATGTTCTGTTGGTGATGGATTTATTTTTTATTTGCGTGTTACATCTGTTGCAAATGTAGTTCACTTTTAACGCACTCGATCAGTTTTCGTAGCCAGAAATTGTATACTATTATAAAAGTATAAAACATTTTATTGTTTTGTTATTTATTAGTTCAATTTTTAGTTTAATCCTATAGACAATACGGTATGAGCATGGATCGCGTCATTTTGATACAAATATAAAAATACATAAAACACTCTTAATTTTAAATTAACTAGAATTAAAATTTTTTTCAATAAAATTTTTATTCAATAAAGACAATTAAGAATAATAAACTTACAATGTGAATTTAATTGTATATAAGTATGAGAATAAAAATAATTATATTCAATATAATTATAACAAATTGTACTAAAAATTTGCACCAGGAAATTATTGAAATCGTATTTTTGAAAAACAAATCTGTTTTAGATTTGCTTTTAGAGTTTTTAACTAAAAAAAAAATCAATAGCATTACTTAAAACATGCTTTTAAAAATACCATGACATCTGTTTAAATAAAGTATTATAACATAACGGAAATTTTAATTTAGATTTTTTAGATTATAATATAATATACAATATTTTACCTCAACCAAAACAATAGCATTATAGCTAAATTATAATCCTATATAATCTCTTTCTAATTAAATTTTATGAAAAAACAAGGAGGAAAAGGTTATTAGACGGCGACTAATTTATTGGTAAATATGCATGTGATATTATTTTCTGCTTCAGATTAAGTTCAAGAAAATTGAGATATTATGTTTTCATGGCAGATTATCAATATTCAAGATTATAGAAAAGTTATTATACCATAAAATGGCTGAGTTTTATTTGACTCTTGCTCCTTTTTGCATGCAAACTTGTAACAGAAAAGTCAGAAAAGCAAACAACATGAAATCATGCTAATGTTGCTAAGCGAAGAAATAACCTATAATTCATTTCATTGTGATAACATTAATTACAGCTACAGTATATTATGTTTCTTATAAATATTTAGATGTTGAAAAAAAAAAAAAAGAATTATACCAGTTACTTAACATAAACCATCGAAAAGAAACTGAGAAACTTTATTTCTTTTTTCACTTGAACATTAAAATTTTAGAAACTTCGATTCTGTATATTTATTTATGTTCAAATTCACTGAAAGTGGATTATTTTAGCCAACATTGTTCTCCGGAAAAGCATCGTATTAGAGTGTGTGGTGTTACACCAAGGGAAATGTCGAGAGTTGGGGAACTTGAAAGAAGGGGGAGGGGGGCGCTGATTGTGCGACCCTCGTGATCCGGGACACAACAATAACCCACACAGTAAAGTCAACAATAGGTGCCAAAAAACAAAGCTTGTTTGTTTTTAAAAAAAAAAAAAAAAAAAAAAAGAGAGCAAAATGTTCCTCGACTGGCAATAACTTTATGAAGCCAACGAAGAACATATATAACAACGAGCGCGGAGAGAAATACATCAGGGCCAAGCTATACAAGCATGACAAATATATTGTATATACTGAAGTTATAAACTCAACTATCAAATGTTTTAGAAACTTAATATTCTATGATTTGTTTGTAATATTATTAAGTTGTATAAAGTTTTAAAGGCATTGCATGCACGTGTCAATTTCTATATTCTCTCTCTCTCTCTCTCTCTCTCTCTCTCTCTCTCTCTCTTTGTATTACTTTACTTATACATTATATTAACATAAATTCATTCTTAGATAATATAGAGTTACTGTTAGCAAACACAATAATGTATGCAAATAAATGCAACTGTATTTTGCGTTGCAAAAGTAACGATACATAGCTCCAGGCTGATTACTTTACATAGGAATATCAACATGCATGCATTGTTTGGAATACTGCGTATAATAGTGATGTACGTTTTAAGATCAAAAACATATATCTGCATACTTTTTTACATAAAGAAAACTTAGTAACAGTTAATAGGTTAAGGGTAAGGTAACGCCACCAATGTTAAAAAAAATCCCTCTCACAAAAATTCTGAAAAAAATTTAAAATGTTCTCCTCTACACCCCCTATCAGTAGCTTAAATATCAGGTATATAAATACGATCTAGTTTTTGAGTTATGAATTTTTAAAGTTGACCAATTTAACATGGGAGTTTCATTTCTCCATGTTAAAGTAGTCAACTTTAAAAATTTATAACTCAAAAACTAGATCGTATTTGTATACCTGATATTTTAGGTACTGATAGGGGGTATAGAGGAGAACATTTTAAATTTTTTTCAGAATTTTTGTGAGAGGGATTTTTTTTTAACATTGGTGGCGTTACCTTACCCTTAATACATAAATATTTCATAAAATTAATTTACTTAAAAAATAGTACAATTTTAATAAGTTTTTGATGATTTAATTGATAGAGTAATGGAATAAATAATAATAATAATAATAATAATAATAATAATAATAATAATAATAATAATAATAATAATAATAATAATAATAATAATAATAAATAACAGCAAATTGTACAGCAAATATTGTACAATTTTGTTTTATTTAAATTTTATTTAAATTTATTGAATAATAATATCAAACATATTAAATGAAGTCTTCCATAAATATTTACACGACGATCTTTCATCTTTCCTACAGTATATTTTTAAAAATTTACATTTCATCTTGTCCCAGAATTAAAAAAAAAAAAAAGAAGCCTTTTTTTTTTTCTCGCACGAAAATATAGAGCCTGCTAAAATTTGACTTGCTAATTTGTACTACTTGAAAAATAAAAAATATAGTTCATTCAAAATGTTGGTATTATATAGTCAATACATGACCGATGAGAATTTTTACATTACGAATATATTTTTAGAGTGATTGGATGAAAGAGATGGAAATGTGTATATGTATATAAAAGAAAGAAAAAAAAAAAAACACATTTAACATATTGAGAGAAGAATATTTTCCTCTATTTTCTGTTTATTCAGCAAAGTAAAAATAAAAAATATACATCATATTATTTTTATTTTTTTTATGCAAGATTTTTTTTTTTTTTAATAAGCTATAAAGAGATCTATGCAATCACTTTTTCATTAGCTGCAGATTCTTTTCTTTGACCTCTGTTCTCTCAACTACGCATTGAATTGCATGAGTTGTGAAGATGCTTGAGCTAACACTATATGACTTGTGACAGGGACTTTTCTCATCTTCATTTATATGAACCGTTTGAAGTTGAAATTCTTGACGTCGTGACTAACGTTATACATAAAAATTAAACTACCTTTGACACAAAGAGGAGAGGTCCATTAAAAGTATATGCATGCCTTATGTTTTTATAGTACTTGCAGATGACAGGCATTCGCACTAAAGCTTGCATATTATTGTTGATATAATAATTTATTGTTTTATATAAATAGAAAATTGTTATTTACATTTATATGGATAAAATAATGCTGTGTTATGTAATTTTTTAATAAAAACACTTCAGAAAAAACAATATAAACATAACATAGAAATATAATGAATGGAAATGAAAGGTAAACAGAAATTGTAACATAACAATTAATCGATTTATTACGAAAAACGTCAGCAAAGTTAATAAATAATAAGCTGGGGAGAATAGAATATTTTTGGAAGCATGACTAATATGAAATATAAAGTATAAATAGTCCACTACGAATAATGGTAATAAAAAATTAAAGCTAAATTTATTTCATTTAACAGAACGAACACATGATGCATACTGTACAATATATATATATATTATATATAAATATATATAAAAAAAAAATAAATGAAAATTTATATATTTTTTCAATTGTATCATATAAGTTTTTTAGTTTTTTTCTCATTATAACCATGTTATAAATTTTCATATATAACTAATTAATACATGTATATGATAAAAAATTAATATTTTTGTTAATTAATTATTATAAATATGTAACTGCAGCCCCAAAAAATAACGAAGCGTGCTATTCATGGGGGGGAAGAGGTAACCAGGTTTCTCATTAAGTGCGATTAGCGTCATCTTAATGCCACAAAACACGGATAGTGAGAAATAGTGAGAAAACTGGTTATTTTGATGGATAAATCCTTCGTGAATTGCGTGAATAAGAATTTAATTTGAATGTCACTCTTAATCAAATGAAAATCACACATTGTACAGATAATGGAACAAATAATTTAATATTGACTTACATTTAACGTATTCCTAGAAAATTAATTTGTAACTCCCAATATCTGTTCTGATTGTAAGCATGCAATGAAACAATCAACACAGAACAGAATTCCCTGGAGTTCTAGGCTTCTATTCTGGTTCTCTTTCACTCCACCCCCTTCTCTTTCCCTTTTAGACTACGGATATTGGTGTCCCATCAATGCTAATCAAGATAGACGGGTGACATTTTAGTCTAAGAGAATAGATCAAAGTTCAGCTGTAACAAACTTAACAGAGTATAAAAGAAAGTGAAATTGTTTTGCCTCTTTAATAATCTTATCTTAACAAGAGACTAACATTTATTCAAGTAATAAACATTTTTATTAAATGATTTGATGTGTCTGAAAACAAATAATTAATTTTTCTATATATTATAAGATTATTTTATGACACTTTTTTCAACTTGATTTCTTGTTTAATGCTGAAAGTCTGAACCAAATGAATAAAAAAAATATTACCAGACCTAACCGTCTATGTTTGAACATGAAATATTTTATAAACAATTTAATTAATTATTAACAACAGTCAGCTATGGAAATATAATCAAAAATACTTCTACGATTAATAAATTAATGCAATAGAGTTAAGACAGCAAAGCAACGAAGAGACTTTTTTTTTATTCTTTATTAATTGCAATGTTAAATTAAGTACTGCACTTCCAGTTCTTTGAAAAAAGCTATTGTGTCCAGCCTGAAAGAGGTTTCCACATTTCCCTTACTTGTTAGTGCACTGGTAAATTTCAGGATAAATTTTCAACCCGTTCTGAATGAACCAACGAAATGCATAAGTTAATTATAGAATTTCAGAAGGCTCTGGTTGTAAACTAATTAAGTAGAAGTACCCAATTGTGGTTTAATACATAAGAAAAAGTAATTTATTAATATTATTAGAACGTTTTTTTTTTTTTTTTTTTTCATGAATAAAATTTTAAAATATGTTAAACTGATCCTGCTCCATCATCATGGCTGGTTTGATGTGTGCTCGAGAGAATTACCTCCCCCCCCCCCCAACGTTCCCCAGATGTCATCTCCTTCTCAATTTGCTAGTCTGAAGAGTAAAGGCTTGACGTTAAATCTTGGGGGGATTGTGTATGATCCATCATTTGTATGAAACTATGGCAAAGTGCCATCACCAAGCATAGACTCTAGCTATCTCATATAACGTACATAAAGTCTTTAAAGTTTAGCATACATGTATATATCTATATTATTATAAAATAGAACGAAATGGAGACTCATTTTGCATATGTTTTACTTTTTTTTTTCTTAAGATATGACTTTTATGTAAAAAATGTATTTTTGTATATATTTTTTAAAATTTTCATAAAAAAATGATTTGGACGTATGTCATGTATTATTTTTTTTAAACAGAAACTAATAATAAAGTTGATTTTATTACATTTTTTAAAATAGAAAATATGTTCTAAAATTAATACAAATAATGATTAAAATATATCTTTATTGAAAAATAGCATCATAAAATATGAAAAATCAACAACAATACTCTATATATGGCAAAATATTTTGCTATATTGTATAAAATAGCGTGCCACTGTAATTAATAATATACATTATTAAAACGACAATGTGATGAATTGCGTTTTTTTACGAAACTAACGTGAAAGTAATTTGACCCTGAGGGGTTGTTACTTTCGAATTGAAAACATCAATAAGATATATATATATATATATATATATATATATATATATATATATATATATATATATATATATATATATATATGAATTGCCACTTGAAGCCTCCAGCCAAGTACACAGTTTTGAAGATAATACAGAACTTTATACTGTGAGGAGTATAAGTTCTTCGGTAACTATTTAAATTTTGAATTCACACAATAATAAGTAAGTAAGAATGTTAATGTTTACGTAAATTCCTTATATGATAATTGAGCACGTTGATAAACATTGTAGCATTAGGAATGGTTTCATTTAATATACGGGAAGATAATTATTTGGTTTAACATGCATGGCATGCATAAAAAAATAAAGTGCATGATTTTTTCCACAGTTACGAACACATAATAACACATTCATTACGTAATGCCATGAATTCTCATTAATTGGACATTATATTTCTGTCAAGATTTTTTAAAAAGAATCTCAAGGTACACAAAATAATGTTATTTCATAGAATCTTTTTTAGCTGTAATTTTGAGATTTAGGTATTTTTTTATAACGTATATATTTTTAAATATGCTGTATAAGATCAGCATACACTTAAAAAGTTCGCTTCACATGTTTTAAGGTGCATTTCCATGGAGTGATGTCGAGCGAGGCTTGGCGGGGCGAGAAAAGCGCACCTGCTTTAATCTCGTATGGCGGCCATGTTAGCGATAAAATCGCTCCCCGCAAGGCAAGGAAATCTTGAGCGATTGGCTGCGGCATACGATTTTGTCGCTTTCCCCGCTCCATGGAAATGCACCTTTAAGTGTTTAAACATTTGACATGTAGTAAAAGTAACTTAATTGCAAAAATTTCCATTTTATCAAACATTAATATCATACGTTAATTACAATAATTACTAATTGGTGTAAAAGTGATCTTAAAGATAATATTTTGTATTGCTTCTATTTTCTATTAACCATGAGAGGTATCAAGCAGCAGACTTATCGGGGGTCTCAGTTGGCACGGCCAGCTCACGTACATATAGCGGTGCTGGATAACGTGAGGGCTAGAGTTAGGGGGGGGGGGAGAATTGACGGGCGATGCAAGGTGTGGGAGGGGGTGGTGAAATAGACCTGTAAGTGCAGAATGGAATTGGATCGCAGTGGTGGCGAATGTGATCTCTCTTTCATTGTAAAAGGGCTACCTCGGTGGCTCTGCAGGCTCTCCTACACACGCACTCCATCATAGCATGTTCTGACATTATATAGGAAACTGCTCTCACTTTACGTTTTCTAGGTAGAGTTTATGGTACATTCATTGCAATAAAATGTGTTGTTTTTCTTTCATTTTCTAATACTAAAACTGGATTCTATCCAAGCTTTGTAATTTAAAAATATATTTTATTAAAATGTAACATATTTATAGTTATCTAAACTAAAATATTGCATGAATAATTTATTTTTTGTTGCATTAGAAGTGGCTATTGTTGAAACAGCTAAAAAAATGAATGTATAATATACGTAGTAATATACATGAATTTTGCACAAAACGTTAAATTATAAGCACTAAAATATTCTGTATTTCAACAAGTATATTATTTGATTAGTTTTTATCTGAGTTTATAAATTTTTAATGGACTGTAAGTATTTTTAATTGTTAGACAAACACTTTGATTTATATTATATTACTTTATATTATTTTTATTTATATAAATTTACTACGAAATTTATTTTCAGTGATTGTTAATGGAAACTAAAACAAAAAGCCATTTTACTAAAATGTAGCTCACAGTTAAAAGCATTAAAAATTTCATACAATGAATACAAATCAACATACAATCAAATGCAAATTGAAAAAAAACAACAACAATATAGAATATAAAAAATCTGTATTTATTAATTGTTAACTTTACTGTTAAATTTTTATGCACAAAATAACATTCACTATGTTCACATGACTTTGTTTGTATTTTAATTAGAGTTGATGGAGGTAATGACTAATTTTTTTTAAAACGTCACGTTATTATATAACTTTCTATCAATCCAGTAACATTGTATTGTTACTATTATTATTATAATAAAGAAATAAAACGATGGGCAAGCAATCGCTCATTTGCTCTACAATTATAACTCAGCTAATTACATTAAAGCTAATTGACATGAAGTTTTTACTCAACTTCAGATTTTATATAAAAAAAAATATCAACTTTTTCTAATTATCTTACATTTTATATAGTATGTGAAGTCAAAAATTATGATAGACAGTAATGAGGTCAACAGGTTTTAATCAAAGTGAGGACTTTTTGTTTCAAATAAAATTAAAAAAGTATCGAATTGGTAGAATAAAAATATAATATTGTCTATAAAAAAGTTCTGAAGATTTATTCGAAGTAAATTCTTAAAAATAATGAAATAATTTTTAACTTTTTAAGGAAATAAAAAATTGGAGTCAAAACACTATTGAGGTTTGAAACCAGGCGTAAGATGTTGTAACAATTTTTTTTACTGTTTTCCATTACATCTTTGTTGTTGCTTCTTTAAACTAATTGGGTCACTTGGAAGTCCATGGAAGAACGTTTTCTATGAAGTGTCATTGGCATGAAGCAACACATCACCATGACAACTTCTTTGTATACTCTATTTTCTTTGTGCTGTAATTACTTCCTGGAAGTAACAGCTCTTTGAAAGAATGATGCAATGAGGAGATTCTAGTGGCAAAAATGTTGCATGTACCCGCGGAACCACAAGAAATGCCTATACACAGGCCTTATGGGTGACGTAATAAAAGACGTTTGGCACCAAAGTATGAGTGATTAGAGAAGGCAGTATCGAGTGACCTTTGATCAATCAACTTCACAGATACAATACACATCGTTGCCATGTAAACAAATAGGCATTTCTTTGGTCCCGCGGGTACTTGCGTCACTAAGATAAAGAGAAATACGTCTCATTTATTTACCATTGGCCATTGGTAAATTCCATATTTCACTTTACTGATGATGAAGTAGTGTTTATCACGGTTAAGAGGTCTGTTCACTTTGGTCTCCTGAAAGGTAGTCAATTTTCAGGGTTCTTTTGCCATACGGTACGTTTTTCCGTAAAAACAACACTCTTTCAACTATATTACGGATTGTAGCAATTGCTTTTAATAACTTGTAAGACAATAATTTATATATTTTGAATCCCAAAAACAATATTAATGTCAATTTTTGGAATTAAAAATACAACAAATTATTAAAAGCATTTATTATAACCTGTAAAGCATTTGACATGTGGAGTTTTTTTTTTTTTTTTTTTTTTTTTTTTTTGAAGAAACGTGCCGTATGGCGAGGAGAATAAAAGAAAACTGTCTATTGCATAATTTATTTCAGGAGAACAACGTGAACATGCCTTTGTTCGTTTGATCACCGGAGTCTGTGATCTTTAACAAGAAAGTATTTATAAGATGCTATTTGACTCATCAGCTTTTTGTGGAACTTGATAATTATTAGCATGCTGGTAGGTGGCTAAATCCAAGATCTTGTATACTAGTAAGTCGGCTAAATCGTACACTGAATGATAAGATAGACCGGCCATACGCTAGTATGTTTGATGAATTCGTTCTGTTGATGTGCCCTTTCATAATTTTCTATATACCAATGAACGTACGCTTTTTATTTTACAGTACGCTACATTTTTTTCACTGTTTTCAGAATAGAAGAAAAATGACAATTCTTTTATGAATAAACTCACTTGTTAGCATAATTTCTTTATTACGAAGATTAAAGCTAAAATATGGTAATAATATTATATATTATATGTATATTGTTAGTAATTTCTATCGAAATAATTTTAAAGTATAAATATTAAACTGAATTGGCAAAAATAAATTGTTTTTTCCTGTTTTTGATTGCATATTTTTTACATTAATATGCAATTTGAACTTAATATTTTAAGCTGATTGAGTTTTGTTGCTTCAAGGAACTCTGCTATAAATCAGCACGATACCCAAAATGTCATTCCTAGAAATCTGACTGAGCTGACTTAACTGTTACATACATACGCATTATCATATTTTAATGAAACATTCTCCTGCAAGAGAACTGCGAAGTAACTTACTAATCTTCGCTACCATGTGTTTCACTGTCACTTGTATTTATAAGTTAGGAGAACTTACTGTAAACAAAACAAATCTTCATTACAAGCGATAAACTATGTAAACCATAGCTTTAAATGTTTGTAAACATTACATGCAAATATTCTGAACGTTATTATGATAACGTTGAAGTAGATAGAGAATCATGAGAGTATTAGTTTTCATGTTTTCAAAATGTAAATAAACTCAGCAGTAATTCTGAGAATCTATTTGATAATCATTTCGCTACAAATATTGACAAATTCTGATAAATTTTCAGACAAAAAGTGGAATTGCTATTCTCTCAATTTGAAATTTATTTGAAAAATATAATTATAAATTAAAAACTTAAGATTTGAGAGGGTAAGATTATTGGACTAAATAAATCTACCAATTACAGACCAATTTAGTATATAAGCTATGGAATTAAATAAAAACGAGTCAATGTTTATCTTAAAATTTTAATTATGAATTTTTAAATTTCAGAATGAAAAAAAAAAAATCAAATTGATATTTTATGGAAAAAGTAATTACTTTAGGATAATGAATGTACAGAATTGTGAACGTTATCTGTAGCGTGCAGGATCATGCCATGCAGTAACATCAGTGCAGAACAATGAGTATTATGTTGGTGCGTTAATCAAAATTCATAAAGAAAATCAATACCATACATTGTAACATAAAGTTTATATTTTATCTAAAAATCTATAGTTTCAATGAGAACAAAAAATACATTTTTAATTATTCATGTTTATACTGCACAAACAAAAAGAAGCAAATAAAAATAATGTTAGAAGCCTTAAGCAAGAAAATTTCTATTGTGTACTAAAAATATAATTTCTTACTGTGATTTTAATCATAATTTTTTACTTTTAGGACTCTCCCACTCCTATTAATATTTTTTAAGGTTGATAATTAATTATTTAAAGCTGTTATTACACAATAAATTATTACTTAGATTTTTTCTTTCAAGAACATTTTTTTATCTCCATACAAAAAATTGAGTTAAAGTTTTCTTGTTAAAATAGTGTGCAATAATTAGAAAAATTAAATTGTAGCTTGTATTACTACCTAAAGGAACCAAGGCTTAAGGATTTATATAACATTTTCAAAGATGCATAACACAAAAATGCATAATGCTATATATGATCACAAGTTTGGAATGAAGTAAAACGCTGTCTTTTTTTTTTTTATATATATTAAACATTTTAAATGAACATCTATTGAAGAAATCTAAAATAACGTAAAAAAAACGACTTTTTGTTTCTTGCTAACAATTTTTAACTATATGATGTATTAAAAAATGTTGTAAATGTGTAGATAAATGCAATAATTGCAACCAAAAAAATGTTAAAAAGCACGCCATATTATGTCGTATATATGAGTAATCGATTTTAACATTTTGTACAATGAGATGCAGATTTTCAATAATTTTAAACTTGAAATCCATCAGGGAGATTTTTCAATCTCGAGTTTGTCTTTGTGGCTTCGTGATCATGACAATGTATCAAGCGAACCGTGAACACAGCTAGAAGAACGTTTTACTGAATATGAAATAAAAAAGCTTTATTTTTTTGTGTTATATATAAAAGGTTTGATGAAGGAGTAGAAGAGATGGCTACAGAAATAAAATATTAATGAATGAATATCAACTGAATCGTAAAAAATAAAGAATAAAAAAGTGAAATGAAATGTATAAAATGAGAAAAAAAAGAAGAAATTAATAACTTAAAAAAAAAAAAAAAACAAAAAAAAAAAATGACGTTGATATATCAATGAGATTTTTTTTAAGCCATTCTAAAATAACTGAAAAAATTATATTGCATGTTTAGTAAGCAAGATACGGAAAGTCTCATAAATATTTTATAATGATTTGATGGAGCACGCAATATCTTTAACATTCCTACGTACAGTCTTAGTCTAAATAGCGGAACATGTCGTGAGAGCATGCACAGAGTATCCCCAACTCTTCAGCTGTCGCTGGGGTTTCAATAGACAAAGAGTGTGGGAGGTGTGGCGCAGTGCGTTTGATCTGGTCTTATCAGATCACCGTAGTCAAGCAACGCCGGCCGAGCGTGGTTAGTAGTTGGATGAGTGACCATTTTCAATAAAAAACATGTCTCACACCAAAATTCCCTCCGGAAGTAGCCGGAAGTGTGAATTTTGCATCTCGATTCTCTTGACGAAAATTTACAGAGGGGTCGATCTGCAGTAGAAATACTGACCATTTTGTGAAATTGCAACGTTAAATACAAATAAAAAGCACCAAAAATTTCACACTTCCGGAGGGAATAATACATAAATTTGACTGTAGTTCTTCTTGTGTCCTTTAAATAATTAAGTCCCGTTGATTATATGGAAAGAACTTTTATTTATAGCAAAGCATTTGGAAAGAGGATGAGATAAAAATGTTATTATTTATTTAATTAGCATTTTATTTTATAACAAAATTTCACTGAAATGATTGGTATTTATGTAAAGTTAATTTATAATATCATATTTAAACTTAATAAAAAATATTATACCGGTGTTATATCCTCAATACATGTTCATGTTTTTCATAAAAAATAAACAAATTATATATTAATATATTTAAGAACTTGTAAGCTACACGAGTTACAAAGTTAAATAGTCTAACTTAAGATATAACAAAAAACATTATAATATATTTATTGTAATTGCATAGCTATAATAAAATGGGTGAGCTATTGATCCAAACGGAAACGGAATATTTATAAACTATAGGCTATTTTTATAACATAAAATAGAAATATTGTTTTACCTTTTTTACTAACATATCTTGGATATCGAGATCACTTTGGAACGAGAAAATGATTAAAACATGTAGTAAGTCATCTCTCTCTCTCTCTCTCTCTCTCTCTCTCTCTCTCTCTCTCTCTCTCTCTCTCTCTCTCTCTCTCTCTCTCTCTCTCTCTCGTTCTCCTGTAAGCCGCCTGCTGGGTCCGGGCTGTCAGTCCCTTCTCATATATACGCAATGTTTACATTCGATCAGCTTCTTCTGAATTACAAACTCTTGGAGCTTATGAGTGACATGGTATGGACCGAGAAACTTTAAAATAGAGAAAGGACCTTTATCTTTTATACTCTTCTTTATCGCATCAAGTTATACAGTACACTTGCTGTGAAAATAATATAGTTCTTTATATATTCTTTTTTTAAATCTAAGGAAATGAGTGTGTAGCAAAAAAAACTTTGATTGATTCTTATATACCAGGAATATTATAAACTACAATCAAATTATTTTGATATTTTTCTTCTGGAAGTAGTCAGAAGTGTGAAGTTTAAGCTCTTGTTTGCAATTCAGTTTTGGACAGTAAATCGATGTACTGACTGACCTATTTCTGAAAACACAACAAATACGAATATGTAGGAAGGCTAGAAACTAAATATATTTCTGACTTGTTCAGAAACAAAATATAAAACAAATTAATTCTATTTTTACAAACAAGATTTTAAGACTTTATAGGGAGCAATTATAATATAGTTCTGACGAATAATAACTAAAAATTTAGTGCTTAATTTATAAATTTATAAGGGTATTAGTATTTATATATAATTGTTTGGCATACTTATTGTTGTATTTACTGAACACTACTATAGTTGTGAATCAATTAAGCTATTCCAATTTACGTTAAAATGTAGGTTTGGTGTGCACATCCATTTTGCGGATTAAATTCGTAATTCCAATATTTGATGACAATACTTTATAAAAACGTTGAAATGAATTAATTCAATGTAATGGAAATAGAAAAAAATAATAATAATAATGTCGATATTGAATATATATAAAAAAAAGCAGACTCGGAAATCACAAATCCTCTTAATACGGCCATTAAATTTGCTTGCTGATATAAAGTGCAAGCAAATTCAATTTCCTGATCACATCAGTTTCTATGTATACTTTATTTTATTTAAAAATGTTATGGCATATAAATTATTCAATGATTTTAAATCACTAGTGAACATAGGATATGCATTTTTTTTATGTATATAATGATTATTGTATTCACTATTTTAAACTTTCAATAAAATAAAGTATGATACTCAATTAGTAAAATATTTCAAGGTATATTATTTATTTTTTTAATATAGTTGAAAGAGTTAAATAATGAGATTTTTTATGTAAAATAATATAACTAACAAACAAAACAAAATTAAAAAAAAAAAACTCTGTTCAAATGTAAATTCTATGCAGTAGAAAGAAAAATTACAATTTTTCCTCATCATTTACAATTTTAGCACCATCATCATCAGCATGTTGTACGTACAGAGCTCAAACTCATTTCCTGTTATCACCAGGTACTCTGTGTCACAAGTGACGTCACAGACCGGAAGCGAGCAGGATTACAGTTGCTTCCGGTGCGAACAACCCCCATCACCCCCCGGAGAGTACTCCGTCCTTCATCTATCCCTAACGAGCGCACGACGAGCCGTTGCTTAATTTGCTCTCGCCAATAGCTAAATGAGACTGCTAATTCTCTTATATATTGAAACGTTTCCTGAATTTAATAATCTAACATGTTGTAATATGTTCTATCATGTCAAGTATTACAAATTCAAACTCTCTCAGCTTTGTTTAAAATTGTAATACACAGAATAAATTCAATAATATTTTTTTTACTTTAATTAATAAGTTATTTACTTATTAAATATAAAAATGATAATGTAAGACTACATGTTGATTTTAATATAATATAAATTTAATAGCAAAAGACAGAAATTTGTAAAATATTGAGTTATGATAAACTCTCAAACAATAGCAATTTTATTCTTGAAAGTTTTTAGATAAATTTTATTCTCTCTCTTCTATAAATCATTACTTTAATATAAAGTGCTTTATTATGTAATGAAAAACAAGCATTAAAGATCATTTGTTTTTTTCTTTTTTTACTTTACATAAAAATATTACACAAACAGGTATTGAAATTCTAGTCAAAGGTCATTGGAACATGTAGAAATCTTACTTCTACATTCATTAAATAAAATTATCATCGATAGTCATAAAGCAATTTAATCAGCTTAACTTCTGAATAACTTCTTCGTAAATTATATTTTAATTTCAAAATATAAAAAAAGGTTAACTTTAATTTTGCGAGAAAAACAAAATTTAATTGTTGTTGCGTAACCTCGAACTGTGCAGTAAATTTTTTTCACATTTTTTTTTTCCGATTCGTCATGCCTGCAACGCCTTTCTTTACTTATGCGTGCGTGCTAATATGACATCACAAAATTTTGTGGCAGTTAAGAATGTTAAAGGGTAAAAAAAAAAAAAAGAAGTTGAATAAAATTGACAAAGAGGTCTTCTACCCAAAAATGCAATAAAAAAATGCCATGGAAGTTGTAATATATTATTTTAGGTGTTAAAAATGATAATAATAAAAATGTGTCGATGATGACGTAAGGAGATTCTTTTACAAAACTGATTTTTTTTTTTTTTATCTTCATGAAATGCTTATTGGAGGACTGATAATGCCTGGAGCTCCATTCACTGCTAATCCTTCCTCGCCAGGGAAACATGGGTTTTTACATCACCATTTTTTATATTACAGTCTGATTTTAATGACATCACAGTGTGTAAAACCATCCAGCAGTAACAATTCAAGATCACAATTTGCTATTCATTTTCAAGAGTCTATCCAAACGTGTAACATAAAATAAAGTAATATAATCACACTCAGTTTTCATGTAAATTATGACATTTAAAAAAATATATATGTAATAATTTTCTCATATCTAAAGCTTTACTGTTGAGTAAGTTTCATTACATTTTCAAGCAAACAAATTGATGGATATTATTTTCTTACAATGTTTTTTTACTCATCATGACATTTTTTAATTCTTGATTAAAAAATTTCTATAATTTGTAAATGGTTTAATTAAATTTAATATAATATATTAATTATATGAATTACATAATTCGCTCTGTGTACAGAAGACCTAGTGACATAGCCTTTATAAATGCCTTTTGTTAAAAAAAAATAATTATTTCAAAATATTAAATTTCAATGTACCTTCGACTAGTATCATGGGAAATTTTTATGGATTTTTTTTTAAAATCTACTATATAAGCTATTAATTATTTTGTGGTTTTCAAGACTAAAGTTAAAACATAACATGCATGTATTATATTGCAGAAGCAGGTTTAGTTTGATAAAATATTCAGAGACCAACAACATCATAGCACACTCCATGCGAATAAAAAATAGTGCTCTAGTGAACCAATCACATTTTGTTTTTCTTTTTCTCACTATATACATAGGAACATTTTCACGAACACGTCAATATTTTGAAGAGTTTCCTTCACAACGGTAGTGGGGTGTTGAAGCGCTCACTTCCCCTCAAAAGTCCCCCCCCCCCCAAAAAAAAAACACTCCTGCAATGTGTTCTCCACCCGAAATCTAATTAAGAATTAATAACACAAGTGCACTGTCTCTTTTCAAAACCAAGGACTGTATCCGCCCTTGTCGATCAATACATTCAATTAAATTTTTGTTTGCATGTTTAAATAAATATTTCATTTATAACAACAGGATCATTTTTCTTAATTTTTTGTTACATAAAAGGTGTGTGATCGTGACAAATGTAGTCTGAAAGAGTCAAGCAAAAAGTACAAACAAGCAATGACGGTGAGTTTCCTGCTGCCTGGCAAGCATTGACTTGACCCCCCCCCCCCCCAACTCGTTTCAAACTTCAGTTCACACGCAACAATGTTTTAACTCCTTTACTCCGATAAAATTTTATTCAAAGCTTTTAATTATTAATTTATTATTTCAACGGTATTTAAATTATCTTTTTCATCAGATTATATATTTTTATCCTACAAGTTGTTTATATTATTTTTATGTTTTTATTTTATAAAATGAAGTAATATTTGAAAAGAAAACAAGGAGAATTTTTAATATGAAAAGAAATTAAAAACTTTTATTTTTATTATTTGGAGATAAATCTTGATGAATGATGATATAATCTTTTAGGGTATAATATTTAATTTCTTCTTAAACTTTTGAGTTTTAAGAGAAAATTTTATATTGTAATTAAAAATTTAATCAGTTTATGGAGATTTTTCTCACCGTTTTTTTATCTAAATATGATAAAAAAAATAATGTTAAATGTTACAGAAAAGTAGAACATGGTTTCTTCATATGCATAAATAATTGAGTCCATAACGAGAAAATAAATGTAATGGCAATTTTCGTGAACTGTGAAGTTTTGCTTATTATTTACATAAAAAGTTAGTTTCCATTAATTTGAATCTCAGTAGAAATATAAAATATTCATATGTTCTGACACAATTGTCTGCCTCTATTATCTCTCTATCAGTGTTGCATAAATCATTAAATTAAAATATATATTTAAACATTTCTTAACTATATTGTCTTCTTTTCTTAAAAAAACATGCCTGCTTCATTGTATATCAATATGAAAAAGTATATATATACAATATATATATAATTAATTTTTATCATCTTGTCGCAACTTAAAATTGATGAAATTGAAAAATAATAATAATTTTAAACTATTAAATATTTGTATTAATTGTAACTTTTTTTTATGTTTTTACCTAAACTTATATAAACGTGAAGTAAAATCAAATTCAAATATATTTATAAAAATATAACAATATTCTTGCAAAATTTTATCTTTTGATTTGCACTGTATAACTTGTAAATGTGTACAATACGAGCCAAAAATATCAAGCATAAATTTCATATATATTTTTACATTGTTTAATAACACAAAAAAAATGAAAAAAAAAATATGACAAAGACTTAAAAAAAATAAATAAAACCCTGATTTATTCATATTTCAAAGAAATTTGTATGCATGTATTATAAAAATGGAAATAAATTATATTCACAAACAATTTCATACAATTTAATCTGAAGAAAAAAATACATAAGAAATGAAAAGAAATAGAAATTTTGGAATGAAATGTTTTTTATTTCGAAATATTTACAGTTTCATTTCCTCCAATTTATGTTGAATGTTAATATTTATGCAAATGCCAACTGTATAAATCAGTCTTATGGTCTTGTTGTTTACACTGCGGCATGCAAACTCACATTCATTTCAGATGGCACCGGAAGTAGCCGGGAAATGCAATGATTTTTGGTACTGTAAGCATAATTTAAAATACGAAACTTTAAGAGAATGTTTATGGCACTAAACAGTGGCGTAGCCAGGATTTGTTCAAGGGGGGGGTTCTTGAAGATAAAGATTGAGAATATCCCACCGGGGGGTTTGGGGGGCGTAGCCCCCCAATAGCCCGCCGCAGGCGCGATTTTTTTTAAGGACACGCCCCTTTTTTAGGTTAAGATTATTAAAAAATACTATTATAGAGGATGTATGGCCTGATGCAATATTTTTATATTTTTTGCATCCCATTTTTTTAATTTCTTTTCAATATTGTACGTGCACTAACGTAATAAATAAAGCTTTGAGTAAATAATTTTAGTTAAATCAAGTAATTCATCTAATAACCACTTTTATATTATTTTTATTAGTTTCATGGTGCGCGATTTTTTTGAAAAAGGGACGTGGACTATAATTTTTTTCGATGAAAAGTTGCAGCAAATTTCTTATATATTTGTAAATCGTTAATTATGTAGTTACAATATTTTTGTCCCTACAGTATTTTTTCTTATAAAAAAATAGACCACATTTTAAGACGATGTACTAATGTACGAGCAAGAAAAAATATTTATATTTAAATTTTCAAAACAGGAAAATCAATTCATTACATTAAGTATACTGTAAAATTAATACATTTAAAAATCGGATTTTTTTAACTTCAATAATAAGTTTAAATATATACGTACAGTATTATACATATGACTTACATGAGACAATGAAACTAGCAATTGCAAGATGTAATATACCTATATAATTAATTAAAAAATAATAAAATACTATATATAATTTTTATTGTTATGCTGAACATCATGCGGGGAATGTTTTCAACATTTTTTATACTTTAAATTGTTGTCTTTATAGTGTCTTTTCGTATACAAAAACAAAAATAACTTAATAATGAATACCACATAATATAATTATCATAATAGAATTATACCATACTTAAATAATCATAATATTGTAGACCGATTTTAAAAAAATTAAAGATGTATTAACAATGTGTTTCGGGGATATAAATTTTTAAAGTTTTTTTTTTTTAAGAAAATTTTTCATAAAATTTTAGCTAAATCGTATCCGTCGAGTACCATTTTTTGTTATTTTTCCCTTAAAATTTACTAAGGTTCAGCTCTCAAGGGGGGGGTTATAACACCCAAAACCCCCCCTTGTCTACGCCCCTGGCACTAAAAATAAATTATCCGAAGCCTCCTCCTTTCTGTTGACTTTTTCCTTCAGTTTTGAAATAGTGATGATTCATATAATCCTTTGGATTCTTTTTCTTATTTGCTAAAATAGCATTTAAGATTACCAGTAATAAGACATATAATTATTTACAGCATGCATATATTATATTATTTAATTATATGAATACTTCAATAAAAATGAATATGAATTTTATAAAACGTTTATATTTTTAATTAGTTAGAGAGAGAAAGAAAGAGGAGAGAAAGAGAGAAATTACACACCATACCACTAATTTAAACAATTTATTTGAGTATTGGAAACATCTGCCATATTAGTTAATCAAAATATTTTCTTTCCATCTTTGATCATAATTTTTTTTATGAATATATTTGCAAAGATAAAAGCATTTTAGTTAACTTAAACGAATTTTTTGAATAGATTGAAGGTAGATAAAGGATGAAGAAATTACAGCAGCCCTCAAAGAAAGTGATCCTGTCTTTGATGATAAAGATAAGACTCGTGTTCAATTGAATTATCGATGGTGTGAGATCATCATTGAAATTGCTGTTCTACCTCCTCCCTTTTTGCAACCGTCGTACTCCACCATGCGGAATATATTGGCTTGCATGCTTGCCATATTAAGTAGGTCACATTGCTAGAATAACTTACCTATTAACAATTTTACTAGCATGTATTTACTATAGTATAGTTTATAGTGTGTAACAACCAACAAAGAGATTGTTAATTTAATATGATTTTATAAACATAATGTATATTTGGAATATTTACAATAATTGTAAAATAAAACTATTAACATTTTGCAACTGAACTAAAATTACAAACCATCTCTTAATTTACAATACTTTATTACTGTTTGTGAATATTTACAAGTAAAATTTTAATATTTATTGCTAACGTTTTTTTACTTTAATATTATTTGTACATGTTATTTAATGCATATTATTTTTTATTTAATAATTAAGATATATAATACATTCAAAAAGGATATTTTACCATAATATATTATGTTCTGGTGCTCAATAGTACCTAATGTAGTGTAAAATGTCCTGTTTTACCTGTAATTTTTGTAATTGCAAAAAAAATATTCGTTAAAAAATAACAAAAAACAAACAACAATATTATTATGTCACGTTTAATGCAACTGCTAAAAACTCTCAGGTACTTTCAACTAAAGTTAATTTAAGTGCATGGGTTATTAAATATTTTAATGTATATGTTCGAATGCTCCTTGCAGTATAATTATATACAATCTGCAGACTGTGTTATGTATTTGAGATTAAAATTGTCGGTAATAAACAAACATGGGCGTAAACTACGTAGCGAGAGTTGCGTGTGGCAGGGATAATGACCTTGGAAGGTTAGATATAAGCATGTTGATAATAGTTAGGTCACGTGCAAACAAAATTCGAACCCTCACACACCTTGGTAAGTAAAAAAAAATATATATTTTCCTTATAATTAAGGTTAAAGTACTTCTAAAAGTCCTTGTAATATGATTATAACTAACAATTTTGATGTTTATTATATCTAAAAGATAAATAAAATTAAGTATTTTAGATTTTAGGATGTTTTGAGCTCCAAGTATATAAGGTTTACTTTGCTATAGCTGATGTAATGATCATTACTTGAGATGGCTAGGAGGGATGCTGTGAATGAATGAGATGGACCATTCACTGTTATCGTTTACGTGCCAGACTAGAAGAAATAGTAAGTCAGTAGTTTTATCGTGAGCCAAGTCTCTATATCCTAGTTCAATCTCTCTCTCTCTCTCTCTCTCTCTCATCTCTTCACATCTCTTCTCATCGCAAACTTATTGACCACTATATGTATGCTACGAAGTATTTATAAATTTTATTTTATATAAAATATTCACATATTTAACTTGTATTAATTGTTATAATTTATTATAATTCATGTGAATCAAAATCGTCTTATCTTCTTTGCAAATATTTGAAGACGTAAATTTAATATTAGGAGTCCTTTGTTTTACATGTTGAACATACAAAAACAAGCTAAGAAAATTGAAAAGATTAAAAAAATTATATACTAAGCACATATTTTAGATTTACTTAATACCTAAAATTCTCATAATAATTTCTTTTGATGTATTTTAAAGCTTAAATGACGATTCATGTAACAAGATATTTAATTAATTTGAGTGATACTTTGAAGTAAGTTTAGTTGACATTTTAAACAGAGTGCACCATGTCAATATTAATTTCTTCAGTTAATGTTGAGCTGTCACAAAACTCTCGAGATACATTAATTATATCTCGAGAATTTTGATATCGCGACTCAAATAAATTTTCTTCTTAAAATGATATTCATACAAAATTTTACAAAGTCGGGAATTTCCTTAAATTACTTAACTTGTAACGGAATTTTATCGAAATAATTTTGCATAGTGTTTTATTACTGCTAATATGCTGAAACAGAGTTCTATGAATTTTTAAAATAATTATTTTGTAAGTTAAACATTTCTGCAGTCAAGTTAAATTGCTTGCTTGTTCGTCAGAAGTTTGATTCAACTGGATTCAACGTTAAAATTTAATTACATTAATTTTTGAAACAATCACATTTAGATAACTGTGTCACATTTTATTAAAATTTAAGTAATACAACTTCAAAGTATTTGTTGCTTATTAATTAATTAATTGAATATAATATATTTTGTATTATATTTCATTATTTTTTAATAAATAATAAGATAATGAATAAATTAATATAAAATACAGTGTTTTTTGTCACGTAATATGTATAAAATAAAGCACGAATAAATCTAACAGTAAGTTTTAATGAAATTTGTCATTGTAATTCATTAAAAAATAGCCACAGTATTGGTTTCCTTCTTAATAATATGAGATAATCGATGGGTTAAAAATTAGCATACTCGAGTTACAGCCCTTGCTGGTAACAATGTGAAAATTTATGGTATTATAACTTCAATAAGAAGTAAGTTTTTTTTAATAAGATCTTATAATTAATATGAAATTATATAATTTAGGCATTAACTTATAAGAATAAAAATTAATAGATTAAATTGAATATTTAATAAATTTGTTATACATTTCAAACTTTATTATATAAGTTTTGAGTTTTGCTATAATATTTAATATCATAATCTACTTTATATTATATCTCCGTTGTGTAACAATGGTATAGATGTAATGTAAAGTTCATGGCTTTTGTTAGAAAAGCTACCACAATTCACCCTAGTGTGTGATATTATTATAGAGAACCAACGTTGTTAAAATTCATAGTATTGACCTAGACTTCTAGCTAGTACAAAGACTCTTCAATGCGTTACATGAATTCTAGATTTTGTGCTGCCGATATCGTTTCCTAGCATGAATTTATATAAAGATCACACTGTAATAATATGGTGGATTTTACCAAGTCGTCGAGAGAAAATTTTACCATTATATTTTTCTTTCACAACACTTCTCTATATTTAAGATAAAACCATTAAATATCATATCGATATCATAATCGATTATATTTTGTTTATAGTCTGTTTTTTACAATGATTTTTCTGTCTTAATATCTCCCCTTAAAGGCTAGACAATTTTCTCAGCATCCAAATGAAGCGAATCGTATATACAGCAGGAGAAATAAAATTTGATGTAAATGTTGTCCAATTTTCTTATAAAGTATAAAAATTAAATTAATTTATTAATTATTATTATTTTGCTTTTTTTTTATTAAATGAACGCCACACTATAATTTTCATTGGACAACATGTCAATATCATGTTATTATCATGATTTTTGAGAATAAGAAACTATACAGTGATATTGTATTACCTTTGAGGCATAATTTGAATATGAAAAATTATGCTGAAATATTTTTATAACATATATATTATATAAATATATTTATTAGTATCTAATATATATTATGTTGTGTAACAAGAAAATCAACTTTCCTTTTTTACAAACGTGTATTTATGAAGTTTTATGAAATTAAGTTATAAACAAGTCATGTATGTTAAGTAGCCAACTTTTATGTAATGTAATAAATTATACAGTACATTAATTGATTGAATTAATTCATGTATGTCCATGTTGTTATTGTACCCATACCAGAGTTTGAAATATTACTAGATAATGCAAAATTTATTTGAAGGTTGATATGTGAAAAAATATACATAATATATTCTCTCATCTTGTCTATGGGTATAAAAAAAAAGTTATTTCCCTGTAGTGTGGCATTGAACGTTATAAATCAATAAATATTATGTACAGTCTCCACGTGTTGAAGCCTGATACATCACTATAAACCATCTAAAAGCAAACCTTTCTTACCTTGACGCACACCAATGCACGAATTTCTATTAATAAAGGATTTTTTTTATGTTTCATTGTATCACGATATTTTCCC
The DNA here is from genome assembly GCA_949825025.1 of Siphlonurus alternatus. Classification (NCBI taxonomy): domain Eukaryota; kingdom Metazoa; phylum Arthropoda; class Insecta; order Ephemeroptera; family Siphlonuridae; genus Siphlonurus; species Siphlonurus alternatus. Next base: position 31,998,566 of record OX463780.1, on the reverse strand, counting down.
CTATTTTGTTGTATCTTTTCTGTTTATCATTATTACCTGTAACGTCAAAATAAACCTGCAAGAAAAAGAAGCTTGATTTTTTTTTTCTTACGTGATAAATTAAATTTATGTATTTTTCTTTAAATATAAATTTTCATAATATGAAATTAGAAAAATATTATAATTATGCTTTGTTTTTATAAAAAATATTGTGTCAAGAGAATAAAATAATTTATTTTTCTATCTTGCAATTATATTACATGTTGCATTTATTAAAGTTAGTGTTTTTTTTTTTACATTTATATTGTATTCGCAATGTGATATAATAAATATTTTACAATTTATATAATATTATATATATCGTCATTTTTATTTGATAAAAATACGTACAAATAAATTTCTATGAAGAAAAAAAATTCTATTGTGAAAACAATATAAAACTCAGAAGTGTATGAAAAAACATAATCTTCTCAAACAAAAAGTATAATATTTGTGTCTAGCTGCAAGAATAAAATATGGTAAGAAATACGTTCCTAAATATTACTACTCAAGTGTCTCGCACGTGAAAAGTCATGAATCAACAGTACCACACCCCTTCATGCGATTTGCGTCTGTCAGACCCGACAGTACCGAGTGTACACTGCGAGTCAACTTGGAATTTGATGACGTCACAATCACTCGAATGAAATTAATTGCCAGCAAAATCGTTCCCATCTTTGCATTACTTTTTTTAAAGTCGAATTTTAATAATGAGTGTATTTCTAATTTTCCAATTCGAATAGAAATCCATAGGACAAGCTGTGCTGAAAAATTACCTTCATTATATCTTTAACTACTTTCACTCTAATTTTATCACAAACATTGTCTCCATACGATATTGAAGCAAGTGCGCATTTCTTGCACCACTTCACTCTGCTTTTCCTGTTTTTGTTATTAAAATTCCTTGCAGTTTTAATATACGTTACTAATGATGACGTCATATCCGCATTGGATGACTTTTAATATACAAATTCCTGGGTTTTGTTCTTGTGCTTTATCATCAGGAGGCTTGTCGTTAACGTTTCTTGCACAAGAAGTGAGGAGACACTGCTGCTGTGTGTACCGGTGAAGAACACTCGTGTCTCCTTTAATGATATTGAATATAATAAACCATACTTTAATGATCCTTCACCGACAATATGACTGTAAATCTTGTTGAACTCAAGTACACTGTACGAAAAATGTAAATTAGATGGAGGTACTTGAGAAGTGATGCAAAAATTGTTTATATTAATATAAATGTATAATAGTATATTTGTAATAAAATCGGTAATTTATTTGAAATTCAATCTTAAATTGTATGAAGTATATACAATTAATGCAATTCAAATCAATCCACACTCAAAGAATAATCAAATTTCAGTTTCTACTTTCAATGCAATTTGTTGGTATGCAACCAATCCTACACATGAACGTATAAAAAGGAAAATCGTGGAACTTTCTCAGTGCATGGATATAGAAATAAATATTACATGTGTAAATAAATCACATAGATATTTGAAATAGCAGAAAATAGAGAGTAAAAATTTAGGTGCATACCTTTTTTTCATCCCTTTTTACAGCACTTAACTCATTTTTACCATATTTATGGATATCCAATGTTAAAGTAAAAAATTTTTTTACTGAATTTACGCCAGTAATTCAATAATATTGCAAATTAAACATTATTACTTTAATAATGTACATTTAAATATTATATGCATAAAAATACTGTAATATATTCAGCATCTAAATTTTGTATACTTAAAATATGCTCATATGTAATCATAAATAATTTGCATCAGAGTTTTAATAAGTAGTCGTATTTAAATGTATAATTTATACATGGAATTTACATGCACTTACTGCGGTAAACTTTGTTCAAATATTCTAAAATATTCCCCCTCTCATATTTTTATTTTGTAGAAGTTTATATAAAACTTATAATATTTTTGTCTACACTCGTTTGAAACATTCGTACAGTAAATTTGTTAAATAAAACTATTGAATTTGCATAATATTTACAATATTTTACGTTTATATGTATTTTTTAACATATATTATATATGTCTATTCAAATATATAATATAAAAGATAATTTAAAAACGACACAATGATTAGTAAAAAAACTCGAGATAAAAAATATTTTGTTTTGTTATCATTACTTTGTGAAATGTATAGAAGGCATTATATTTTATTCAAAGCTTATAATGCAAAAAAAAACACCTTAATCAATGAATGATTTGAACATACTGTAACATATGAACAATGTTCTAGTATCATACTAAACGATCTATTGAAAAACATCAATAACACAATTCCAATACTAATCGATGAGTATGCCACCGCTTAGTTTGCTGAAATGTTTCAATACTTTCTCTCTCTCTCTCTCTTCTCTCTGCCTGCCTATTCCCACAGTAGGTACACTGAGATAGGAAAGCCATTACGGTAGTAGGCAGCTGTACTGCTGCACGTCAGAGCTAGCTATGGCTCCGTACGATAGTAAGCTGTTGCCTGTGTACTAGGTGTGAGCTTGAGCAGGCTTACAGCAAACAAGGGGACTCAGGATTATCTCGTCTCTATGTTCCAAGGCATTTATAAAATAAAGGTTAACCTATCCATTATACATAAATTTCAATGTATATCTTTATAAAACTATCTTTCTTTCATATAATATATTTACAATAAAAAATGTCAATTAAGTCTTAAATCTTATAGCATTAAATTTACTCTTTGATGGAAATGATAATGAGTTGGAAATCATTCAAGTGGTTGGCATATATTTGAATTGTAAGATTTAGCTTTATGTGAATTCCTTATTTGACAATTCAACTCATGTTATACCAAATCTTTTGATTATCTACCTCAAAAATACATATCTAATTTTATCCTTGCTAAAACTGCGAATGAGGTAACTTTTAATATTTCGTCCCCTTAAGACTAATTTGTATTTTTCATCTTAAATTGCGTAAAAGATGAAAAAATAAAAATATGCTATTTAGGTACTTCAACTCGGTTCATTTTCTATTTCAAAGAACTGTAGAAAACTAAAAAAAAAAAAAAAAAAAAAGTGTTCAAAATTTTAAAATAGAAACTTGAATTTTATTGTTTGTTTAAATAACAGGCATTTTTTTTTTAATCTGATTCTCGTAATCGCACTTTGATATTTTAGGATAAATAAAAAACGACAATCAAGTTTTACCGTGGTCACACTTGCGGTTAACCGTCTTACGTGTACCTCTGAGGATCAAACACCGACAAACCAACATAACAGTCACCTCAAGGACGAGACAGCCCCTTATTCCCTCCCAAAACCACCCAACTTTAGTCTGCGAAGGAGCGACAACGCCCTCTTAACCAGCAGTTATAAGTGTTCAATTACATTCTACGTATTATAATAGTTTGACGTCATTGCGTTGAGACTTTCATGAGATGTTGAATAAAACAAAGCTTTTAAGCGATCTAAAAGCAATCACATTGTTGAAACACTGTTAATGACGTCAGAATATGTTAACTAAAATCTTACCTATATTATCTTGATCGCAAAACGTCAAACTGATGGATGACGCATTAGTTGAACACTATATTATTATCAATGTAAATCCTACTGCACTCATCAATCGACCATAATTATATTATGTCCTATAGTAAAAGGAATTGAGTGTCGACCACCTACATATAGTTCAGAGTTTACAAGCAGATTTTAAATAAACTGACGTGTCAAATATAGAACAAGATGTCCTCTCAATTAAGTTATTAATTGAGTTATACAGTTGAGTTATAAAGTTATACAGTATATAATAATGTATGAATATGACATTTGGTTAAAACAAGATTATTTTTAATAATTTCAAAGATAAAATTAATAAATGGGTCAGTAATTTTTTTTTAAAGTTTTTATTTACAAAATATTCACACAATCGTATAGCTAATAATTATATCCACTTGTAATTATTTAATTTACATATTAGTTTACATATTATGTTTAATGTCTCAAAATTTTATCTTAATATATTTTGAAAAGGGTGCAAATATTCTGTAATACAATTTGATAGATAAATAATAAAAAAATTCATTATTATTAAAGTTACATTAAAAAATACATACAAAATTTAAACCAAATTATTTTTATTAAAAAAAACTTCTTTTGTAATATATTTTGCGACATTTAAATAATAATATTATGAAAACGTTACGTGACAATGAAAGGACATATTAGGTGACATTTGTGTAACGAGTCAGCTGGACACTCGGTGACGTTTTCGGTGGGCGACATGTCGGCCGCTCGTCACCGCTAATGAGCAGGGGAACTGACGACCAACAAAAACCTGACTTGAAAATTTAAATAAAAACTTTTTTTATCTCTGTTCTCCAATCTTTTATCTTTTATTTTACGGTATTTGGTTTCATCAACTCATGATTATATGAGGTTTTTATAGACTTTTTGAATTACATTGTAAATTCTTTTTTCTTCATTTATATCTATATACTTTTTTTATATATATTGATTTTTATATTTCAACTTCTGTAGCTCAAGTAAAAAATTTCCTAGTTGAAATAAATTTCATTTTTAATTCCTTACTCTTTCTCTTTAATAATTCAAATTAGAAATTAACATCTCCATTATATTTTTATTTCAGTGAGAATGAAATTATATTTGTTTTTGAAGAAAAGAGACGTTTTAAAGATTTGGACTTGACTTGTTTAGAATTGAATGAATTGAAGTTGATTTTTTTTAACTATTTAGAGTTAAAATACGACTATTGAATGAAAAAAATGACTCTAAATTAAATTATATTACTTCTTAGTAAAAAAAAAAAGGGAGAATAATGTAACCATGCATAACGGTATTGTATTACATTTACTAATTAAATAAATTAAGTTATAATGATAATAATTTTTAAATTTAATATGTATCTTGTTTTACATATACGAGCTTAATTTGGTTACTCGGTTCAAAGCATTCGTATTCACTCTTGAACACTTTGTTGTTCTTGTGCTATAAAGGACAAGAAGTAATTTTATTCTAGCAGTGTTTCCAGTTTAGCTACTGTAGTTACCCACATAGAATAAAGTAAAGAAACAGAACAAATTAGAGATAATCATTTTGTAACCAAGGAAGACAAAAAAAAAAAATATATGTTCAAGTCTGACACGTAGAAAATGGAGTTACTAAAAAATAAAACCAAGAGAATGTTGTTATTATTATAATTTATTGTTGCAGCAGCTTACCTTTATGATATTAGAACCTTTTGTGATGACGTGTATACAAAATTATATAGGTACTATTATAGAACTTTGTAATAATAATTCCATTATTTCAGCCTTCGAATATTACTATAAAGTCCTAGTTTCTGAATGACTAGATTTTCTCAACATTATATTTCAATGACTCTGTTTGAGAAGTTTGGAGAATAATAATTCTTGTTAGCTCTATAAAGTATTTTTAATTGAATTATTTGTATAAAGTGCATAGAAGTTTATATATTGATAAAATTCATTTGCTACTTAAAACTTTACTAAGTTTTAAAAGGCTAATTTTCAATTACCTGCTATTGGTGAACAATAAATTAAATGTTATGATTTTTTTTATTGAAAATGCATTTTAATTTTTCTGCAGTTATTCCAAACTTTTTTTTCTATGTCTTAATTAAAAATACAACTTATAAAGTTTCACCTTAGATTATTTTATATGTTGCAATTATGTGCAATTAAATATGAAGTACGCTTTAAAAATTAGAGCAAACCTTTTAAAGCAATTTCCAACAATAATGATGTTCACTAGAGATGTAATTATTGTTAGTGCAATTGGATACAATTGTTATTAGAGTACCGGTACTCGAGTAGCCTTGGCAGTAATCAGGAACTGAGGTGGCGGTTTTAACCTCAACTTCCCTCCCCTACCCAAGTCCCAAGGGTTCCCCTCCATGCGCCCAACAGTAGTAAGGGCAGCTGAGAGAACACTAACTCTATTACCTCGCGCTTCTCTTCTTTTGAGCCTAAGCCACGAATAAATCGGTGAAACACTCTGGGCGGGAACAATACTAGACTCTAATTAAACTTTGGAAGAAAAACTTTTTACAACTTCTAACTTAATTCATTGTAAAGTTAAGTAAAATCATTTAAGTTAGAATTGAAATAAAGTAAAGAAAAAGATTACAAGTCATAGGCTTGGATTGACCATAAGGCGGGTTCAGGCTGAATCCCTGACTGGCCTCTCCACTTTTTAACACAGTGAGCATACAAAAAGTGACCTCAGACTACCTTCAAAGTGGCCCTTGCTGCCTGTAATCCCTATATTGCCATGACTGGCCTCTAGTTTCCCAGTCCGAGCTTGATAATTACTTATTACTGTCTGAAATCAAAAACGCTATATAACAGGAAATAGGTACATAAGAAAAATATGGGATATCTAGATTTTATAATTCTTTACAATTTACAAATATTTTAATTAAAATTAATAAATTTGTTCTTTAACGTATTAATTATTTACCTAAAAAAAATCAATTGATATTTTTAATTCATATGTAATTTTAGCATAATAGCATCGACTAATTTCACATATTATTGCAGAAAAGAATTTATAATTATCTTTTATGTGATTTTTTTTTAACTAGATAAATTACAAACTTGATAATGAAGATAAAAATTGAAATTTTGAAGTAAAATGAACAAGAATCTCATTGATCCATGATAACGAGGTTAGTTGGCATGATGCAGCGTCCGGTCCTGTGCGATAATGCCTCAGTAATGACCGGACGGAACACAATGTTGTTGGTAACCTCTCAAGGGCGCCACTAAGACGAAGGAGGAGGAAAGTTTCTCACAACAAAGTAGCTAGCTCGAGAGGTAATTCTCCTCTAACAACTTTATATTTTAATATGCTCTTATAATGCGATTATAATTTTACCATAAGTTACTAACGAGATAATTAAATAAGAAACCAATATCATTAAATATAATATGAAATATGTTAATATCAATTACTGAATATTAAAAATATTAAAACTGCTCTTTTAATTAATTTAATATGTAACTTAATTAGTTTTGAATGCAGAAATTACGTAGATGTTATAATCTTATAATTTAATTGACCAACATGAAAATATTATGATCGAACATTTAGTTACAAATTTATATTATTTAATAATAATATGCATTCAGGAATTTTACATTAACACACATTATATCATGGTTATATTATACTCAAACAATAATTAAAATTAATTTTTTTGTGTATTATGTGATTTTGGAATTTTGAAATAAAACCTATACTGAATTTGTAAATGCAACCAATTTTACAACATCCTTACATTCATTGCATAGGTACACTCGTCGCATTGGAAAATTTCTCACTTGCAGCCTTGTTAATCACCATACGATATGTTATCCATACGAGGCATGATGATTAACAAGGCCGTCAAGAAAAATTTTCTGAGGCGACGACTGTACAATAATATTAACAATTTTTAAATGCATATAATATACTCAAAACTGCATCGTTGTTTAATAATTAGACATGTGGTTAATAAAGTTGCTGATGTACATATTATGATTGTTGAAGTGTACTTTTTCTGTGATAAGAAAGTTTAAAAATGTCTGTATTACTTCTTGAATGCTTTGTATCTTGGAAGAAAACTTCATGAGACTTTTAGGGGCAGAAGTTGGTGTAATGCCTGACCGTTCTCTCTCTCTCTCTCTCTCTCTCTCTCTCTCTCTCTCTCTCTCTCTCTCTCTCTCTCTCTCTCTCTCTCTCTCTCTCTCTCTCTCTCTCTCTCTCTCTCTCTCGCAGAACAACAACAGTGAGAGAGACTCGCTTCATCACTTGATGGACTGACCACTACCTCCCACCCCTTGTCTGCCTGTCTGTGTTTTCCTCTCCATTAAATTCTAGAAGTCACAAACATGTGACACACATCTTGAATCAATTTTACCATAATTAGTTATACAAAACTTTATAATTAATTAAAAATAAATATTATTATAAATAAATAAAATTTATAACTTTTGATTTATCTTAAAACAAATTTGCTTGAAAAGGTTAATTATAGTTAGTGAACTCGTTTTAATATTTTATGGAAATATAAACCCCCCTTTATTTTATGTAACCCGCTATATTGTTCTGCACAACAAATTGCCTACTTACTATGGCTGCAGGCGTTTCTCTAATTCCATTTTTTTTTTTTAAGTCTTTCAATTATTTTAAAACTTCTGTATTAATATGGCTCTGTCATTCCTATTCAAATGTCTTGTTATTTTTTATTAGTCAAAGTTAAATTGTTTATTTAATTCAATTATACTAATTTAATTTACTCACTTCTAATTTGTGCTGAAATATATAATATATTTTGCATTAATTGCGGTATTTTGAGTTGTATATTTGTATGTATAAAATATTTAAAAAAAAAAACATTATCATTTGATAAGTTAGAGTATTTAATACACTTTTAACAGCAAGAGTATAATAATATATATAAAATGAATAACATTAATTGCAACATAAAATGACATACTGATTAAAATGCGTTACGCTTGGCAAGTGAATATCCATCTCCTATCCTATCTCCTATCCATCATTATGTCATATATATGATGTGTTATAAACATAGTTTTATGTTATTCAATTCTATGTTGTCTTTATGGTAAAATGCACCACCTCGTTTGTAATATCATGTACATCTGGAGTCAGCCTGAATGTTATAGTCATGACAGCTTCAAAATATAAAGATTTGCATATTTATATATTTAGGTGTAGTTGGCGTCTAAATTCACCATATTTTCATATACTGTGTGATAATGCTCGCAAACCGAGCAGGGGTATTACTTTCAAGCAATTTCGAAGTGAACATATGTTTGTACGTGGAATTGAGAAGATATTAAATTCACAAAACAAATGTGTTTGTTTGAATAGTACATAAAGTAGCAATAACAATTGCACATTGATGTATATTTGTAATGTAAAATCGTGCATGTATTGTATCATCTGTACTATGTACAACATGTCGTTATAATAGGTCAAGGATTTTAATTTTACTACTGTATATCAATATATACATTATGTTTGTAGATATGTTTTTGTTTTTTTACTAATTTTCTCTACTAGATACAGAAACAAAATAAATAGGCTACTTTGTAATCTGATTAATATTTCTATGTACCCTACTGTGAGAATAATATCTAGATGTAACATATGTCATATAATGTGGAGTGAGGTATATGTGTTGTAATAAACATTAAACAGAATAAAGAAAAAGAGGAGAGTACATAATATCGTGTATGAATGTGTTGTAAAGAGATGCAGGAAAAATAAGTTTTTAAATTAAAAAATGTAGTTTAATTAGTATTTCACAATAATTTAGCTCAACCGGAATGTACATAATAGATTTTTATTAGTTTAAAAATGCAATGGAAAACATTTTACATTATAAACATTAATTAGACCGTAATATTTTATACTGTATTTGTGATCAAAATTCGCTAATTCGTTTAAAAATAGTAAAAAATGCAAATAATTAAATTGTTTGTATAAAAAACTGTAGGTTTCAATATTTACGAATTAGCTTAGTAAAATTATTAAGATAAATTTCTCTTAGAATCTTCATTAACTGAAAATATTTCATAATAATTTTATCACTATAATATAGAGAGTTTTAAAAAAGCTACGTTGAGTGATTGCTGTGAGACCATATTTAGTATTGAAACTGAGATATTTTAGTCACAAAGTGAAGACTTTGAACTACTTGTACGAACCGAACAACGTAGCCAGTCTTGCATGAGAAAGGTCGCAGGTTCGAATCCCGTCAGGAGTAAAACTTTTTTTTTCCTTTTTTGCATTTGGGAGCTACATTTGAAAGTGAGTGTACTCGAATTTCTGCTACAGATTTCCATGATTTCCTGCAGCTAGTTTGCCGAATGGCAAGAAGTTTGAGTTGTAGGCCACGACCGCTCGCATATTTTCAAACCAGTTTGTTATATAGCAATAATTTTGTGAAATTTGAATGCTAGTATTGTCATAAAATTGCTAATATGAGCTGCACTTGTATTTTTTTTTTAAAGAATCGCCATTCGTTTCTGAGAACATTTTAATAGGTCAAATTTAAAAGTCAAATTTCGATTCTTAATATTATATTTTTCACCAATAGAGTATTGTCCTCAATTTTTTTTATTGCAGAAATGGATAGAACGTACAAAGTTATGCTACCCTGATTTTTTTCAGATTTTTTAGAGCCCGGGAAGTATTTTTAAAAAATTATTGAAAGTCCTTTTCGTGACGTCACGAGACGCCGCTCCTTAAGAAAAAGATAGGACTTGCTGCCGCGTGACGTCACAAAAAGGACTTTCAATAATTTTTTAAAAATAGTTCCAGGTCTTAAAAAAATCTGAAAAAAATCAGGGTAGCATAACTTTGCACCCTCTATCTATTTCTGCAATAAAAAAAATTGAGGACGATACTCCATTAATGTTGATGTTTCATATATTCAACGTATGTCTTCAGAATATGTTATGTTAAAATATATTATGTTTATAAATATAGTAACCTAGTTTCCATCATGAAATAGCAAAAAAAAAATAATAAAAACAAAATATTTTAGCCATGTTATATAAAACTTATGTAAAACTTTTAACTTATATTCTACTTTTTTATACTTTTCAAAAATTTGTATGACATCCTATTAAAAAATAAAAAAACTTTTTTTAATATGATTTTTTATTAAATAATAATAAACGTTATTAACAGTTCAAAGAACCAGAAGCAAAAAGAAGATTAAAATATTATTTTACTATGATTATAATCTAATATATTTTTTAAAAGAGTGTTAAATATTCTGTCATGTGTGAAATAGAAAATTTTTAAGTATACAAAAAATATTACAGTTTATATTTTAGTTTCTTTATAAATATTATAGAACAGTAAAGTCGTCTGCATGTTCACACGACATGCATGTCTCATTTTTTTTTTTTCTGTGCTACCTTGACAAGACGAAAGAGGGCTTATTAAGGTAAATTTTATGTGGTATAACAGAAAATAGAAGCAGAGGAGAATATATATACAGGAAGAGTTGGAGAGGGGATGGTTGTGGGTTTAAAGTTAAATAAGCAATGCTTCTGCTTAATTAAAGTAAAGCACGCAATACAGAATGTTGGTCTACTACTATAATAATTTTTACTATGACGTAAGCGTACTACTTTTTTTTTATTAATAAAATAATACTATAAATATATAAAAAAAACTACAAATTCTGTACAATAGTTGAAAAAAATATCAATAATAAATTAAGTATTTTTATAAAACATTAATTGAAATTTTCTAAAAAAAAAATAGAGATAAGATGACGTCATGTTGATATTCACCTCAGTTGACTTGATGTCTGAATTTACGGTCGTAACTTATTTTACGGTTAGAAAGGCGTCACTTCTTAACACAGGGAGGGGGAAAAAAGGGGGGGGGAGATGACAATGAAAATATAAACGACAAACACACAGACAGGTCGTATGGATGATAATATTTTGACGTGAGAAAATGGGGAAATATAGAAGAGAAAATGGATGAGAGAGAAGCTAAAGTTGCATAAGAGCTGAAAGGGAAATGTAAGTAAAATAAAAAAAAAAATAAAAAATAAAGAGGAAAAAAGAGAGCAAAGCTTTTAGTAGCTAAAGTATTGGATGTTGTAGCCTCTAGAATTATAGGACAAGGAGCTTTTAGTTGAGGAAATACCTGAAACATGATACCACATACCATGTTGTAAATCTCAACACATTTTTCATTCTTGACTTTTTATTTCTATTATATCCACATTGACATTTTATTATTTATATTTCTTAAAAATAATGGCTCCTATTTTATAATTCATTAAAGATGTTACTCTTATATAATTTATGTATATGTAATACTATATAATATAATAATATGTTTCCTATAAACTAATATTTCCTAGACTTAAAAAAAAAATAAAAAAATGACATAAAATATATGAATCGTGTTTATGTCTTTGTGCTATTAGGTATTTCATTATCAACAAAATACCTTGAAATATAACATGGCAATGTTTTTATGTTCTTAATATGTTATGTTTAAGTGTCGTATAAAATGTGATAGAGGGAAAATATATGTAAACTGTTTATTAGCACGCAATATTGACCTTTGAGTTCATATGGGGTTAAAAGTTATAGTAAAATAATTTCATTGTTACTAAAAAAAAAGTGCATGATATGTATTGTAGTTTTTCATATTTGGGATTAAAAGGATGGAACTGCACGTTTAAGTTTCATTCACAATATTTTGACTTTGAATTTGTCATTGGATGCTAGATCTTCGAATAAAACTAATAACCTATTGACACCTGATTATATATGCATGATAGTACAATGTGGACAATTCTAATTAAGGTTTTCACGTTTCCTTGATAAATTAGACAAAAATTCGCATCATAACTTGGCCATGACTGCAAATACTCAATCATTTCTCCTTTAATTACCATAGTTCTTTGTGATTAGATAAATTGATAAATGCGTCTTTTATCTTTACCTCAATCTTATACTTACGCTTTCACTAATGAGTGCATAAAAAATTATTCATTCGATTTCATACAAAATTAGTTGATAATACGTGAAGTTGTGAATTATAATTTAAACTGAAATTTTCTAACAATAAAAAATAATAATTTTATAAAGAAAATTATATATCCTCTATTAAATAAAATTGGTTAGGGGTCATACTTTTCTCTTTCTTTGATGACATTTATTGACACATATCTCATAGTTTTGTGTCTTCTAGATAGTGAAGACCCTTGACCTATGAAGTTAGAGATACAGCTAGGGGTCTTTCTCCTACTTATATACCAGAGAAGGGTCACACTTGTAAGTCTCAACTTCACTCAACAGAATTACCAACCTAACAAGAACGAGAAGCTTTCAACCGCACAAGAATGGCAATTACTGTATATTCTCTGCTGAGATTTAACTCAAATACTACCAGTAACAAAAATTTATATATTATTAATCTTGATTTATTGATGTAAGTAAAAAGAAAAAAAAAAGAATGAACTATTAATCAACAGAAATAACAGCAAGGAAAAAAAAAATATAAATGAGAAAAAATAATGTTTCAAGCTGTGCAGTTTTCTTTTTCTTTAACACGCATGGTTGAAAAATTACCATCAGTGAAAATGTCTTATCATTTTTCATTTTTATTTTTATTATTGAAAATCAATATAGATTTATCTAATGTAGAGATTCAATATGGTGTCGTAGAGATTTTTTTGTCTGTAATCTATGTCTTTTTTTGGTGTTATTAAATCAATAAATGATGTGTTGTAATTTCTTTCTATTAAATTTGATGATTAAAAACATCCTATCATAAACAAAATGGGTCAGTTTATTATTAAATTTGTCGGAATAAAATAAATATTATTATGATAGTTCTACTTTATTTACAATGGTAAAAATTGACATATTTGAATTTTCAATTAATTATAAACCAATAATAATGATTTTGTTAGTTTTATAAATTAATTCAAGCACATGATTAATTATAAAACATACATGATTTTTTTTTACTATTTATATTATAAATAGCAACATGCTTGCAAAATTGCCATGGTAAAAATATCTATTTTTAATATATTTTTGTTATTTTTAATTACAATAATCATAAATTTAACCTAATTAACGGACTTTAGGGATCGTGTTTAAGTGTCCTTGTATCAAATTGGTGCAAAAAAATTAAATGTTAACATTTAGGTAATAATAGCTTTGTCAACAATATTGACTTAATAATAAAAAATAATAAGAGTAATAATGATATTATACAGTTAAGCGAAATGTGTAATGTGTAGTTTTATTGGCTTAAATAAATAAAATGATAAATGAAAATATTTACTACACCTTTTTTCCACCGTTGTAGAATTTATTTTCAATTTTTGTGACAACAAATGCTTTGATATTGCGAAAAGTTTAGATGAAAATAATTTCTTCAATGTTTATGTGATATATTAAATGTAAGAACATTTATTTTGTGGCTCCAATTTTATAGGATTCAATGCCCTTCAGACACTAACTCGATGTATATGGGGGAGGGGGGGGCGTTGAGGGACTCGTTTTGAGGGGGCGTATTTTCTAAGTTTAAACATAAAACTTCATTGCTGCAGAAATTGACAAGCCACGAACTATAACTATAACTTTTATTGGATATCAAATGTATATTGCAACAGTTTAGTTTGGATCAGAATAAAATGTAACTGCAAAACTTTACTGGCAACATGTATAATGACAAATTGTTTATAATTCAATAACATTGCATATATATTTAATACCTTTTTATACATATCTAGTATAGGCTATGGCCGCTCGTATTCGTACGAATTTGTTATAGCACTACTGTTGTTCAGTTTGATTGCTTATGCCAATCGCAAAACATGCTGTAGTAAGCTAACATTGTAAATAAATAAAATAAAAAACTCTAGAATTTAGAATCATACCTTTTTCTATCAAAATAATGATAGAAATATATCATGAAAATCATCATATTTATCGTTGTGTAATTCTAAACTAATCAAAGTTTTGAAATTAAGTAATGTAGAATTACGAATACAATTACAATGGCAAGTATACTGTGGGAAGCAATGGGGGCAATCGCACCACACCCTAAAAAGTCCCCTAATACATTGAAGGTATTACTATCCCACCCCCTACCCTCCTTTCAAATCCGAGAATGGTAATTCCCCTAAACCGAAGGCTGGATCTGATCTTGTACATTAATATTAACATCATAGCATAGGAGAGTGTATAAGAATCAAGATATAAAAAATTAGCACACATTAATTACTTCTATTGTCATATCATAATTTAGAAGACATTGAAGGATTGCGTAATGACAATACCTTGTGTTCGTGTCACGTTACTTGCGATTACACCTGAGAGAGTTCACGCGTCTGTGAGGAACAACGAGTGGAAAATGATGATGATATTGATCTACACTCTGCTGATGGTGGAAGTTGGGAAGAAGCATGTCAAGTGATGCATATATACCATATCTGTGTATAGAGTCTCCTTCCAATATCCTTTTTTTTTTTTCAAGTATACGCTTGTCCATTCAACACGAGAACTTCCAAGTACCACCACCACTAATGATATGCTTTATACTTGTATATAATTCCAGGATATTATTATTATTCTTCTTCTTAGAAAAAAAGAAATGACGATAAGAATATGATTGGGAAAATTTTTCATAATTTCAATATTTTTTATAATAAAATAGAATACATAAAAAAAAAAAAAAAGGTTTTTTACTATAATAATGTATTATAAGATCTGTACCGACGGTGGCTTCAGGCAGGCTCACGTCTAACTCTTCAGTTATCACTGTCATCACTCTTCTACAGTCAAATTATTTTGATTTACCATCCGGAAGTAGCCGGAAATAAGAATTTCTTAGTTTTTCAGTTTGTTATTAAATTTTGTAACTTTTTTCACCTATAAATGTGTGCAACTTTAAAAAAAATCGAATTGGAAAGTCAGAAAACATTTACTTCCGGCTTTTTCCGGGGGAAATATAAAATAAATTTGACTTTTCACTGATCAATATGAAAGTATTATATGAAATTACAATGTTTATTCCTTGATTTTATGTGAGTAATTATTACGCATATTTTTTACAATGTTAATTTCAAACATTTTACCGAATTGGTTTGATTAAAGAAAAATGATAATCATATCAATCACGTGTTGGGAAATATGTATTTACAAATGCTCCAACTACCAATAAATTCGAAACACACTCAAAGTAGGCACTCAGCCAATTTTTTTCAAAATTGATCATATAAAATAATCTATATAAAAATGTTAATCAGATTTTATATCGTTGTCTTTGATATAGTGCGTACAGAATATTAATATCTAAACGATAAATTAGTACAAAGAAAACATTTAGATGTAATTATATAAATTATATTTCATGATCGTTATGTTACATTGTACTTGTACTGCATACGTTTTACATAATAAAATATAGCAGCATGGAAACAATTAAATTTAATTCATTATTGTAAGTCCATAATCCTAATTTATAGGGTTCATTAATGTCTAATATGTGGCCATAAAATTTAATGAGTTGAAATATTATTTGTTTCAGATAGATTATAATGAAGAAATATTACATTATGTATCAATGAAAATTAAATATCTACTACGTACTATTATATTATTATGAATGGTAAATGTGGATGTTATTTTCATTGTAATTATTTATAAGTCTAGACATAGTAATTGCCCAAACAATATCATATATATAAAATAATAAATGTAGGAGAAGAAACCATTATATGGTTATTACAAAAGAAAGAAAAAGTGTATATTCTACTTCATTATAATAAAAATACGTTCTTATTGGTTTATTGATTTTTTTAAACAATGAAGTGAAAAATGAAGATATAGTTTTATTCATCACTAAAATAGGTTTTATAATATTTGTAACTTATTATTTAACACAAGCTGTTTTTTTCTGTAAAAATGTGATATTTTTTTTTCTTGAGAGAAAAATGAAACTTGTTAAGTAGAAAATTGAAAGTGGTTTCTCGTAAAGCCTATCAGACTTTAAAATATGCGTGGATGTGTTTCAGAGAAGTGACATATTTTATGTTCAGGCAGTCGCAGAAGATCGGAAGAAGCTTCTAAGTATAGTATTTTTTTTATTAAAATGCATGACGTATTATTTCACGAAACAAGATAACATAGATTTGTAAAATGGACAACAATTTACAGTATATAAAATGCAATTTATGTTTTTTTGTTTATTTTCTTTAATAATTTGATTGATTTTATAAATAAACATGCACAAGAAGTAAAATTTGTAAATTTGTAACGTGTAAAGCAGCACAATTATTGCGTACAATTTTTCCCTACTCTCTTTGTATGAAAATGATAATTTATTAAAAAGAAAAAGTGTACATACAAAATTATATCGCGTAATACAAGCTTAATATTTTAATATGCACTTGTAATGATACTAAATTGAAAGAAAATATTAACTAAAAAGAATCATGAGGGTGGAAAAACTCTTACCAGTTCATATATTGGTGACAACGCACGAACTAAACTAACATGAAACACAGTAAATTATAACAAAACCATGTTAAATAAAATTTCAACTACTTTTGCATTGTTTTACTGATAATTATAACACAAGAAATGATAGAAATAATATTGGGCGCGATTCACGAAGCAGTTAGCCAGGTTTCTAACCACGTTTAGCTTAATCACATTTAACTAGGCGGTTTAACACGTAAAACAGGTAATATAGTTAAACGTGGTTAAGCTAAACGTGGTTAATCTAAACGTGGTTAAGCTAAACGTGGTTAAGCTAAACGTGGCTAGAAACCTGGGGGGCCTTCAAATAACACAAATTACAACAATCCTAAAATTAAGACAGTCTTAGCGTATTCTTTATTGTTGCGCTAAGACAGTCTTAGGCTAAGTTTACGTTAAGTGGTGTTATTTGAAGACCCCCCAGCATGGCTAAATGCTTCGTGAATCGTACATCGCACCCAAAGATTATCAACTAAAATAGAAAATAAATAACCCTTCTTTAAATTATAACTGCTTCCTTATTTAGTTTTTTCTTAACTTGAAATTTATTGATTAGCTAGTGGTTGTTTAAAACATATGTTTACAAATTTTTTGTTGAAAATGCCCATTACATAGTTGATGATTTCACTAAGCCAATTAAAATTTCAGAATACAAAGATCAACAAAGGTAACTTGCAAAGAAATTACCATGAAATAATTCAGTCACATTAAATGAATATGGAAATATTAATTGGCCCAGAAATACCAAATATATTAGAGGCTGATAAAAAAGTACACTTTACAATATAAATATAAAATAATTATTATATTTATATTGCATTTATAAGGATTTGAATTCACCAATATAAACCCCTTGCATGAAATACACCAAAAATAATTCCTTAAAAAATTACGAGGAAATTTATAATTTTGTACCAATTTTTGTTTTAACACTATAGTATTGGATTATTAATTTCTATATACTATGAAGCTATACATGGAGCTAAAAATTTGGAATACACTGGTGCTAAAAAACTTTGTAGATACTCTTACATTAAATTGCAGTTATGATCCAGCCAGACTAAACCCTGTGCTGTATATATAGCAAACCTATATGATCGTATATATACAGTATTATCTAGGAAACTCTACGATCTTTTACGTCTTTCTGTTGTTATTTCCAATTTAATACTAACTTATATTGTTCATCGAAAGAAATTATATATAAGATTATAGGTGAAACATGATTGAAAATAAATCTTATCTAAAATAAGTCTTCATAAATAACATGCATTCTTCCTTACGAAAATTTAATTTGAATGTAATAACGATATAAAAGATTTATTATAGAAATAAAAATGTAAGAGGTAAAAGTTATGATCCAAAAGTTGTGGTTATATGTAGTAGGCTGCTGACTTTTCATAGTGTAGTCTTTACTGTTGCAAAGAAGTCTTAAGAATAGTAGTAGTAGTTTTAAGTATGAAAACGACGAAGATTGAGAGAAACATTTTTTGTATAAATGCGAATGTGTTAGTTCCAGCAGTCAACAACACTATAGCTCTCTACAGTTTTGTTATACATACAGAGCTACACTACCACTGCAGTTCAGTTGAAGTAGCAACTACAGCAGAGCTTGTAGAAACAGAGAGGTGGAGTTTTCATATAAAAAGAGAAAAATTTTACGAGGTCAGCCCCCCCTGTCTTGTTCACAAGAATATGTTGTGATACATCGCCTCTTCTGCCCATTCCCCCCTTGCACAAAACCCTTTTCCAAGCAAGCAAGCAGAGCTGGTTTCCTACCCCACCCAAATCACACCCCAGGGCGATAGAAAACGTTCGCTCGCTCTCTCAAAAATCTTTCATACTACAATATAGCAAAATAATTCACTAAAAATAAAATTTAGGGTTAAAAAGAAATTGGATAAAAAAAATAAATGTATGTAGTGTTAAATTTTTTTTCACAAGATTTATTTAATTTACTATAAAGTTATTTAATTTATTTTTTTATTTATTGCTTTTTTATGTATTATAAAATTTAAAACTAACTTTTTAAGAGCATTTTCAACACCATTGACTACACAAAATTCACAAAGTTGGAATTTAAAATGATTTTGAAATTGATTTTTTTTAACGTTGCAATTGAAACTATAGCTAGACGTTGATACATTTTCTCACCTCTCTCTCTCTCTCTCTCTCTCTCTCTCTCTCTCTCTCTCTCTCTCTCTCTCTCTCTCTCTCTCTCTCTCTCTCTCTCTCTCTCTCTCGTCTCTCCACTCTCTTACATCCATCCCAATGTTAAATGTAAGCTTTCTTGCTAAAATTGCTGTGAAAATTAACATATTTTCACTGGTATAATTTTCACAGGTTATTTCACAAATAAAATGTCTTATTCTGTTGTAGTGGCTTTTTTTAAGGATTTAATTTGCAATTTTTTTCTTAAAGAGAAAACTAAGAAAAAAAGCTGAAAAAAAGGGGAAATTTTCAAAATTTGAAAAAAAAAATATATATATATTAAATGACATTTAAATGTGTTTTTTGGTAGGATATTATAGTATGATTTTTCATAATTTGAGATAGATTTTATTGTGTAGCATTTTAAATAGAAAATAATTCTGGGACATTCTGGTGGTCTTGTAAGAAAACCAGCTATAGAAATTCCTTACAAATTGATCGCAAGTTGCGGACACGCGAGAGAAATTCATTAAGTTTTTCAAGTTTAGTTGCTATTATGTGATTTCGGTGTGGAATTCTTGTAGAAAATTTTAACTGTTATGTTCTGAATTATATTTCAATTTCCTTAAAAAAATAAGTCATACTTGTTATTGTGTTGAGGCTTATTTAAATTTTATGAAATTGTCGGAGAAGAGAAACTAAAGTTAACATTTAAAAAAAAAAAAAAGTAAATCACATAGCAATTGTTTAAATTAACAGTAATATAACAAATTATAATATCAAATATATAATACAAAACCATTTATATTAAACATGCTTAAAAATTAGTATTAGATGATAATACTATTATACAAAGTAGAAATTACATTTTTTTTTAATATATATACCTATTTCACATACTATATATTCATTCATGCATAGAATTTTAAAACAAGTAGTTTATTCTACTTTATTTTTTCTATTATATATTACAAACACGCATATCATGTTATAGAAAGAATGATATATTTAAAAACACGTGACATGCTGTATAATTTAAAATATACATTACCGGCTGAGTTATACAGCGTTGGTTGAATTGGCTGCTCTTGCTGCTGCTGCTGGTGTGCTGTAGCGGCACAACTGGAGTCTGAGATGCCCGTGGTGATTAGTTATTTAATACGATAAGATAATAAGATGGTTATTATAATACTGATCGGCCTTCATACACACTCAAAAAACAATATGTTTAAAAACAAAACAAAAATGGCAGTGATTAATAATATAAATTGGATGGATAAATTTTATTATTAATTTTAAAAAGATTATATATAGAGGATATATAATAATATTATTATTGTTGTTTATAATGATTTATATGAAAGCTGAAGAAGAGAGGTCCAGGCGACCGCTAGCCCGACTGTCGGCCGACAAGCACCAAACTTTGGTGCACATTCAGTTTAGTCTATCCCTCTCCTCCTTTTCTCTCCTCCTCTCTCTCTCGAGCTGAGCCGGCGCTTCTAGATACTGGCGCCTGCGCCTAACATAAAATGATAAATAATTAAAAAGGTAAGTGTTATAATTACAATAAAATATACATTAAGACATTTTTTTTAACCTGATCTTGCAACTAAACTAAAAGTTATAATATAATAGACTTTTAATGTTTAAATATACATATTAACTTTTAATACCTACTACTTTAATAATTTTGTATTACTTCTTTTTTATATCAACCATGTTTCTCAGTAAGGTATCATAGCTTTAGACAGAGAAATAAATCTATAGAACAACTCACGGCAAGGCACGTCTTTACGTCAGACGAAATCTTTTAGGCTGCAACGCATGTGGTATTATAGCAGTAATTATATACAATACTTACTTATTATACAGAGTATTATGTTTTCATTCGTTACAGCTTTACTTCTTCAATAAATTAACCTACTTTCTACTTACTGACTTAAACCAAAGGAATTATCACTCATATAATAGCAGCTAAGTTCATTAATTATCTATTTAACTGCTTTCTATTCTAATTATATTAAAATTCTATGTAGAATCATATTTATCTCCCATTTCTTGCGTATATTGTTAATTATTATAACTAGGGCTGGGGGGCCTTTACGAAAAGGCCCCAAATCAGTGTGCAGTGATCATTTGCAATGCCAGTCTTGATTTTTCAAAAAAAGTTTCAACGGGTTCGAAGAAATTGCAGGGGTTTTAATAGGGGGCTTGGATTTGATAATATTCATGTTGTGAAAAATATTTGCATCAAAAAATATACAGAAATAAAAAATAAATAAAAATAGTAATAAAAAATAATAAATAATGCGAAGATACAGCACCTCTGAGTCGAGTAGGTCCACTTTCTTTTGTCACCATTTATTACAAAGTCGTCAGCAACAGCAAAGCGAATCGTAGAAGGTGGGGCTCCTTAATCGGATGAAACCGGGAAAGCGGAATTCGGTAGGACTTTTTAATCGGATGAAACCGGGAAACCGAAAAGCAGAAGGGGGCTTATCAGAAGGAACCTGGTAGCGGACAGAGATTTAAAATAAATTCAGTAACCATTCACATTTTACCTTGCAAGTCTTGGTATCTGAGTCAACCTCGCTAGTCGGCGGTCAGAGAACGAATGACTGTTGAGAACGTCAACGACATTCTCAGAAATTTTGTAATCACGTCCTCTCGCCGTTCCCAACAATGCTTGTTTACCCGTTGCCATGGCAACGACGATCCACAAGCTGTGACGTCATGCACATTACGGGGCCTCTCGAATGTTGGCGGGAAACCGTTCAAACCGCGGTGCACGCGCGATATAATATGCATGAAACGTGTTTCCCACCCAATAATGATCGCCAGCAGATTTAAATATTGCCGCCCGCTTTATTTTTTGATTTTCCCGCCTTCCTCGATCATTTCCGGTTCCCGACAGTACTAAATTCGAGTTTCTGGCATAATTGTACATGATACTGGACTGTAGAGGGGAGATTGATATGGCTCGCAACGCGTAAGAATAAAAAACATGCGTTCGTCACGGGTCCGCCATTCATACGCAGCTCGGCTCCTTCGGAGACCTCACCTAACCATACAATGGAATAAGATAGTGTTGGCCTTTCGAAAAACAGCTCGGCTCGTTCCTCGCCTCGCTTAAAATTCTTGGATAGATGCGTGCGGGCAATGAATAACATTGCCAACTCATACGCAGCTCGGCTCGTTCCTCGCCTCGCTTAAAATTGAATATCAAATAAAATATTGATCTGAGCGTTAAATAATGGTTATTTTCAAACTCCAGGGATGTTTTTACGTATAGAAAGTCAATTTAATATTTTATTTACCCTTAAATAACACCTGTACATTGAAATCATGCATGAAATCCAGCATAGTGCATATACGAAAAATAGGTATTTCGCCCGCCGCCATCTTGTTTTTCGAGATAGGTAAAATCCGAGGCCAGATTCGTGATCAGCGTGGTCGATATAGTCAGAAACCATCGAAAACTCAATTTCGATTTTTCCCCCTATCTTCCCCATGTATAAGCGGTGAGAGAAGGGGTACCCCTTCTGAAATTTTTGTCAAAAACATAAAAGTCCAAAAATCTCAAGAACTATGGGTCGCAGCTTAAATCTGAAGACTGCATCTTGTCTGGCTCAAAAAACTGGTCTAGAAAAGTTGGACAAATAATTTTTCGGGACAAACACTTTCCCGAAATCGGGATTTTGGATATCGAAAAATTCATATCTTCGATCGGGCCGCGTGGGCCCCCTATGTGCCGGAAAATTCCCAAATTTGGTTTTTGGGCATTGTTTTGGGTCCCCTACAACCTCCCGTCGAGAGTTTGCTCGAAAAAAAATTCCTTCCCCGAGTTTGGCGCAACCCGTAAAAAATGGGTATTTTGGCCGGCAGATCCGCCCGCAATGCTAATCAAATGGCCCCATGTTATTCTTATGGGGATTTGAGACCAGGCTTTCGTTTTAAAAAAAACGCACTTTCGGTGGTCGCAGGGGGTCGAGTCGGGTATCAAATTGAAGAGCACATGGTGTAGAGTCCATAAAGTGTCAGAACAAAGTTGTGGAACGTTGCGCTCTGCCGCCATATTGGATCCAAAACGCGTACTTTGAAGGGGGGGCCCTGCGGGCCCCGTAAGACCCACATTCTTGAAACGCATATTTTTAGGCGTGAGAAGCTTAGTTTTAACAGGGTTCGATGAAAAAACACCATGTCAATAACGTAAAAAAAAAGTTATTCGGGAAAAGGATGCGTTTCCTATGTTATCCTTATGGGAGGAGGTTGTTTTGCATTTCCCGCTTGCCTGGGCTAATTCTCATAGTTGGCATCGATTTGAAAAAAGTTTCTAAAAGAAAAAGAGTGTGGGCAACTTTCATACTGCGCGGAATTTTCGATTTCAGGTGTGCTCAAAAGTTATTCGAGGGGGAAAGTGGTCGATTTTTAGCATGCGTAAACCCTATGTTCCCATGCGATTTTTTGACTTTTTTGAAAATCGAAAAATCGAGCCGAAAAAAAATTAGGACTTGCCAAAAGCTTTCAGAAAAGGTCTTAAACTTGTTCCTAGCCGAAAAATTGCCGAAACTGTTGGGGGGGTTCACCAGATTGAAGCTTGCAAAAAAGCTTTTGAAAACCACCCCTCTGGAGGGGGCACAAGGGGCCCCAGGGGCCAAAATTGATATTGGTCAGATAGCCCGTTAAATTTGAATCCTGATGGGTCCCAATACAAAAACCGGGGACCCCTTCGGGGCACCTTTTATGGGGTCCAAAAATAAAAGTTGCACCCCTAGGGGTTTCGGGTGCCATACTGTACAGATCTGGCCATAGCACGGTAAGTATGCTTTGGAGGTGCCATGTTTGTATTTGGCGAAGCTGCGTCGTCTGTCGGGACACACTTTTGCCGTGAAAACCTTCGCCATAGCTCTTCAATCTAATGATTTAAGGTAAGGGCCGTAAAACACCTTTTTTTCGAGGTCCCAACCTTCCGGGGCCCACAGCTGCGGAACCAAAACAGATAGGAGGGAGCTCAAATGAAGCTAAAAGATGCCCGACACAGTCTTCTAAACGATTCGACCGAAAAAAGTTTCAGTTACCAACTTTAAATGACTTTTTCGGCAAAAACCGCAAAAACGGCGATTTTTTTTGAAAAAATCACTAAAACGACCATAAAAAATTTTTGGGGCAAAAATTCAAAAATAACACCTCCCATATAAAAGTTTACGTCCCGGGCTACATTTCGCCCATTGAGACCTAAGCTCTAACTCTCAAAACCGCTTACCGGTGGTTTTTTAAAAAAATTAACATTATCGCTTATGGCGGGCGAACGGTGCGCCGGACGCCATCTTTGAAGGCAAAAAGTAGGGGTAGCGCACCTCACCTAAAGCTGTTTTTGGGGTCAAAACGTCATTTTTCGGAAATTTTTGAAATTTCGGGAATTTTGGAAATACCCCCCGGGAATTTTTGGGAATTTTTGGATTTTGAAAATGACGGGTGGGGCCCTTCGGGTCCCACCCGGGACGCGCCCTGCGGGCTTGGCGGGGCCCTGCGGGCCCCGCGGAGGGCCCTCCGGGCCCCTCAAAGATTCTTGACCATGCATTTCAAATCATAGATTTAGTGCTTTTAATATAATATAATATTTAAATGTTAAAACCAGTAAATTATTTCACTAAACATATTTAATAGGTATTAAAAATATATGTTAGTTATGTATTTATAAATAATATCTAATGTATATATTCGTATTACGTAATACATTGATTTTGTAACCTTATTCTTGCTTGCTTGATTTTATATTAAATTTATATGTGCAATTATTATGATGAGCATTTAATTTTGAAAAGTGAAATGAATAATTTATGTGAAGCGACGTAAGGAAATACAAAAATCAATAATGCTGTAATGCAATTAATTTAATACATTTTCACAGTGTTTATTTTTCTACGTTAAGACATTTTATGTATTTAGCATGCAGGAATATGCGTGTGTGTTTTTGTTGTTGTTGTTTTGTCTTTCTCCCAAATTTCCAAAATTATTATCCAAATAGTATTATAGATTATTTTAGTACTAAATTATCATATAGAAAAAAGGTATTTTTACATATTGTAAACTATAATAGTGATTTGTATATCATTGTCTCTGTGTTGTACAGCCACAAAGCAAAGAAAAAAATAAATTGAGATAAGCAATTAAAGAATAAAAAAAGGCCAAGATTTATATTTCCTCGTCGAAGCAATGCACTATTGCAATATTTCAGTTTCGTTGTAGCAAGAACGTTGCTGAAATTGCTTACATTGCTGTTACATCGCAGCTTTTCAAAGAACGACGAGAGAAATTTGCTAGGAATTTGATCCAGCAAGATTTCATTTACCACATCCAAAAAGGTTGACAGTAATATATTTTTTCACTTACATTTTCGGATAACATAGCCCTGAAATTTATTCGCTTGCGCAGCTGTAGGTTATGCTATTTGCTTAGCATGTCTGTTTGACAGGTTGCATACATCTCAGGTTCAACTATATTAAAAATATATCAATTAAAACATCAACCACAGTTACAAATCTAATGGATGTCAATCTATATGTGCTTATAAAAAAGAAAATATAATTTAATTCAGAGTATGTTGCTATATTATTAGAAATTAAAAATATGATTAGGTTTTGCTGATGTAATTAACTATGTTGCAAATACTAAAGTAATGTTGTAAAATTCGTAATAGTTATACACAAAAGTTTATATATTTAATTAAAATATTTTTTATTTTAATTACAATTTAAATATAGGAAAATTCAATGCATAAATTAAAATCGTACTTTGTAAGTAAATACAATATAAATAAAATTGTATAGTGTAAAAAAATGGTACAATGTAAGTGTAATTACTATGTTAATCCAGTAATAACAGTAAAAATACTAATTTTTACAATGATGTAAAATATTATCTTTTCTGCACTATTAAATATATTAGCCACAATTCTGCGCATTGAAATTAGAATGAATACATTAGGGTTGATAAGTTAAACTATATATCGAAAAGCAATATTATTGATTGCTTGCATTGAGAGAGAGAGCATGTTTATCTCGTACAATTTTTTTTACAATTTTTTATTTCTCAGTAACATGGTGAGCTTGCGTATGAAATATTAGAATCTCGAATCCTGGTGTCCGACCTCTAATCTAGCTGTCCCATAATTCAACAACCTTCCGTGGTCAAAAATCAAGATAAAATGTTTTTTTATACATTTTTTTTAAAAAATATTTTATAATTATAAAAACATAAATTTTACTGACAGTTGTGGCAACTTTATTATTGTTAGATTGTACTTTTATAGTTTTATACGTATAAGCATAAAAGTTAAGAGAATAAAGTTTTTGAAACCTGTGACATCTGATTATTATATATATTTATATAAGATGTTTTATGAATGATATTATGCGATTTTTTTTAAACATAATGCAACTGCAACTTTGATTATTTTGGTGACCTAGCTTATATTTTTAGCTGTATTACGAAACTATATATTTATCCATTGGCTTTTAAATTGTATTTTCTCAGCTAATAATTTGAAATTTTCTCCATTTTACTATTTACAAGGGTTAATTTTTTATATCATGTTAAATTGTATAAGGCAGTCACATAATATTTGCTGCATTCATGAAATTGATATGACCCAAAATGGCTGCCATAAGATATTTCATCAACTGCAAAATGTTTTGATAAAGTTGCTGTATTATAAATCACCTTTAAAAGACTATAGTATACACTGTGATTTTGATTGCGATAACACTTAAAGATAGAAGAAAGGAAAAAGATAATTTTCGAAAGCAAAACTTATGAAAAATATGAAGATCTGTAAGAAAACTTTGAAAATTTTGAAAATTATGCATTACATTTATTATTTTTATAATATTGTAGTTCAGATAGAGTTTATCTTATAATGATGAATATAAAACCAAGGTCTTTGAGTCTTCTTAAGCCTTGAAAATTTACCAAAATTTTGGCTAAAAACATTTTTTTTTTAATTTCTTCTGGAACGGTAGGACTGGTTTACATTACGTCGTTTATGTGTTTCAGTATAGCCCTAGCCCCTAACATACCGGGAAAACTTGAGCCTTCTGAAATTTCTGTAAATTTTTCTGGCTATAGAATACGAAGGTCTCTGATGTTTTTGCTTTCATACCAAGTCCTAAATTATCAAGTACTTGGGTGCATGGCTGTGTTTGGCCTATTCTCAGAAACGAATCAAGAAGAAGAAGATGGCCTTTTTACATTTTACTAAATTTGGTAAATAACTTATTACTAAACGTAAGTTGCGATAAAAATGAAATTATTCGAAGTACGGTAGAAATGTTAGCAATGTGGGGCACGTAGAAAGTATGCAATATCGAAGGAAGACTGCGGGCGATAACATCGCTGCAAACTTTTATAGTCACGTAATCAAGTTTAAAATTTTGTTAATAAAATTGCTACTTTACTTGAAATCTCCTTAATTATTTGAAATTATAAAGATTTATAAATCTGAAATTTTAACAATTTTTTATTGTGTTACATGCAGTATGATAGAAATACTGTATAAAAGGTAACAAATATTTTATTGCAGAGTTCAAAATATACTATACCAGCAAGCATAAAGAATATATATATATATATATATATATATATCATACTTCTATTCAATTTAAACAATAAACAATATATATAAAAAGAGAATGATTTGATGTCGATGAAAGAAATCGTGCTTGCTACAGTCAAATTTAA
Organism: Siphlonurus alternatus; assembly: GCA_949825025.1. Classification (NCBI taxonomy): domain Eukaryota; kingdom Metazoa; phylum Arthropoda; class Insecta; order Ephemeroptera; family Siphlonuridae; genus Siphlonurus; species Siphlonurus alternatus. The sequence continues at coordinate 31,970,597 of OX463780.1, read as the reverse complement.
ATGACATTTCCTCCGGAAGTATAAAGTTTTCCCTATTCGTATTTCAGCATTACAATTTCACAAATATCGGTAAGTACTTCTACTTCATACAATTTTTGTTCAGTATCAAAACTGAGTTACAAACAAAAAACAAAAGAGCTGCAAACTTCACATTTCTGGCTACTTCCGGAATGAATTTAAAATTAATTTGATTTTAGGCGGTGTTTATCAGCGGGGTATTGTTGACAGGTAAAAAATAGTTGTCAATGTTGTGGCCCGGCCTCTCACTAATAGTGTAACATTTTTTTGGACCGAAGATAACAGCAACATAACAATACAAGTCACCATCACTGTAGACGATGACTTGGAGAACTATGCGACACTTACTGTTACTGTATTTTTGTGATTCAACCAATTTTTTTTAATTATGCTACAATATATAATGTAATTTAGTCATGTCATAATTATACATTTTTATATTTCCGTTTTCTCTATCAAAATCTTTTTGAAAGCAGTTAAGTTGACCCAAGCTGGGATATTGAAAGAGACTGGGTCAGGAAAATTTACTTAATATGTATGCACAATATAGGGAAGCTTCCGGGAGTTGCTACTGTTAGCTATAAGACCAGCAGGACTCTGTGCACTGACTTGTATCGCGTTTGTTCCTTCATTATCCTGACTTAGAGAGTTAAGCTCCTTATTCGATATAATCATCTTGTAGAGGCGAACTAAAAACCTCTGTTTTGTTTACCAAGATAATTTTCCTCGAGTATCGATTCTGAATAATATGAAAGCCTCAGCTAACTATATGCAAATATTTATATGTAACATAATTTTTTTCTTGCATTTTTCTTACAATCGTATGAAAAATACTGTGTAACATACACTCTTGGATTTCCTTGTATCTGTTACAGAGTAATTCGGCCAGTAAGGCTCTGCGTTACAAACTGTCAGCCAATAACAGAGGACGTTTCAAATACGACAATAACAATATTAAATATTACGGTTAGTCTGCAAAATGTTTAAGATTAAATTTTAAACTAGTACGTTGTGTGTTGCATGTTTACGTATCAGAAAACACAAATCGAAACCAACGAAAAGATGAACTCAGGGAGGAGATCCCCTAGCCGTGGAGTCACGCGGCACAAGGTCACCCCGTGTCCACGATGTCCACATTTGTGATTCAAAGTGCATGATAGAGGGCCATAACACATCAAAGTGACAATTAATACGTCGCAATAGCATGACGTCCTCACTACACGGCCACGACAACACACCACGCACCAACACTCGAACACACGGTGATTTGAAACACAGACCACACGACACCGAAGAGCCCAAATTTCCAAACGTAACCTCACGGGCGGCATGCGCTGCCGAAACGGTGTCCGGTGTCCGGTGTCCGGAACCGAACACGACTCGGCAGCAACAAAAGTTCACCGGGCAAAGACCTCCACCGGCCAAGGCCAGCGCAGGGCACCGGAAGAGCTCGGAGGCCGAAAAACCCCAAAAATCTAGATAAAAAAATTCACCCCCAGTCCCCCCCCGGACGTGGATTTTTTATTATTTTCCTGGTTACGGCGGCCACCCCCGGGAACCCCCAGGAAAAGTTTCGTCGGGTTCCGACGAACCCAGACGCTCGCCCAAAGGAAGTGCGTCCCAGCATAGGAAAACGCTGGTTAATTTTGGGGTCCCGAAAGTGATGTTTAATAATAAGGACAATAGTAACGGAAATAAAAGAATTAAAACAACTAACAGGACTATTTTTATGGTAATAAACTGAAAAATATATTATGCTTTATTTATTTAAAAATTTAAAGTGCCGTTAACTGAAGTTCATCACATTCTTTGTCATTTTAAAGTGACAATCATTATTTTACGTAAAAATTAATTAAAATTAAAAAATGCATCATTTGTCAAAACAATATGCGCCAGAATGTTTAAATCCAATATTTTTTCACACCGTATTAAATTTTGAACTTCATAAATTGTCAGCAGTAGTTTAAATGAAATATTATAGTTTATATCTCGTATTAACTTTTTAATATAAATGGACGTATAGAAAAAAATTATCATATTTTCATAGAGTGCACTTCATCATTCTGCAAAGTGACCGTGAAAGCACATAACTTCGAATATTTCCAGAGAATATTAAAGTTTTATTATGAGATTCAAACGACGTATTTTACGATAGCAAATGCTGACTGAAGTAGTAAAATTTGTGTCAAAGTAGAAAATTTAGGGCTCATATTTTACATTTTTTTAAAAGAAATAAACCTTGAGTTTCATATATTTTATGCATTTTTGGTCAGAGAGTATTTTTTTATTTTGAGGAGTAGACATTTTTAAGTTAGTAATATTTCTATGCTAAAACATAACGCTATGTGTAATAAAGATTTTCTTCTGATTTTTGTTTTATCATGCAGTTTCTTTTTTATTTTACAGAAGTCAGAAGGCAATGATATTCTTTATATTACTTCAATAAAATTTAAACTTTCATTTGAATTGAACAGTTGACCAAATTTTAACTTTCCACTATTACTGTTACTATATTTATATATGTTCAATAGTTCATAATAAAATGTTTGTCAATTAGAAAAACTATAATATGAGTTTTCCTTTTTTTTTTAGTATGGAAACGAAATACTGGAAAATTACCATTGATTTCCCTTTTAAAAATACTTCATGGCAAATACGCAAATACTTGCTGCTTTGCTGCATTTTACAGTAGACATCAGTTGCAGTTATGAGAGAAAACGGTTACTTTTATCCATCAGTCCGCTGCCTAATTCTATAATTTTGCACATTTTATATAAGACGTGTCGTCAACCCTCTTGATTTTTTTCTAAGTTTGCACCTTACGTTGATTAAGTTAAATCTTTCTATATTGACATTTCGAAAAAAAAAAAAAAAATGTTTGAGAGTTCTTTTACTTAGGAATCGTTTTAGTTGGATGACTCGAGCTGCGGTGCTTGAGGTTCTTCCCAGAGTGGATGAGAGTGATCTTCTTTTCTGTTGTGAATGTGATTGAGGCGTCTCAGCAGCCAGCCAGATCGTTACACCACCGAGCTCAATAAACTGCAGCAGCAGCTCTGTGCACACACGTCAACTACACTCAGCAAATAATACTGAAAGAAGTTACAGTTATATTACACTAGGTAAGTTTCTCTTTGTGATGAAATATAGTTGTATAGAGATATATTAAATTTATTAGAACTTATAGTTTAAAATGAAAACTGATACATTAAAAAAAAATGTAAAGTAAAATAAATATATATTGTACTGTATTATATATTTTATATCTCATATCTTAATGCAAATCTCGATTATAAGAAAGAAATAACCAATTTTGCAATTAGAAAAAAAGTTTGGTTCAAAATTAAATTGATTTTTAAATATTAATTAGTTTTTTTTACCTAATACTCGTATATAAAATATACACATATGTACTGTAATTTTAAAGTTTTTCAGATTCAATTACATTAAGAGAAACTCGATTTATATTATATGGAATTGATTTTAAAATTAATTAACTTAACATTTCAACTTATAATTAGACAGTTAAATTTTCAAGGGATATTGGGTACAGTTAACTGTCCTTTATATTTTCTTGCTAAATCAAACAATTAATAATTATTGTAAATATATTGCAATTTAAAAAACACACAATGGACAACCAAAGAGAAAATGTCATTGTATAATTGAATAGAATGTACTCAGATATTTTTAATTTTCTACAATTTTTGTTGCAGTTACGCCCTGACATCATAGCTAAGATTTTTTCTTAAATTTTCAGGATCTATAAATAACGATATAAATTAAGTTGCTACATATGCTTTATTTAATCACTAAAAAGTCACATCCATTTCATATCAATAAAAGAAGAGTTCATTTAATGAGAAATGTGTGTTCAAACTTACAAAATTTTACATCAATCAATTTCATACACATTCGTGCTGAAGTATGTTGCTTTATTCTTCAACCGTATTTTTTTATGTAATTATTTATAACTTTGTTATCATTAAATAAGATTTATATAATCCTTTCAATTAAAACAATATTATGCTGAAATTAAACAATGATGAAAAAAGTTCATTTTCTTTAATTTATTTCCATAAAAATGCATATTAGATGAGAAATTGTGACTTATAAAGTTATTACATTTAGATTACTTTATAAATATTAAGAAGATTAAAAAAAGAAATAGTTTAGATGAAATTGAAATTTTTATCTGAAGCGTAAAAAAGAGTAATATTATTATTATTATTATTTAGCGAAAACTTTTATGTTGCACAAAACAAGGTTATATTTTGCATTTCAAAAACCGTTTTATGCTAATGTGTAGTATGTGTTTCTTAAATTAAATAATTTGTTTGTTAGTCTAAAAAATATAAAACAATTTAAGAAAAGATTCTCCTATTCTTAGCATGCACGTTGTAATTAATAACAAATGTGTATTTTTTAATTTGCTAACATTTTACTTCATGATTGCAAGGGGGGTTTCTCTTTCTGAGTAATTATGCAACAGTTAATTCTTTCAATGATTATTTTCAGTGATCTTCTATTTAGAATTTCGTACCAGCGGGGGCTTGAGGAATACATACAAATATTTCTAAATACATATTAGACATTTATTTAGCCCCATAGATATGCTCAGGCTCGGACTGGGAAGCTAGGGGCCAGTCAGGGTCATATGGGCATTACAGGCAGCAGCAGCCACCTTTGTACACTCTCTATGTTAAAAATCCCTGACCTAGCCTTATGGCCAGTCCGAGACAGTGAGAAAACTTGTTTCTTTCTTGTATTTTGGTGTTTTGAGTATTTCGAGTATTATTCAATAGTGGATAATACTCGAAAATAATGGGAGGGCATAACTTATACATGGGCGAGACGATTGTCAATAGTGATTGCAATAGTGAATAACAATCAGTGCAGATTTTTTTTTCAATTTAAATCGATATTAGCTCTAGATTGCAGATATGCTTCGTTCTGAGAAAGATACGCTATGGTTATCATAAGAAACAAAGAAAACCTAGATTTACGAACAGAGTTAATGCAGTAAATTGAATGATGCTGCAAGACAAATTAAAACAACTTATTGAAAAATGCATTCTAATTTAATTTGATAATATATTTATCTTTTTTTGTCATTTTTAATGACACAAATAATTCTCATATGTGTGCGATAGAAGTAATTGTTTTACATAAATTACTCTTCGTGTCACATGACTAATCGCTGCAGGAGGGCTGCTGATTTAACACTTCCCAAGTAAGAGCCTACTGGACTGTGGGTCATGCCAGATTGCGGCGGAGGCAGACATGCGAGTGGGAGATAAGGAGAGCCCGACAAATAGCACTGCATTAGAGTCATTGGTTGCTGGGGAACTTGATACATTGTTCGATAAAATACATGATGTGTGGTTTTACGAAGAAAAAATTATATTGGTGTTATATAATGAATGAAAGTTCAAAGTTTGTTACTTCAATATACAAGAAAGGCAGATTATCATTTTGGAATTTTATTTTATTTTCTGGTGCTCTTTATTATAGCTGTCATAATGTAATATGTCACATGAATGAAGCTTTGATATATTAATAATATCAACTCGTATTAAAATAAATCAATTTAAATTAAGTTGCTAATTAATTATTAATGAAAGATCATAATAATAATAATAATAATAATAATAATAATAATAATAATAATAATAATAACCAGGACTCTGTACATTGAGCGGCATAATTCTGCATTGAGAGTGCTTTATTTCCACCTAAGGCACCATTTTGGTATTGACGAAACGCCTGTCATACCATTCGCTCCGGGGGACGTAGAGGCAGTGGTAGAGAACGACCAGGTGAAGATCTTCTGGAATTACTCGTTCCCTACCACTCGCCAGCTCCATGCTACCAAGCCAGACATTGTTCTGCTTGAGAAGCGCAAGAAGGTCATGACAGTGATTGAATTTTCTGCTCCTGCGGAGCACAACATCACTGACAAGTACACAGAAAAGCGCGACAAGTATCGAGACCTTGTCATGGACTTGCGACAAAGCTACCGGGGACATTCGGTGTCACTTGTTGTCCTGTTGGTTGGCGTGATGGGTGGGGTGCCTGACACACTACTCTCTGGGCTTCGGCAAGTACCAGGTTGCCGTGGATCCGCTGAGCGGCTGGCGGATGCCATGCAGAAGGCAGTGTTGCTGGGCTCTCTTCGTCTCCTTCGTGCGCATGGGGAGGTTGGGTGAGGTGCACCCATAAATATAGAAAAGGCAGCCCTGGAGTTTACTGCACGAGAGTGCGGAGCGCCGGGGTCGAGTTTCTCTAGCTGTTGAAGTTGTTAGATGAGGAATACTCTGTTTTACATGGAGCCTGTACTTTCAACTTTGGCATGCTGAGGGAAAAAAAAAAAAAAAAAAATAATAATAATAATAATAATAATAATTGTTTATTGGGTTTAAAAATACAAAGTATAGAGAAAATATTAACAAATAAACGTATACAAAACCCAATTGGTGAATGCAAAAGACGAAAGTCCATACACAAAATGCGTACATTCACCCAAAGAAAATAATATAAATCAGACAATGATATTGTAACTACTTCGTCAATATAATAAAATGAAATGTTAAACAATTAATAAAACAACAAACACATAATTGATATATATGCAAAAGCATATCACACATCAGGCAAATGATACCTTGCAGAGTGAGGCAAGGAATTGTACGCCCTGACTACACGGGGAAAGAAGGAAGCGAGGTAAGCAGACTTTCCCATAGGTGTAGAGAGCACAATCTGGCTAACACGCAGTCCAGGTCTACGCTCCTTGACTGACACCCTCTCAGTGCTGAACACATTCAGATCATAACGACCTGACAGACACTTATTAAAAAATGACATATCAATTTTGCACCACTGAACTTCCAAGCTTAATACGTCACACACTTGAAGCCTCTTCTCCCTATCAGCACAAGGATCAAATCTACCATGCCCTAAGATAAACCTAGTAGCACGACTTTGCACTCTTTCTAAGTTGTTCAGGTTTGACACAGTGGTAGGATGCCAAGCAGGAGCACCATACAGCAAAAGAGGACGTACCAAAGAATTGTAAAGTAACTTCTTAGCACTTGGCTTACCAGCCCTAAATCCTCTAGTTAACATACCTAAAACTCTTACAGCCTTATTTCTCACTACCTCAGTTTGATAATTCCACCTTAAGTCACTTGAGATGTGAACCCCCAACAATTTCAGTACATTTTGCTGAGGAATGGCAGAAGATTCAACAGAATAGGTAACATTGATTGGATTATGAGACCGAGTCAAGCGTAAATGGACACTTTTACCAGCATTAAGAGACATATGGTTATTACAACACCACAAGTTCACAGCATCAAGGTCCTTCTGGAGCTCCTCAGTATCTTCCTTACGTTTAATTACCTTATACATTGTACTGTCATCAGCATATTGTGACAAAGATGAAGAAACTGAGTCAGGAAGATCAAGCATGAACATGGTAAATAACAATGGACCAATAACTGAACCCTGAGGAACTCCAGACGTTACATCAACTGGCTCAGACACCACTCCACCATACACAACTCTTTGACTACGATTAGTGAGAAAAGATTTAATCCAGGATAACAAATTACCTCGAATGTTAAGAGCCCAAATTTTATCACAGAGTCTGTCATGGGGAATGGTGTCAAAAGCCTTGGACCAGTCAAGAGAAATTACATCAACTTGCTTAGCTTCTTTATCATTTAAACCATAAAACCATTCATCAAAAACATGTGCCATCATTGTGATGCAAGACCTACCAGGAAGAAAACCATGTTGGTTAGGTCGAAGCAGGTTATTGACTTTCAAATGTTCCAAAATTACATTAGATAAATCATAATTTATCTAATAATAATTTAATTTAATCATAAATTAAAACCTTTATAATTTATTTAATAATAAGAATGATGTTTTTAGTTCTCTCTCTCTACTCTTCTCACTCTCTCTATTTATCTTTTAATTTTAAACTTTTTAAGGCCTTTCACAAGACAAGTCACCACATGTCAACTCGTATTAGCAGCACTAACATTAAAAACAAAATCTGGTTTTGTTGGCATGGCTGAGCGATTTCAATGCTCCGTTGACTGCAATTCACGTACCACGACAGAGTAATCAATCTTAACTTTCATCAAACTCCTATGACAATCAACGTGTGAGGGTCGTATAAGTAAAATATACAGTGGCTGCAATGAGAAAAGACCATAAAATTATGGGTTAAACATATTAAGGGGCATTCACAAAGTCTTAAGGCCACATTTAAGGCTCAATAATTTAAAGCTTGATTTTAGACGTGTTTTTTAGACCCAAAATTTCTGGTCTTAAATTATTGAGCCTTAAATGTGGCCTTAAGGCTTTGTGAATCCCCCTTATTTAAAATAAACAAGGAATCACGGCGTTTCAAATTTTTTCTATATAAAAAAGTGTTTTATAGAATATAATATTCTATAATATAATAATATTCATGTAAAAGCAATTCCATTCGTTAGTGCTATATATTACCATAAGGATAAATAAAAATTATGTTCTGCACTTTACTTTAAAATGCAGGTATCTTCACTTGTAATTAAAATTAATTTTGAACTAAAGGTGTCAACATTTTGTATTATAATTGTACAAATTTAAACTTATATTTTCTGTCTTATTAAAAAAATTTACCGCAGGATTTTTAAGTGAGCTCGTGTGAAATTTATATGCAACCATCTTAAGAAATATCTCGAGCAAATATTAAAGATTAAAAACTGTACAGTATTTTTACGTGAGTATATATGAAATTTGTATGTATTTTAGGAATAACTAAAGCGCACCGCAATTCAATTCTTTTATGCACACAGTTACATGCATACCTCTTCAAATAGCATGATTATGTATGTTAATTGGTTTAATTAATTAAGGATCAATGGTCCGTATTTTTCCCCCAATGGTATACAAAATTACATAAAAAAAGTCTAAAAATAAAGTACGAATTGACTATCTACTTAAAAATCAATCTATACTCTTAGAGTTATTTAAGTTTTTAGTGTGAAAAACAGTCTTCTACTAGCTCGCAATGGTTTTAACACAACATTACTTTGTTAACTAACAACGAGTAGAGGACTTGGGTGAAAAATATACTGATTTGACTTATTAATTTCATGTTATATTAATAATAAACTGTGTGCACATCACTGTAAGTGAAACAAACGAAAGAGAAACACAAAATCTACTCTAGAAATATAATAAATTATAATACATCATTAGCAATATAAATATAGCATTTTAATTCATTAATCTGATGTAATTATAAAACAGATTAAGCAAGAATATTAAATTAATTTATATTTTCATTGTGTTTAACTAATTATTAATTCTAGATAAATTTGTAATTATTATTTAAAAAAAAATTATCATGAAGTAGGTAAGAAAAATTATTTATTCACAAACACTACATTTCATCCATCCAGTAAAAAGAAGTAATCAAAAGTACCCATTTATATATATAAGAAGAAACATAAACTGAGAAATTTCACAGCATTTGCATTTCATTTCTAACGTTTTCATCCATCATGTAACATTATATCATAATTTGTATCTCAGAAACAGGATGATAAAGAATTCCAAGGTTGTGAATTTACGTGAAAAATGAACTTTATATACATGAGCTCCCATAATGATGTACCTAAGAAAAAATGTATGCAAAAACATGTAAATATTTGAAAGGGTACATTCTCTCACGACGGCCTTTAATTTAATATTAAGACAAAATTAAAGAAAGCAAACTCTTCACATTTGTTGAGAGAGATTTTGTTTTTCATAGTTAATTTTTACTTCTAGGCAAACCCGTGCTCCTATTTTCATGAATATTCAGAGAGTCTATATATAAGCCGTAATAGTCTGTCAGAGTTATATGCTTTACATTGATTGACAGAGTTAATCTTATCTCTCCGTTGTTTAATATAATCTCGAACTAATTTAAATTTCAGTAATAGTGCAAGCCAAGTCAAACATTATAGTACAAGGTAAAATAACTCTTCATGTTTAATTTTGTATATTCGGTCCATGATGTATAATATATAATTAAAACAAATTTAATAATAAACGCTTAAGTTGGCTTTGGTTATTTACTCGTATACTAATAATTTACTTCATTATAACATATTTAAATAAGATTTTTACTTATTTTCTAGAGAAAGATTAATATTTTATTATCGTGTCTTACATCGGATTATTACTTTAATTACATTAAACTAATTATATCCTACTCAATAAATTTGAATAAATTAACAACAATTTTTCCTCTATTTTGGTGCAGTAAATTCTCCAAGTTTGATGAGGTACATATATAGTTATATACGCGTAGAAAGAAAACAATATAATTTTTCTCCTTATATTCTATGGCATAGAATATTAAAATTTCAAATTATAAAATTAATTTTTTTCTTGAAGATTTCTATATATCAAAATGACAAATTAATGTGACTCAAAGTCGATAATTCTATTTGTTTATTGTTCACATACAATATTATTTATTATTAAACTCCTCATTTTGTGTGTGGTAGAAAGAATATTTTAATGAACCATGAAGATTTTAACATGATATCGATTTTGTGTTTTCATGATGATAAAACACTGCAATTTATATTTGACAAGCGGTAAACATACATCTACCTGTCGGCAACAGATTAATTAAGCCATCATGTTTGTTCAGAGAGTGATGGTGGGGTATCGGAAGTGGTACGACATAAGCTTAAGTTAAAATTACGGAACCCCCCATTATTAATTAAATCACCTTAAAGTTATATAAACAACATTTTATGATGCTGGATTTTATAAATACTGAAACAATTTTCGTTATTTATGTTGTTGCTATTATTTATTTATTTATTTTGTCTCTATTCCCTGTAATGTAATTTATCCCAAATAAACAAATATCACAATTATTATTTTTTAAAAAATTGTATAAATAATGTTTACTTGAATGAAATAAAATAAACATGTGAAACATTCAATAATACAATATTGAATTTAACGAGTTACAATTGCTGAAGATTATTAATTTTGAAGTCTACCAGGTCCTGTAAGACAATTTTTATCATCAAATTTCATTACTTAACTGCGTTTGTTAAAGCTCTTCATGAGATTTTTTGTAAAAAACTTTATTATCCTATATTATATTATCACTAATCAGTATAAATATAGGGTTAAAAATTACTAAATTAAAAATAGTTATTATTTCTGATATCTACAGAATACATCCGATTTCATCCAATAACTTACAAAAGAGAATTACTGGGAATTACTATTTTTAAGATTTACAGATTCCATTTCTTATATATATAAAAAAAATGAATATTCCATTTATAATAATGATTTTTAGACACCAACTAATATTCAATTCGTGAACTACAAAAATATTTTTTTGTCAATTTAAAAGTTCAATATAATTCAATTGAATTGTTTATTAATGAATGCCATGTGAAAAATATTTCAGAAAAATGCACCAAAAACAAAAGCAGTATCTGTCTAGAGTGTGATAATTATAAAAGTCCAGTTTATTTATTTAATAATCATAAAAACAAGCCGCGTTTTGTATTCAACAATGTTATATGCATATAATATAATTCTTTTTAAATCTTTTGTTATTCATGTCCTCCAGTCCTCATTTTGTTGTTTGACAAATAGACAGAGAAAAGAGCGCAATAAGTATTAATGCGACTCTTTCATGACGGTATTCTTCACTATTTCTTGCACGCAGTATGACAGCGGATGAGGTGGTACCTACATACAATAAGCTGCTTGTACTACAGGCTTGCCCACAAGAACTCACTACAGCTACCTACTCGATCTTTTCTACGTAGAACAAGCTCCTTGTTACATTCTTTTATAAAATACCGTGCTACACTTATGTGAACAACATTCTTCTTATATGTGAAAGGAATAAAAAAAATAGTATGTTATAAAATATTTCACAAGAAAAAAGTTATTTCACATTTATTTTATGAAAATTACCTCAAACGTGAGAACATACACCTGCTGATGATAATAAATATCATGATAGTTACCTACACACAAAAAAAGAAGGTAGGAGGTTTTATACAACTTAAAGTAAACATATATAAAAAAAACATGTAGCTAGAAGGATACAAACTAAATGATCAACATAAAAATAAAACTTACCTACCCTTAAAGACAGAGTGAATGTTGCTTGTGGGCGTTATCAGCATGCTAGAGTACAGTCAAATTAATTTAAACACCCTCCTGATATACCGGTATTTCTGATCTTTGTGTTCGTATTTTAAAATTGAAATTTTATACAAGTTGTCAATAATAAAATTCTACTGCCATGCAACATCTCTGTAAACCTTCTGTTGTTCACCCTAGGGTGTATGGGTTGGTTTCTGTCTTTTCTGACCCCCCTGCATGCATTTCTTCTACTTCTATAGTAGACAGGTTAACCATACGCCGGGATATAATATTACAATACGAGAATTCTTTCATTTTTGTCTACTTCTAGATGGAATTAAAAATTGATATGCAACTCTAACAGTAAGTGCTCTCTTTACCAGATTCAGAATCTTTCTTATAGTTTACTTGCAATGGAAGTGAATAAGTTTTTTTTTAATTAGTTTATTCATAAAAATAGACATAAGACCTATTGCATAAAAATATAATGTAAATCCCAGAAGTTGAAAAAACTCGTGATCGGGGAATGTCAATTTCATCAATTTTAACTTGATCAAAATGACAAAAAATAATTATATATTTATTTTAAAATAAATGGTGCACAAATATGACAATAATAAGATAATATACATCAATTTGATGTAGACTCAAAATGCATCAATATAATAAATTGGTATCGAAGTATATTTGTATCGAGACACAAGAGGGAAATGTCGTGTGTTTTTTTCTCTCTGGAAGAAATAGGTTGCAACGTTGCTTTTCATTTGTTTGTGTCATTACTCTTATCAACAACTTTATTGTGTTGACATGCAGGAAAATGTTGTCAAAATGTAAAAACAGTCAAATTCATTTTATATTTCTGGAGAAAATAGTCGGAAGTGGGAAGGTTTCAGCTCTTCTCTTTATATTTAATTTTTATTCAGTTTTGAAAATTAACAGAGCTAGTTTGACGTATAATAGAAATACTGACGTATGTGTAAAAATGTAATACTGAAATATAAACAAAAAGAACAGAAACGCTATACTTCCGACTACTTCCGGAGGAAATATCATGTAAATTTGACTGTAGTAAGCGTCAAAATAGAGCCTGCTGTTACGCAACCCGCAAGACACATACTGAATAGGTGGTGTTTTTGTATCATATTATACTGAGAATTTAATATAACATTCTTTATTTTTATTTCTTTATAATATTTGAAATTTAATTTCTGTACTGATGGAGGGTGAAGGGAAAATTATACTTCATAGATGAGTCACGCGAGGACGAGTTTTCGTAACAACTAAATTTGCAGGTGCACGCTATCACCTGAGAATATTCAAAATTAAATATTAATATTGATAATATCAATATTGAATTTATTTTTAAATATTCAAGACTTCACTGTCTCAAAACTATCTTGAAGAGAACTAATAGTACACTGTAAAAAAGCTATACCTATTGTAGGTATCAAAGAACAAATATTTCCAGCCTAAAATAGGGGTGCTTTACCCATTTCAGGTTTAAGTGGACCTATTTTCATTAATTTACCTAAATATGTAATATGATATTACATATTTAGGTATGCAATAACGTGAAATGGGTATTTAGTTGCCTAAATTGGAAACGGATCTACCTGAAACTTAGATGTACCCAATAAGGGTTACTTAATTACCTAAATATTAGCCTACCTACATTCTATATGTGCCCAGAATAGGTCTTTATATTAGCCTGATTTTTTGTCCGTTAAAATTTTAAATAAAAGACGATAAAAAAAAACTAAGCCAATCAAATTTTTATGGCGAGAGATGACTCCCACCACATGACATCATCATGACGTGTTAGCGTCGGTCTGCAGCTGGAGTGCAGTTTGATACAGAAACATCCTCATTTACTGGATAATATTGTCAAACCAAGGTAAGATTAAGGAAATATAATGATATAATTACAATCATGAAGTTATAGTGTACACGTTGATATGAAAATTTCTGACACTTGTGTGCAATTGCTCTGTAGAAATCGAATGCATCATAGAGGCCGGCACGAATGCAAAGAGGGAGTTTGGAGCTTGCCGTGTGGACCGAGCTGTGAGCTACTGCGATCTGCCGAGTCGCCCGCCCGTCTACAATGTCCACATTACCACCCACCCACAGCCCATAATGATGCTCTGCTACCACAGGTATAGTAATTAAAAATTGAACATTTACTGCGACCTTTATATGTATAAGTTTTGCTGGATAAGAAATAAGAATCTAAGTATCTATTCTGTATGGGTGCAAAACATATCTTGAAAATAAAAAAAAAATAATAATAAAAAAATTAAAAAAAAAATATGAAAGCGTGACATGAAAGAAATAAATAAAGAAAAGTTAATGCATGCAGCATCCTCGAGATTCTTAATTTCTTATCTCATATATGTACTATGAATTATGATATAGTCGTGGATATTCAAAAGACCCCTTTCTTGTAATGTGAGCGTGTATTAAAATATAACCAAGACGATTGTTCGGACGACTTTTTTACACTATAATAACATGGGATAATTTTACTGAAATATTGATATATTTTATTTTTTATGTTCCTTATAGTGCAAGGAGTATTAAAAAAATCAAGATAATTATTATACTAAAGTTAACTTTGTTAATATTAAAAATTTGCTGGATTGTTTTGTTTTTCTAATTGTAAACACAGTATCATATATAATTATATGACAGTATATTAGGTAATTCTTGTGGTTCACTTTTTTTAATTTGTATCTTTTTATTTGAACGTTTTTAATTTCACTATAATAACAAAATTGTTATCGATTCTAATTAAAATTAAACGTTTTATTTGTTCTATAACATTTCTTTCTTTTTTCATTGCAGATTTTGCTTCACCAAGGAAAGATCATACTCTCAACATTGTCTTCTAGCCAACAAGTCCATGCAGCCAAAAAGCAGTGGACCCACAAAATCCCCAACCCCATGCAAATAATATCAGTGAGTTTTTATATAAATAATCCCGACTGACTCATTAACTACAAAGACGATTATTATTATTTTTTTTTTCAACACCCACAAAAAAATTGAAGTGCTAGAGTTAACAAAAAAATTGTGATAAAAAATTATGTTTATGAAGTGTTTTAAGCTTTTATTTCTGTTCTGCCCCAACGCCAAAACAACAAATATTTCATTGATATATGTATGAAAATGATTTTCATTAAATAAAATTGCTTTATTTTATAATTATGCGTGTATTATTTATATAAAAATATATTTAGGAAATTATACTACCTAATTTTGAGTTAAAAATGTAACTTAAAATGGGCTGATATTAATACCTATTTTCAGTATTTTTGAATTCCTAGGTTAATATTTAGCTAAATAAAGTTACCCGAATTAGGTACATTAAAAGTTATAAGCTCATCTAAAATAGGTAAGCAGGAATGCTACCCGTTTTAGTTTAATAAGTTGACCTAATCTGAAGACAACCTCTTGGGTATCTGTAATTACCCGTTTTAGGTTTTCCTTTTTTACAGTGTACTTCAATTCTACGAACAAGAAAATTACATTAGATTTTTTATTTTATTTTACTTATATATATTTTCGCTTCTCATGATCATGGCCTCGAATAATTTTTTCCGATATCTTCCGATTTTTGAAATTGTGATTTAAAACGAGCAAATAATATCCACAAACATTTTTATCAGAAAAAGCTAGCTTACAATCATTTCTACATTTCTATTCTGTGTCTTACAACTTACGTATACTTGCTTCATATATATACTAGGTATACGTATGTATTCTTTTAGAATTTTTTTATGAGTCTCTCACACATTTTTATAACCATCCTTTATCAATGTCCCATTATTTTCATTCTTTACGATCTTTTACTCATTCTTTTTATTCGTACACCTTGATCACTCTCTCTCTCTCTCTCTCTCTCTCTCTCTCTCTCTCTCTCTCTCTCTCTCTCTCTCTCTCTCTCTCTCTCTCTCTCTCTCTCTCCTCTCTCACTAAAGCATTCCGCTGGTGACAATGCGATTCTTCAGCTTTTATTCTAAGATATTACTTACGTCACGAAACGTTGGTAAAATTGAATTCCTGAAATCTATTTTATAGACAAATTTTTTTCCATTTCAAAATAATTATTACACTAAATCATTATTAACATTTAAAATATAAAGATATGAATTTTAATTAATCAAATTGTTAATATTTGAAGGCTGTAATTAAAAATGAATGGCAGGGTTTCGTTCACATATCATACATAAAATGGAAGCTTTGATTATGTTTATTTAAGAATTAACTAAAATGAAACATCTTACATCTTCCCTGATGAATTGTTACTACATTCAATGTTTAATTTGGTCAAATTTTGTTCATTACCTTGCAATATTTTTCAAGTTGGGTAATGTGATATATTATTGCTATGTATAGCAATGCTTTAAAATGAAATAAGAATAAATGAGTAAATGAAAAATCATGTATAAGTGACGTTACATTCCCATGAAAAGGACAAATGTGTTCAATCTAATCTTGAGTAAAAAAGGTAACTTTGAAAAATTTCATTTCCGAAATGAGCTTCTGAAGAAAGTTTCCGAAATGTGCTTCTGAAGAAAGGAGGGGAGGGGAAGGGGGTTTTTGTGGAGAGGGACGTTCCGACATTACACATGGCCTTTCTGTTATTGTTGCTACCTCTTTGTGCTCCGCGAACAATATTTTGTAAGAACTCTCTTGAACAGCCCAAAGTAAACCAACTAGCAGGTGACGCTTCTAACGTACAATTTAACAACAATTAAAATAATAATAATAATAAGTTTTTGTGATTAGCTCATAATGATTTTAATTTGTTATATTTCCCTTGGTATATATACTTAAAACACCTGTATTTATTATAATTATAAATGTTTGATTAAAAACTTTATAATTTTTATTCAATAATATAATCATAATCATGCTAATTAATTTGGAAAAAAGGAGAAAAATGCTTCTTAAAAGTTTTTCAATGATGTAATTTATTTTTTATAAATTTGACATTCATCATGTATTATTAAAATCTTAAAAATGTATTTTCTAAAGTTCTGATAATTTTTTTCTAGAGCTTCAACATAAATTTAAGTTCCTTGAACTTACATAAATCTTTCTAAGTTTTGTTATTCACACTCCTGTGCATTTAGCTGGTCTGAGTTTCTATGGGTAAGGTTATGGAGTATACTGCCTTTATATTTAGTAAATGCGGGACTTCTTACTTGTTGCTAGGTTACAAACTAAGATTACACTTGGAGGTCGTTGTACATGTTATGAGTTTTCAATTTAATTAAATACAGAGAATCCTTCAAAGAAAGAAAATCAATTTCAAGTAATTGAAAGCAAAGGTAAAGTGACAATCTGACATCGCATACATCTATAGCTTGTTGTGCCATCGCGTCGCTTGAATATCTCTCCTCTATCCTTATAAGCACCTTTTCCTTTTGCCAATTAATTGTTCTTGTATTATATGATGTAAAGGAACTTACGTAATAATTTAATTGTAACAAATTTAATTCTACTCTAATGCGAGCTAAATAAATGCAACAAAATATTTTTAAATTCAAACATCCGGTTTTCCATTTAGATTTTTATTTATTTATTTATTTATTTATTTATTTATTTATTTATTTATTTATTTATTTATTTATTTATTTATTTATTTATTTATTTATTTATTTATTTATTTATTTTTTCATTCAGTACTTTCATCAGTGGACAACTTTTATGCAATTTTTATTGTATATTTGGATAGAGCACCTTAAGTTATGATTGTTATTTTTTTTTCAGATTTGTTTTAACTCAGAATCAAGGGAAAAGACGCTGTGACGTCATAGTCATTATAGTAATGCGACGTATGCTTGTATGTTTAAATCTTTGCATGAGTATGACGTTACAGTGTTTTGATTACAATTCAAGAAGGTTGTTCAAAGGTTCAACAAAAATCACAAAAAATGGGCAATACATAACTTGATCGAGCGAGTGTGTAATAAATTTTTTTGAAGGTTGTCCATTCGCATGCTCCTATATATTTATCTGCTTGGTGTTGTTGTACGTACTGTACATTAAAATTGAATTTATAACCACAATATCATTCACTATTTTGTTATATCGAATTTTATTAACAACGAATTTACATTAAAAATATGACATTTAAATATTTTAATTATTATTATCGTAATCAGAAATTTCTAAACATTGATGTAACAATGTTATATAATCCAATTAACAATTATATGGACAGTAAAATTGATTGTGTTTCATTGAATCGTTAATAAGTTAATTAAATGTGTCACATCACCGTTGTTGTATTGAAACTTCATTCAGTAACATGGTAATATAAAACATGCTTCATTACTCAATATCCGCACGGAAATTAGATTTTTTACAATACAATTTTTTGTTTTTATGTTCATCAAAAAAGTATGTATATTTATACAATGAATCAATTTTCAATTTATAATAACTGTCATAACATTCTTTTGTGTTTAAATTTAATACTTTTAGCGTGTTCAAGTTCGTAATTATGATGTATAGTAGAAGAATTTATATAGATTTATTTTTATATAGACAATATAAATTTTACACCTGATGCATTGTTTCTTACAGTGTCAGTTTTTAATATTAATTTCAATGCTAGAAATGTTCAAATTCTGCTAATTAAGTAGTTCACCCAAAGCCTATATACTAGTATAAGCTTTGAGTTCACCTGCATTTTATGGAGATTTAAATGTCAAGAGCCATTTAAATTTCAGTTTATTTCCTATGTGTTTTTCAGCGTCCATGGTTTTGTCATCATGGATCCTGATTGTTGAATTTACTTGTCATCTTTGTACCAATTTATGTACTGTAATTTAAGCTTATTATGTAAAGTATAATATCAGCAGAGTATTAGAGAACACATTGATTTTAATAATATTCTCTACAGATAAGTTATTATTTTATGTATAAACTATTTTTGTTCCTATATAAATATATTTTATAATTTTTTTTCAGCTTTTTTAACCGTAATGATTATATTAGCACACGAGCTGTGCTAATATTTAAATTGATTTTTGTCGTGTATGTTCGGGAGATCTTCGGTTCGTGGTCGGCCAGTTAATTCTTCTCAAAGAACAATACTATATAGAATGAAAGACACATTTTAAAAGGGACGGACAGTGTTCAAGTAATACATTGTATTTGTTTGTAAAATTAAATACACAACATCCAATATACCCAATATAAACCCTATTATATGATTTAACATGTTTTATTTACTAAATACAAAGTTATCAGTATTCAAACGTGTTTATAAATCATTTAATAAAGTTAATACGTCATTAAAATTATACAACTAATTTTTTTAAGAGAGAATTAAAAAAAAAAATGAAAAATTGTTCAAGCGCTACCATGCAGTCTTCACAAGTCCTTTGTTAATGAGATACGCCTATTGACTTCTTGTAACAAGCACTACAATGTAAATAGCTTTCTAGCTCAGAAAAAATTTAAAGTACTATATTTACGTTTTATTATTAAACTATAAAATGAAATAAAAATAAACATTAAAGAATGTTTTCTGACAATGGTTTATTATAGAATAAAAGTAATTGAATCTTACCAGACTGTTTTCACTCGTCAATTAATATGATGTAGTACATCGAAAGGGGCATTCACAAAGCAATAAGGCCGAATTTAGAACTCAATATTTTAAGGCCAGAAAATTGTGCATATTTGCTGATAAGACAATCAAGCCTTAAATCAAGCCTCAAAATATTGAGCTCTAAATCCAGCCTTATGGCTTTGTGAATACCCCCTCGAGAAACTTAAGCACTGAGCTATAATATAATGTTAATAGTTTTTATGTTTTTATCATGCACTACACTTCAGGTGACACCTTCTTCATAAGCTTTTGGGAATCATCTGTTCTTATCCTCGGGTGAATCGGACTCAATGATTCCCGAAAACTTAAATGAAGAAAACAGGTGCACATGAAGTGTAGTGATAAAACAATATTAACATTACAGTTCAATGCTTAAGTTTTTCGACGTACTACAACATAATCGACGAGTGGAAACAATCCGGTAAGATTCAACTATACTTTTATTTTATAAAAAATAAAGTTGTTCGTTACTTCCAGCTGTTTTTTTCCTGTCATAAAATAATAGAAATTAATTAATTTTAAATTTATTATTATATTATTTCAAGTTAAATTCTATTTTCCAACATATTTAAGTAAATTTAATATGAATAAATTTAAACTTGAACTATAAGTTTTTTAATTAAATGATTACATTAACATTAATTAGTATATTTAATACAATTCATTTTATTTAAAAATACATAAAAATATTGTATATTTTTTTTTATAATAAATTCTCAAGCGTATATATATTATAGTGTTAACGCTTTCTGAGGTGTTATGAATTATTACCTTATATGTGTATGTGGTGAGTAAAAGAAAAGCGTGCATGACTGCAAATTCACGACTACACTTTGCTGGCAGTCTCTCTCGAGCTCAAAGCAAGAACGCTGCTACTATCCAACACAAATATGGTGCAGAGCAAAAGTACGCTTGGTTGAATCTAAAAAGCTTAAATATTATACCAGTATAAACCATACCGTGTTTTCTCTGAATAAGACGAAGTAGAAGCAAAATAGCATAAGTAATATGAGGAAAAATGTAATATGTTACATATTTCAGAAACCAACTCATATTACGAAAATGGGTAATGTGATGAGAGTATGGGGAAGAGAAAGAGAGACTTTTCAACTCTATTAATCATGATCAAATGCTTACAGAAATAAAATCTTATACATCACCTTATTTATACAGACTTTATGAATTATACAATAAATTTCCACAGATATCAGATATAGAAGGTATTGCTTTCTGTTTAATTTATTTCTGAATTAATTTCATTTCATTTATACTATATATATTATTATGTGTATAAATACATTAAATTTATGAATTATGACAAAAGTAGCTTACGGCTTAAGCCTGTATTACACCATACAATTTTGCATACAAATTTTCCTTGCAAGAAAATTTCACCTCCGTACAAACAAAACAAATGGAGTTCAAGTTTTCTTGAAAGGAAAAATTGTATTCACTAGTTAGAAAAATTGTATCGTGTAATACCGGCTTTACTTTTATATATTATGTCTGTATATGTATTTTATTTTCAGAATTTATAGTTTGAAAGGTAATAACTATTTTAAGGATTCAATTTTAATTTGTATAATTCAATACGTACAATTTGTATATGCAGAGGGAAAGCCAGTATTACACGATACAATTTTTCTAATTATTGTATACAATTTTTCCTTTCAAGAAAACTTCAACTCCGTTTGTTTGTATGGAGATGAAATTTTCTTGCAAGAAAAAATTGTATGCAAAATTTATCGTGTAATACCGGCTTAATGCTGTAATTAAAGTTCATACTGTAGAAGTTTTTCATCAATTATAATTGTTACAATAAATTATGTAAAAATTTTATCAATATAATTAATTTTCTCTTAAAGATATTCTTTATGTATAGTTTTTGTTTACTGTACGTCATTAGTTAGCTTTAATTACTTTGTACTAAACTTGCAGGCAGTAGCAGCAAAAGTTTCAGCTCGTGGGCCTCCGAGGTTGCGTTGTAATCAGAGAGTCCTTCCTGTTCCCTGCTGATTAGACGTTCGCCGCTGCCCTTTAATCTGCAAGGGCGGCTAGTTACCACAAAATTACCTGCAGCTGATTAAAAATTGTAATTATAAAATTGTACCTCAGGTAACATTTCAAATCAGAAACAAGCATTTTGAATATTAGTTAAAAAATTTGACAAAAAATTAATGCATCCCCCCACAGTGATGTTGGTAAAATAAACAATAATAACTGCTCTATATAACATAGTTTGTAAAAAATTTAGTCTTCTACACGTCTAAACCTAATCTTATTATCAAAAACTCATCTTATGTATTCTTCGTTTAAAGTGAGGATGAAATGGAAACGATTTATCTAATATTTTATGCTCAATAAGAAGAAAAAGGATGTAATCTCGTTTTTTCTTTGTCCTCGAAAATGGTGAAAAATAGGGGGAAAAAATAGACGTTGAAAGTGAACAAAAAATTAAATTAATTGCAACTCGGGCTTGTGTGTTTTGTAGTATTTTGCTCCTAAATTTATAACAGCAATGAATTTTTATCAGATATAAATATTTTCAAGTTGACCTAAAAGTATATATATATATTTTTTTGTGACTTTCTAGATCGTATGTCTAACCTGTCCACTCCAGGACTAGAAACTGTAGACAGAGAAAAGCGGTCAGAAAAAGCTGGAGTTCATACACCCTAGGGTTTCCTACAATTCCGACAACCCTTAGGATGAGAGGAGTTTTTTTTCTTCAAAATGTAAATTAAATATAGTGCTTATAATTTATGTATACTTAATCATAATTCAATTACCATGATTAAATGAATAATATTAATTGCTGGCGTTACAAATATAATATAGAACATAATTTTTAATAATTAAATGCAACATTGATAAAAAAAAAAGGACAAGCTAATCCATGCATGATTGTGATATAGTACCATGCATATTTTTAAGTTGATATTGAAATATATATTATGTCATGTCTTATAAATTTTTCTCCAGCTCAAAAGCTTAGAATTTAGCTTTAATCAGCCTTTTTTTATATTTAATTTTATCTTGTAAGCCATTCTTCATTTCAAGGAATCCAAACAAAAACTAAATAAAATAAACAATTTATGAAGCAAAATTTCAGGACTCGAGATTTTATACCTTTTTTTTAAAAGTTAAGAAAAGAAAAAAAAATTAAACACAATTTTATATAATGATTTTATTATTTAATGTGCACATAAATTTTTAATCTATAGTATAAAGATCAATATCTAGTTAAAAGTTTCAAACTCATATTAAAATTACAAATTTGTTTAAAACTTTATAATTTGACACGAAGTATAACGTAATAGAAATAGTTAATATTTATAATATTGAAACTACCCATGATATAATTTTTTTAGATATCATATTATATTATGCTAAGAATTTATAATGAAAAACAAACAAAATAAGAGAAACACAAAATGTAATTATATTTCTACAAATTTCATTTTGGCATGTTGTGAAATGATTTGTTTTTACATTAAATAAGAATGGTACTTTTTTTTATCTTAATGTACTAGACATGTTTTTTGCGATATTACACTTACAAGAAATGTGCGAAGATGATGAATGATGGTCATCGATGAACAACGCCTTTGTCCGGCCTGCCTGCGTGGTCCAGGGAGATATGACGAGAGAGAAATGGATGTGGGAAGTAATCGACCTCTCTCTTTCAACAGGTACCTGTCTAGCGATATCTCGAGCCCACCAAACAAATCTGGACCTTGCGTGATCCGGAACAGTAAAATATAAAAAATATTTTTGCAGAGATTATTAGATTATTACGAAATGTCTACTCTTTTTACAAAAAAAAAAAAAAAAAAAAAAAAACGCTGTTTTATTAAGTTTAACAATTTGCTTGTATTTTGCTTAACTTGTTTTTTTGTTATCCATTATGTCTTAATGTAATAGTCACATTGTTTTAGCCAGAACTCTTTGTCATGAAGTTAAAAAAATAAAAAAAAATAAAAAAAAACATCTCAAACGCTTTAATGATATTTCACTGATAGTGTAAGATTTTAATATATAATAAAAAAAAATTTATAATTAATATTTTTTCCTCAATTTATAATGTATAAAATATGGTATATTTATTAATTTAAAATATTCTATTCTATAATTAAAAGTATTTTTCTACTTACAAATTATATAGTGTGTACATATTATGACAAAACGAACTCAACTTTAGTCAACATGTTTTATTGTAAAATAATATCTATTTTTACTAGAACTGACATTTTCTTTATAAATTATATGCATTGTTTTTATTTTTGACTCCTTTTTTTCATATAAAAAAAAGTTTGTATATTTTTTACTATAATGTAGGATTTGGTAAACTCAATTGGACAGCTGTGCTGTAAAAAAGAGTAAAAATGAGCCCATATCTGGACGTGGCATGAATCATAGTCCTATCTCAGAACAACTTTTGCCTTACTTCTGACCAATACACTGGAGATCTTGGGACTTCCGTATGATGTCACTGTTTTTTTATGTAAGTCATATTTTATGAGCTGTAGTGTACTCAAATCAGCTATGAGTAATGTTCTCCATATAGTTGAAATTTTTCATTCTCAACGCTTCTTTATTACATCTGCATCTAATCTTTTTACGTCTTTTTACCTCAAAAACACATCTTACTTCTTCCTGCACTCAAAGTGAGGATAAAATGGAGACAAAACTAACATTTTATTCTCAATAATAAGAGGAAATAATATGTAGTCTCGTCTTTTTTCAACTCTTTTTCCTCGGAATCGTGTAAAATGGGAGGGAAGAAACTCACTTTTAATATACGTTAAAAGTGAATTAAAGATTAAAAATATATTTTCAACTCGAGCCAGCTCTTAAGAAGTTATCTGCGCATGAAGTGCAAGAAAAACGTGCAATGTCTACATAATAAGTATACATAATATTAGTAACATGTTAACACCATAGCGTATAACAAAAGAATGGATAACAGTGATAAAGTAGTGTACTTAAATAGCAAAAATTGTTAAAAAAATTTATTAAAATTTTTTGGCTACAGTAAGAGGAGAACAATGATGAAGCTTTTCAATGGAGTATCGACCTCAATTTTTTTGTTGCAGAAATGGATAGAGGGTGCAAAGTTATGCTACCCAGATTTTTTTCAGATTTTGAGATTTTTGAGACTGGGAACTATTTTTAAAAAATTATTGAAAGTCCTTTTCGTGACGTCACGGGACGCCGCTCCTTAATAAAAAGATATGACTTACCGCCTCGTGACGTCACAAAAAATACTTTCAATAATTTTTAAAAAATAGTTCCCGGTCTCAAAAAAATCAGGGTTTGCATAACTTCCCATCTCTGCAATAAAAAAATGGAGGTCGATACTCCATTATGTTTCAGTAAAATAGCAATTAAAAATGTAAATTGCTGAAGCAAAATTACGTATTTCATCTTAGAGAGAGAGAGAGAGAGAGAGAGAGAGAGAGAGAGAGAGAGAGAGAGAGAGAGAGAGAGAGAGAGAGAGAGAGAGAAGAGAGAGAGAGAGAGAAAGAGAGAGAGAGACTTTTTACCCCCCTCGTGCTCTTTTTGTTTTTCTTTCTTTTGGTTTAATCACTTCATTTATTTCTAAATTATTTTAAAAACTGTCCATGAAAATTATCCTCATATAAATGTACAAAATGCATATCCTTGTTTTAACCCAACTCAGTTGGGTTAAAACAAGCATATGCATTTTGTACATTTATATGCCAACTCCCAGTGTATCTACAGAAAAAGATAAACTTAATATCCAACAGTGCATACACATATAATTTGTGAATAGTCATATTCCCTTAATCCCGAAGACAAATGTTATGTTTCCTTCGGTATTAAGAATATTAACTTATTACTAAGCTGCCAACGATGCCTGCCTGCTTGGTGGAGATACGATCGAGTTATGTGAGCTTGCGGTCAGTGCGCGGTGGACTTAGCGAAGAGCGATGAACCAGGCGAGCATTTCTCCACGTCCAGAGGTGAGAAATCTCTTTCAATTTTAAACGTGAAGGAAAATGGAATAGTCCAGATAGAAAATACCTATTGTTTTTTTTATATCACAAATCTATACAAATGACGGTAATTTAGACTTATTTTAAAAATGGACAACCTTCATGAAATTTTGTATTGCATATTTGGATAGAGGACCTCAACTTATGTTTTATCATTTTTTTTTTTTTAGATTTTTTTGAACCCTCTAACACCTTTAAAATCGTTCCGCAAAACGCTGTGACGTCATAGTCATGCAAATATTTAACACGCAAGCATAGGGAAAGACATTGCATGACGTCACAACGTCTTTCTCCTCGATTTTGAGGTTTAAAAATATCTGAAAAAAATTGATAATACATAACTCGAGGTCCTCTATCTAAATTCTAAATAATCAATAATTTATTTTTAAGGTTGTCCATTGCTTTTAATTTTAGTACTACTATATTAGGGGGTAATTATAAAGAAGTTAGAACAGATTCTTAGATTTTTGTTTTGTACTGTGTAAAATTTGATATTAAATTTCAGTACTAAATCAAATACTTAACTTGGTACTAAAATATTCAAGCCTAAAATCTTTAAATATGTCCTTTGTAAGATGAAGTTTTTAAAAACATGAATATTAAAACAAATTTGTAATATTTATGTAGTGTGAAAATGGTTTCTGTGGTTATAAGACTAATAAGAGTTTACAAAACTGTGACTTTTCAGTAGAAGACATACACGTACGAATCACTCTGTTTTGTACCTTCTACCTGCGTATATAGACTGTGGAAAGTTCATTTACCATTCCATCCACATCACTTTGGGAGGTTTGCTTACTCACTAAAACTTTATACTCTTGTCCATATGAGGGGTTTCTGTCTCCAACTCTGTGTTACCACCACAGTCCAGCTAACCTTTTGCCCCCTGCAAGGGTGCATGAAGGGAGGTAAGCATGGAGAACAATCAAACCACTCCCTCGTTGTGTGCTTGCCACTATTTTGGATCAATGACTGGGTAAATGTAGTAACTCTTTTGTTAAATGTCATATCTAATTTACCCTTAATTTTTGCTTTGAAGTCAAATTAGTGACATCAAGTTATAAATTTGATTACGTTCCTTTAAATTTGTGTGAAGTACAGAAATTCGCTCTATACTTCATTTTCATGTCAAATTTAAAATTTTAAATAATTTATTTTTTAATTCGTTTTTCTCTTTTTTGTGGATATATTTTTTTTTTTTTGTATTCTATATTTATTGTGCATTTTAATGTATTAAGAGTTGGTATACTTTGAAATTTTCGAAAAAAATAGTAATTACACTTGAGTGAGTTGAAAAGTTCTAATCTCATATTTTTAAAATAGGATAAATATAATAAATTGATGATCTTGAACATATTTTCCTGACTCTTAGAAATCAAAGGTAATTTTTAATAGCACTGACGAAATGTTGTAAAAAATATTTACGAAACTAGCCTCTGAACCTTGATCATCTTTAGTTAGTAAGCATTTTTTTTTTAATATTTTTTCAAATTTGATTGATTTTTAATACAGCTGTTAATGAAAATTTTGGATTTTTCAATTCGAAAATTTTAAATTTTTAAGACAATGATTTCTAAAAAAAAAAAAAAAAAAAAAAAAAAACGTTCGTTCTTCAGTTATACTTAAATATATAATAAGGTTATAGCAACATGCTTCAAATATGAAGTAGCCCAAATAAAGGTTTACTTTAAAGCTTCATTTTTTTTTTTAGAACTCACAACATACCTTACTCATCTAGCTACTCTGCTTTGGTTTTACAGCCTCTCTATCTGAACGTCAAGCTCGATTTGCCCTTAAACTATTCATGCTGCCCTTACTTTCCAAACTTACAATTTTGAAAGCTGTAAAGTGTAGTCTACAAGTTGGTGTCCAATTATGCTTGGCAGCTTTATATTTTGTTGGGGAAATAATTTGTCGTGACAAAATTATGTATTTTTTAGTTTAGATATGTTAAAAAAAACAGCTTCTAAGTTTGTATAAATAAATTGCAGTAATCAAAACTTAACATTTCCTTTTCCCTTATATTCTGCATAACTTATTTCTATGAAATATACGTACATATACATCATGTAAGAAAACTAGAGCTATAATACTGTGAGAAAATGAGGTGATTGAAATTACCTGTCACTTTAGAATTAATTTCCAGTCGATAGACAAAGTTGATTTGCAATTAGACAAAACAGAATAGATTGATATTTCAAAATTGAATTCCAACTTATATTGAGTCACTATAATATTTATACCAACTATTTACAGTATAATTGATAAGTTGCATAACTTATTTCTACATCTACATACATATCTTTGAGAACAAGTTAAGTACTTTGTATTGTGTTGTAATGAAGTTCAAACTTAATTCACAAAGAAATTGAGATACAATTTTATAATCATTCACTTGGTTATATATTTCCGTCAACATAATGTTTAATTAATTACTTTGTTTAGCAGAATTTTAAAAATATTAATGTAATACGTAAGTATTATCATATAATATAAAATTCAATGTTTATTATTGCTGACATTTTTTCCACCAAGAAATATATTTTCATAACCTACTTTAAAAATAGTGACATATAAAACAAAGTAAGATACATCACCAAGATCTTTGTAACTTTTTACCCTGCATACAACTATGTTGAATATATATCTTGACATTTTATAATTTTATATCTAAATCTTAATATATTTCTTACTGTAAAACGTGTGATAAACAAAGAGAGAGAGAGAGAGAGAGAGAGAGAGAGAGAGAGAGAGAGAGAGAGAGAGAGAGAGAGAGAGACATAGAGAGACATAGAGAGAGAGAGAGAGAAGATTCACAGTTAAAGATGAATTAAAAAAAAATCATATTCGTGCTGGAAATTCGAGTTTTCTGTTCTTCCTATTCGTATTTTAAAATTTTGCAGGAAGGTTTGTTTTATAAGTTTCTAAATTTTCTAAAAATATTGAACATGAAGTCCAAATATTTTTAACTTCCAGCGGGAATTTTAAATTTGAGTACACTTCGAGAAGATATAGAAACATTTGTGGCTGTTCACGAACGTCGAACTAGGCTTACCGCCTGCCATTGTGACTCCACGCTGGGTGGGTTTGTATGCAAGCAGCTCATATCCTCGTATAATACCAGACGTTTCATTTTACACTGACAAATACATGGGAAAACTAATGTTTTATTCAAACTTTATTTTTTTGTAACTACATTGTAATATTAAAATTTGATTCAGTATGATGTAATATTATGGATTTAATTATATTAATTGTAGTGAGATATTCTTAGTCAATATTAAAGAAACTCTGTATTTATTTTTTTCAAAATCTATACAAAATCATTTAATTATTTGACGTTTTTAAACTCAAATTTAAAGAGAATCTTAAAACCGTTCTAGTGGTTGAATTTTAAAATTATTATATTAACATATTATTTTTTAATTCCGTTATTCAAAGTATATTTTATTGTAATTTATGTAGCCGTCATTTAATATAACCTTCAACTATTAATTTAGTATAAACTATGTCACATTCTTTATCATACATTGAAGTTATTTATTTTACACTAACATATTAAAGTTAGTTATTAATTTTATATAGAACAAAAAAAAATAAACAAATAATAAATAAATAAATAAATAAATAAATAAATAAATAAATAAATAAATAAATAAATAAATAAATAAATAAATAAATAAATAAATAAATAAATAAATAAATAAATAAATAAATAAATAAATAAATAAATAAATAAATAAATAAATAACTTCAATGTATGATAAAGAATGTGACATAGTTTATACTAAATTAATAGTTGAAGGTTATATTAAATGACGGCTACATTTATAAATCAAGTGTATCAAAATTATAATTATCGTATAAATATAACAAAAAATGTTAAAAATGTTAAACATATCTGAGCTATATAATGTACATTAATCCTACGTTAAATTATGTACAGAAAAATCCCTTGGATTTTATTATTATAATTATATAATAACAACATAATTATATGATATTATTATCTATAATAAATACAATTATTTAAGAATGATCTTATAATTATATGATGTACAAGCTCACAGCTGCTACTTTTCACGCTATTCGTAATTTATACTTTTCAGCTGTTCTTCTCACACTGCTCTCTCTCTCTCTCTCTCTCTCTCTCTCTCTCTCTCTCTCTCTCTCTCTCTCTCTCTCTCTCTCTCTCTCTCTCTCTCTCTCTCTCTCTCTCTCTCTCTCTCTCTCTCTCTCTCTCTCTCTCTCTCTCTCTCTCTCTCTCCTATTATGCTCTCATCAGTATAAGATCATGTTATGATATTCATAATATTGTTATTCTAAACATCAGGTGGAATAATCACATAAGGTGAGAGACATGTGAGTCATCACATTATGTTAAAGCCTGATAAATTACACTAATATAACAAAATTAATGCAGCACAGTTATTTAGAAATTGCTTTGTGTATTTTATGTAAAGTATTCTCATACAATAATGATAATAAAACATTAATATATATTTATTTCACCAGAAACATTGATATAATAAGCCCTAAAATATTCACAATTCAAAAGATAATCGACTGTTCTTCATTATGAATTTTTAGAAAATAATAAGTATTTCAACATTAATTTATTTACATAATGATAATATTTTTATTTTTCAAGATATATCAAAAGGCTCTGCTTTGCTTATTGCTGCAAAGTTACTTCTGCCCATTTTTAAATACTATGAAATATAAAAGATATAAAAGGTGCAAATTTACATTTTGGGGACACCACTTTTTTATAATCTAAAATGTAACGCTTATACAATTTTATACTGTCTAGAGGTTATATGATGTCTTTTCACAGGTATAACCACGACGCTGTATAAACATATTTAAGAGGACAATTCAAGATTAATAATATTTAAGAATTTATTTACGCGGTCTCGTAAACCATCTTTGAGTGACACGAGCCTGGGGAGCCCCCGCCAAGTCACTTCCAGTTCCAGTCTGTCCAGGACACTCTCTGAACGACGGAAGGTCTCGCCTGCTGGGACTCATCCGCCCATCTTCATTTCCATTTTAGAGAGAAACTTTAACTGAGTTGAATGGAAATGTATGCTTACCTTCAGATATAGTTCTACTCAAACGCAGTGATTTTACAATAATTGACACTTGATGACTTGTTATTGAAATTTTGAAAAATTGTTCGAAAGAAAAAAATATACATATATGAAGATAGTAAATTTCCTAAAATAATATTTTAAGTTAACACTTAACATTTGTTTGATTATTTGAGAGTATCATATTAAATTTACTGTTGTTGGTAAACAGTAAATTTAATGATATGCTCTACCAGAAATTTAAGTGACACCTGGTTTTCTTGTTCATTTGAACAATCATTCATACTTTTTATGAAATTATGTGTACTTTTAAAACTAAATCTCAGGAAGACCTGAAAATTATGAAATTTAACTTGCTTAAATTGATTTTAATTTCTTTTAGCTGCAGAAGCCGAGAGTTTCATTCTACTCCAGGACTTTGAAAACTGTGATGTATATCTTTGTTCAGGGAATGAGCACAAAAATTGTTAATTTGAATTTAATTTAATTAGCAGAATGTAATTGACATTATAATTATAATAAAAATTTATTATTTAAATATTGTCCTTACATAAAATTCCCTTCCCTATTTCCTAAACACTACTGCTTTTTAATACCTGTCTATGACAGACAAACAATCAGAAAATCGTAATTTTTATCAGCAATGCATATATATTTTAAACTGCTTCACATCTATAGCAATTATTTCTCAATAATAACAATTTATTATAAACATTAATTATTACATTTAATAACAATTATATTAAGTAATAATTATTGACTGAAATGAAGCAAACGATGTGTATTATTAAATATAATGATTGTTCACTATTGTTAAATTTAATTTATCAAAGTTTAAACATGTCAAGCCAAGTTGAATAAAGCCTGTGGTTTACAAATAAATAATTGTTTGTTGATGACATATGAGGTAGTAACTTCACAGACGATGCTGGGAGGTGGAAAAACAAATCCAACGTTGACGTGTGCTTACATTAAAGCTCAGACACCAAAACAATGGAAACAATTAGCGTTTAGGTTTTGGTACGGAAACAAACGTTAATTAACTTGTGAACATAATTGTTTCTATATCTCTATAGCAAATATTACGTAAGCGCTAACAGGAAGCTACTATTAGTTTCTCAATGTTCATGATGACTCTTTATGTGTATTAAATACAAAATACAATTATATAATATAACATTGTTTGTATTTTAAGTACAATAAGTATATAGAAACCTTCTCTCTACATCTTAAACCTTGTGACTGTATTCGATTGTTGAAAATAAATATGGAGATGTTTTTTTTTAAAGTGAAGAAAAAAAAATTAATGAAAAAATAATTTTACAAATATTTCCCTTTTTTTTAAGCTTTAAAAAAAACTTTAAAAATCATATGCGATGAATAGAATACAGTACATATTAAAAATACATATAACATAGAAACCATGATATTACGTCACTCGTCTCCATGTGGGGTTAATACTACTTAGAAGATTTCAAAATCTTGGACTGACTTCAAGAATATGTTATATTATGCCAATGATCACAATTGTTTTGAAATTTATGTCTAGTGGACAACCTGCATACACAAATTTTATTGCAGAAATGAATAAAGGGTACCAAATTATTATATGCTACACTGAATTTTTTTCAGATTTTTTTGAGACCGAGAACTATTTTTAAACAATTATTGAAACTGCGGCCACTCCCCCTGAAGGCGTCTAGTTCCTATCCTTTTTATTAAAGATTCAAGGATGCCAAGTTAACTCGCAGAACTTTCAATAATAATTATTTAAATATAGTTTCAGGACTCAAAAACAAATACAATTCAGAAGAGCATAATTTGGTACCCTCTATTCATTTCTGCAATATTTTTTTTTCATGGAGGTTGTCCATTGAAGAAAGAAAGAAAAAATGCGAAAATTTTCTCAGTAAAAGATAAACCATAATTTCATATTCTGTTGATTTCAACCTACAAACCACAAAATTGTGATTCAGCCACCACACACTATTATTGATTCTACATAATAAATGTACTAAACACACCCATCCATCTATTATATTTTAGTAACACGACACAACAAAACACGCATTTTGGTAATATAATATGATGATGTATCATGTGTTAAAAATTGAGTGATGATATACACAAATATCAAAAGATAATAGAACTAATGAACAGTCTTGGTCATGAACTCTATAGTTACATTAACTAATTAATAATGCTAATAATGCAACCTAATATCAGGGAATACTATATAATCTTTTCCCTGCTAATATTATACATTATTAGGATGAAAATATTATTTTGTTTTAATACTAATACAGAAAGATAATATTTATGGGCAAGTTTTACTCCCAATCATGAATTCGCAAGATCAAACTCCTAAAATAAATTAAATAATTGTCTTTTTAAACATGCTTGTCAACAGCTGAATATAAGAGAAATTTAATGATCCTATATTTTAAACTTCCAGATATATTTAAAATTTAAACTGAAACTATAATGGAAATTAGTATCTGTACAAACTGCCAAGTGCAGTCTGAGGATGAAAAAGTGAAACCAATTTATGGTGAATTACTTTAAGTTTACTATTTTTTTTTTTTAGTATCTGCAGTAGCTATTGACAAATTTTTATGACATTCCTTCAAGAAGTGTAAGTAAGTTTCTTGCTCGTCCTATTCGTATATCTGGTTTTCAATATCACACATATAGATCAATACTTGTACTGCAACGTTCCAAAACTGAATTACAGATACAAAAAGCCACAGAAACTTCTCATTTCTGACTATTTCTGGTAACGAATAATAAATTAACCCATTAGAGCCTGAATTAATTTTTTGTTTCAAATTTATTTTTTTTTTGCTATAATTTGAAAGTATTAGGTCTCTAAGTGAGAAAAATCAAAATTTTAATTTTTTTAAATTTTAATTGAAGTTTTAAATGACAATTAAAGAGTGATGCTAAATTGCATCGCTAGGCTCTAATGTAGTCAATTTCTGCTTTTTTGCTGTTTTGAGGTTAAGACCTCTTACAGTCCAAAAAAGTTTTTTGGGGGTCTCTAATAATGGGTAGGCCCTTCTGTTTTATGCCAAAACAAAAATTCAGAGGGTCCCAAGTGGGCCCTAAAGGCAAAGGACCCACTTTGACATCACTTATAGAAACAAAATAAAGTGTCAAAAAAGGCAATGGCTATTCAAATTTGTTATATCTGTGTGTTGAATATAATTTTTTATGTTACTTGGAAGCATATGAAGGGACTTCAACGGGTCCCAACAAGGGTCCCAAGGGTCCCAGAGTAGTTTTTTGCTCCCTGTTCTTTTTATCATTGTAATTGAATACCATATTATAGAAAGTATTATTTGAACTTATGGCATTCCAAGTCCCAAGATGCAAGTTACATGTTGGGGCCCATGCAGGGCCTCATATGAGACCCAGGGGCCCATAATACTCTTGCTCCTATATTTTAGTCTGGTATTTTATATATTTTCTAATGCGGTCCTCAGTGTCTTTATTCCAGTAAAGTGTAACCCGTACCCTCAAGCTAGCGATAATTTTGTAAATATACAGTTAGCTCTTTGAAAAAATGGGTCACCCTTTAGTAGTGCAAAGACAATGAGCATTACATTAGAAAATAATCAAAGTATGTAAGATGCCAAAATACATTATAAGAGCAAGCGTATTATGGGTCCCTGGGTCCCATGTGAGGCCATGCATAGACTCCGCCATCATGTTGGGATATACCTTGCAATGCTAGCTCGAGTGTATTGTTTGAGCTAGCATTGCAAGGTATGAACATGATGGCGGTGTCTATGCACGGTCTCTCATGGGACCCAGGGACCCATAATAAGCTTGCTCTTATATTGTATTTTGGCATCTTACATATTTTCTAATGTAATGCTCATTGCCTTTGCGCTACTAAAGGGTTAACCGTATTTTCAAGGTAACTGTATATTTACAAAATTATCGCTAGCTTGAGGGTACGGGTTACACTTTACTGGAATAAAAACACTGAGGACCGCATTAGAAAATATATAAAATACCAAACTAAAATATAGGAGCAAGAGTATTATGGGCCCCTGGGTCTCATTTGAGGCCCTGCATGGGCCCCACCATGTAACTTGCATCTTGTATCTTGGGATTTGCAATGACATAAGTTCAAATAATACTTTCTATATGGTATTCAATTACAATGACAAAAAGAATAGGGAGCAAAAAACTACTCCGGGACCCTTGGGACCCCTTGTTGGAACCCGTTGAAGTCCCTTCATATGCTTCCAAGTAACATACAAAAATATATTCAACACACAAATAACAAATTTGAATAGCCATTACCTTTTTGGACACTTTATTTTGTTTCTATAAGTGATGTCAAAGTGGGTCCTTTGCCTTTAGGGCCCACTTGGGACCCTCTGAATTTTTGTTTTGACATAAAACAGAAGGATCTACTCATTAGAGATCCCCCAAAAAGCTTTTTTGGACTATAAGAGGTTGTAACCTCAAAAGGAGCAAAAAAGCAGAAATTGACTACATTAGAGCCTAGCGATGCAATTTAGCATCACTCTTATTTGACACGGCATATGACCCAAAAGATTTATGTCAACCAACTTTTTGATTTTTTACTTCAAAGTGTAGTATGTAGGGAGAATTTTCATATAAGAATGAAAATTTTACTACAATTTTTAAAAAAGTTATTAAAATATTTGCAAAATAACTTTGAGCAGAAGGCGAACAAAATTTGTACCCCAACTTTGATTTAGCGTCTGATGGGCAATTTTTTAAAAAAAATCAAAATTGATATATTAGCATATCTCTAGTGTCAATGCAAATAGTTATTGACTGTTTTTAGCAATATAGCATCGTAACTTTATTTTTAAATATTTTTTTGCCAGGGGGTGTTTTGCGATGCTAAAATGCATCGCTAGGCTTTAATGGGTTAAATTTACTTTACATTAGAACACATGTTGTGCTATATATATGTATATGTATATATGTATCATGGAGCGGTTTCAAAGTTGAGTCCTTGAAATTAAGGAAACTTCTACATTTTGCATTAATAATTAATTAAAACTTTATATTAATTACTATTTCAATACATGATATTATTAGTAAAATTAGCTTCTTCTCCTTAAAGCTATATCTGGAGTACGCTTGCTGTCACAAATATAGTATTAACAATATCAGCATAAATTAAAAGTTTTGATACTTGTTAATCAGCAATTGAAATTTATTCAGTTTAATTATTAAATCATTAACGAATTGAATTGAATTTATTGATATATTGACTTCAGTCCGTAGTCATTGTCCGTAAATAAATAAATGTATACGTTACGTATATTTTATAATGTATTTTTAAATATATTACTATCGATATTTTTAAGGTAATTTTTATACTATCAAGAATGAAATAACTATACAAAAAATATTCATCAAAAATCGAAAGAAAATATTATCATGATGCTAATTTGCATGGAAAATAAATTCTGATTTCACCTTTAAATTAGAGAGAAAAATGATAAAAAGAATATTTTCCTTCTTTTTTTTCTCTCTTTTCATTTTACTTTTTTTATATACCCTTTCGAGTTGACATAAAATGAAGCCAAATATGTGACGTCATACGAATAACGTTAATGTTACACAAGACTTTTTGTGTGTCTGTTTAACATAAAGAATATCAGATTTTAGAGGAGGAAAAACTCATCTCATTCTAATCATGCGTTCAAACTTCCTTCTATGTATAAAAATATGATGGAACTTGCCTGGGCTTGCTTCAGATATACTGCTGGAAGCTGTTTTCATTATGGGTATTTCCAAAGCCTGTGATGTATATGAAGAAGAGAGGGATAGAAAGAGGGAAAGAGAGAGAGAGAGAGAGAGAGAGAGAGAGAGAGAGAGAGAGAGAGAGAGAGAGAGAGAGAGAGAGAGCTAGGGGGGAGGGGGGGGGGAGGTATGCTGCATCGAAAGTTAATGTGATGGAACGATTTTTTTTTTTTTTTTTTTAATAACAACATATTATGTATAATATACCATCGTGTGTACATGTAAAACATGTTATTAATATTTTCTGAATTGTGTAAAACAATGAAAATGAAATCTGCTTTTAAGTATTTTTTTTTTCAATACATATTCTCCATCTTTTGTAAATCATATTAAAGTAATTTAATTTAATGAATTATGCGTCTTACTGTAATAAGTATAATGAGTGATCGGTTTATGCGTGTAATTAATATCATGAAACAAAAATCTCATTTTGGAGTGATACGTGTGCATATTTTTAAATGGGTTCTGTTTCTATCATTTGACTTTTGACCCGACCATATTTATTTATTTTACCCAAAAATGACACACAGTATTACAATTAAAAGGGTAGAAACACAATACGACTACAACACAAGGTGCTATTAACCTATAAAATATAATTTTACTAATTTAACTAAAAACTATTAAGATAAACTAGGACTAGATGGTGCATTAATGTTTCTTAATAATTATAATATAATTATAATATTGTTTAATATTTAATTTAAAATCAACATCTTGTCAAAGGAATAAAATTAAACATTTTAGATTTTATTTTATACATTTTTTTTTAATATTTAATTTAACTCCTTTAAGAATATTAAAAATTGTGAAATTTTAATATTCAATTGAATGTTAGATTGCATTTTTTTTTTTTTCGTTATAAAGTAATTTATAAAATAAGTTTTTATATCTTGACTGTTTATAACATTTAAAAAAAAAATGTTAAAACGTAACTCGGTGATCAATAAAATAAATATAACATAAATTTGATTTTATCATCAATTTTATTGATAATCTTGATTGCAACTTTTGTATAAAAAATCTTAAGATTTGATTTAAACATATATACGGAAGCAAATTTCTATGAAATGGATTTAAATTTTTGCTGATTACAACATTCGTCTTGGCGATGATAAGAGCATCTCATACTTCTTGACGGCAAGTTTATCCTTTTGCCGTCTCGTTACATAGAGAGAGTGAGAGAGAGAGAGAGAGAGAGAGAGAGAGAGAGAGAGAGAGAGAGAGAGAGAGAGAGAGAGAGAGAGAGAGAGAGAGAGAGAGAGAGAGAGAGAGAGAGAGAGGAGTGACAAAGATGAGATCAATCCATGTTGCTACTTGAAGGCCAAGGAGGTACCAAGCTGATGTGATAAACGCGTCTAATCCACCATGAAATTTGAAATCCATCTCTGCATAACTGTATACAGTAGATCCATTGGATGGTTTGAAACTTATAGACAGAAGATACTCTTGCTCATGCTTTCACGAGATATTATACACCAATAGACTGAATCCAATTTTATGCCTCACGAAACTAATATGACATTTATATATTTTTTTATATAAATAAATATTATAAAAAGTTAAAATCAAATATAAAACAATAATAAAACAATGCTATAATTTTTTTTTACTTATAATAATACAAACTTCGTATACATTTATCCAAAAGCTTATGAACACAATCTAAATTTTTCAGTTCAATTATCTCGAACAGATTATATAAAAAAATATTTATACATTTTTTAGTTATGTTGTTATAATTTTTCTCAACTGTTAATAATTCTTTTTATGAATGTATTTTCATCAACCTTCATTAAAATGTTTTAATTTTCTTACTTATTTATTTATACTGTTGTCATGACTGTATTTTCTACTGCTCTGCATTCTTATATAAATAATTTGTAACAAAAATATTTTAGATGTGAAACAAAAACAAACGAAGATAATCAATGATGCGTTAATTTCTTTTCCACCTTTTTTTTACTTTGAACACAGGATCAGTATAAATGAGGCAATAAATATTCATTAATTATTGTTCGAAAGATTAAATCAAATTTATTTAAATAAAAAAGTAATATTTTTCCTAAAATTTACTTATTAGACTCGTTCTCAAAATTTTGGGCCATTGAGGTATTAGGTCTTTTTCGTAAACAATGTTCAGAGTATGTACACTTTCTATTCCCAATCGACCATGTGCTTAAGGTCGATTGGGTGCAGAAAATGTACACCGGGCAAGGCTTACGAACAGACCTCATATGAAAGGATGGGCTGAGTCCAGGTAAAAAATTAAGACAGTAAAAGTGGGTGGGTAGACGTGTTGGTGGAGTGAATTAGTACGGTAACAGATTCAAAATTTTATTAATAGTCTAATTTGCTAACCCGCGGCGTTTACATTTTGTATCTCGTTCGTTAACATTCTCCGTGGTTTCGTCATACATTTATTACGCAATAATCAATATTTATATCAGAGTTACTAACAATACATTTAATTAATGGTTTTGAAATCATGTGATGGTGTGTGTGAATTATGACGTCATCAAACTAGGTCACGTGGTATGTGCATGTGAGAGAGTCACGTTTTATAGTCACGTGGTTTTACAAATAATAACTCATCATCGTAGTTTGCAAAACAACATTATTACTGTCGTTTTATATAATGGGTATATAGAATTACAGATTAAAATAAAACAGAATCTAAAAGAGTCAAATTGCTGATTATATATATTTTGATCTTACAACTATGTTGAACCATGCAAATTAAGAGTTTATCAATATAAAAAAAGTCACAAGCCTTCCCAAAGTTAATTACTATACCCACGCTTTCCGTGGAGTAATATTGAAATGAGGTTAGGAAGTCGCTCTTAATAAAAAATAAAAAAATCATCATACAGCCAATTTCAAAAACACACAAAAAAATATTCACCACGGTAAAGCATTTTTTCCCCTCGCAAATGTATAATTGTGATACAATATTCAAGCAAATGTGCATTTTTTGACACCGCAATTTTGAATCCAACCTTGGAAAAGCAAGCAAAGGGAGTCCCTCGTTTATTCCCCGAGCCACGAACACAATTTTTGTGACTGGGTCTAGTGTCATGAAAGCTCAGAGAGGTCAAAAGCTACCATCAATATATCGTTCCAAATCTTCTTGAAATAATCAGAATAACACACTGCTTGAGTTAAAGATAATAGAATTATATCCCTTTCTAACTCTCATTATGGTGGTCACCAAAATGTGTTACATAAGAAGCTTTCTTAGTTATATAAGCTGATATAAAATTATGGTGATATCCTTTGTAATTTAATGAAACATTACAAAATCCTTTCAAAATATGTCGCAATAGTTAAATTATACAATTAAATCTTGTTATATCAAATACCCTCTGCTGCTCATATATATTACAGATTCAAATTCAAAAGGCTTTTTATTCAGAAAACACATTAAAATACAAGTTTGAGTTTAAGTATACAATACTTTTTAACCATCATAAAAATATTAGAAATATATTATTATTTGTTATGTCACCTGTAGATTATATGCAACTGTTCAAGCATTAAAGAAAAAAAAAACTACACTCAACCAAAATGTAGGGTACTAATGGTACTAGTAGTGACTTTAAATTTGAATTTTCAGGCTCTTCGATGGACACTCAGCATAGCTTTAGGATTTTTTTTAAATAAAATAAAAATAAAATAAAACTAAAACAGGGTAGTCAATGGCTTTTACAATCCATCCTCACATTTGCCTAGTTTTGACTAAGAGAACTACGGACACATCATTCAGGATGGTCGGTTGACGACGTCAACAATCACCTCCTAGATGCAACAGAGTTTTTTTTTTTTTTTAGCTACAACCACGTAGATAAAAATACGAGTGCGTGGGATCGAGCTCAAGACCATCCGATTGCAAGTCAATCGCGCTAATATTTACGTCACATGACCAGAGAGGAATATCAAACATTGCATGCGACTCTATCCAAGAAATTTAATATAGCTTTTATTGCATTCACAATGAAAACATTATTTGTTTTCCCCAATGGAAATGTTTATTTCATAAAGTTAAAATGTTTACATAAAGCTCCCCCACGTACAAAGAAAATAGCTGCCAGCATGAGAAAGCATACTAAAAATAAAATGCTTTTTTTTTTTTTTTTTCTTTCATTATTTGTTTTTTTGTGTAATCACAGTCTCAAATAACATTTATAATTTAAATTTAATGAAATATTTTATTTTCTTTGATAAAAAATCATAAAAGCACTTAAAAACTCTTTTAGGCACAGAGATTGTTGACAAAAAAAAAAAAAACAGACATTTTTGTGTCATATATATAGAGTGTTTCCTTTAAAAAAAAAAAAATTCTCCGTAGTAAACCAAAAAATTAAAATATTTGTGACAAGTTTGAATATTTATCTTCAGTAATTATTACAGGCATTTCAAATTTAGAGCTCCCTTCCATTTAGGGGTACTCTGATTTTTAATTAAGAACTTATTTTCCTCTTAAAAATTGTTTCAATGCTAAAACACGTATTTTTAAACTATTTTAGTACAGAAAGCTTAAATATAATGAAGAATTACAAGTTTTAGTGTTATTTTATGAAGTACATCTTTAAATATGCAAGAATTCTTTCATATTTTATAAGTGGAATGCAACATCGGGTACAAAAAAGATGCCTTCATACTTAATCAACACAATTTGAACTTTTGTATTTGATTAATTACCATTTTATAATTGGATAATGCTTCGATTAATTATTAAAATGAAAGTAATTATATTCACATTTTTTTTTGTTTATTCGAGCTTATAGTAATCATTAAAAGCTAAAGAGACAATATTATATATTATTATTATCCTTACTTTTATCTAAAGTAAAAAAAGAGAGAGAAACAACTTTTTTTTTATCGAAGTTTACATTTTTTTATTTAAAAAGATTTTAATGATGTTTTAAAACGCCTCAGTGATCTAATAATGGCACTTCTTGTTAGAAGAACTCAACTTCCTTTAGACTTTGTG
Source organism: Siphlonurus alternatus (assembly GCA_949825025.1). Classification (NCBI taxonomy): domain Eukaryota; kingdom Metazoa; phylum Arthropoda; class Insecta; order Ephemeroptera; family Siphlonuridae; genus Siphlonurus; species Siphlonurus alternatus. Next base: position 31,928,867 of record OX463780.1, on the reverse strand, counting down.
TCTCGTCGACGCTTCTACCATGGTAAAATATACGAGGTAACACTAAAAACATTGAAATCGTTCATACTTTAGTAGCATCATTGAGAAACGGCATTCAAGAATTATAGACTTGGTTTCTTTCTCAACGCGGCAAATTTTTTCTCATCCATTTTTCTATAGCAGATATGTGTGCTGCAAACTGTGAGTATAATACATTCACTCTATGTGTTGAGTTTTATTTGCAAATTCTATCTTCCATGACTTTTATTAAGTCAATTCAGTGTAACCTTTGGTCAACTAACTACGCAGGTCTCATCAAACAAAATTAAATAGATGGGTCATAATATCTATTTTTGAATTGCAAGTTCAGTGATGGGCAGAAAATGAGCATTTTTTTTTTTTTTTGTTTTTTTACAAAACTGCATTTCTTATTATCTCATTTATATAGTGTATGTATGAACAGCGGGGTTTTTGCACTGTGTCCCACTTATTTTGACTAAAACTTTTCAGTTCAATAAATGGAAGAGCTTTCCTTTAATTTATTAAATAATGATGTGTTTTGCAGCACTGTTTTACTGTATAATGCATTTAAAGGAAATTTCAACTCAATGGAAAAATATAATTGCATATTTGAATACACGATTTTGAGTTATGTATTGTTCATTTTTCAGATTTTTTTAATCCTCTAGCACCCTCAAAGTTGAAGGGAAAAGACGCTGTGACGTCATAGTCATGCAAATACATAACACGCAACCATAGGAAAAGACGTTGCATGACTATGACGTCACAGCGTTTTGCTGCACGATGTTAAAAGATTAAAAAAAAATGTGAAAAATTTTTGACAATTCATAACTCGATTTTCTCTATCCAAATATGTATTAAAAAAAATTTTCAAGAAGGTTGTCCATTTCTTAATTCAATCATTCATTTTTTCCTCTAAAATACCGATAATTATTGGATAATTAGGATATATATTTATATTATCTGCAACTAAAGCATAATCATTATTGAGCTTGTTTCATATTTAAAAAAATAGTATCAAGCAAACGTTAAAATATATAAAACTTTTAATTAAATATTTAATTGAGCTACCATCTGTGTGTATAATTATATACAGCATTCAATACAAAGTTCAAGCTAATTACGGTGTGACATTAGTTTACAGTTAATTAACTTAAAAACTAACACTTACCATTAAATCTTTCTATAGGAGTTTCATCAGCAGGGGGGGCCAAACAAATTCCGTACATTCCTTTGTATTTTTTGTGTCTCCGTGTTGTGGACGCAACAGGCTTGTGTGTTGCCAAGAAGTGTGACAAGAAAGAAGCGAGGTGACGTCGTGATGAACTGGCCCCAATCAATTATTGACCGTTGCCGCAGCTACCACGACCAAACATTAGAAGACATTGCTACAAACGTAAGACAATCCATTATCATCACTTAATCCAATAAAACCTTTTTCTTTGTATCGCAATGTCATGAACATCTTCGACATAAGACTCCTTTTAATTTGTAAATCAGCAATAATTAAAATAGAAATTAAAATTTTGAATTCTGACTAACGCAGAGGTATTTTCTTTTTAAAATTAATGGGTTAGCTGCATGGGAATTTAATATGTTGAATAAATTATATTAACGATGAATCTCAGTTACTGCTGGAGTCAAAGAATATTTCCCTCCAAACGAATCGAATGAAATAAATTTTAAAAACTCGAGAATGTTCTAAAACTTAATCGCTTATGGTTTGAGCAAATTCAGTCTTGCAGTTTTCTTACAACAGCTCCATTTCCGGTTTCCGTCCATAAGGCCAATGTTATCACAAAACTGATAAGACAGATTCGCTTAAAAATTTGTGTACCCCCTATTGATGGTGAGTTCGAAGTCCCCTGCAAGTCTTGTTACATTCAGGCGGTACGATTGCGAGATCTCAACCTACTGAGATTCATCCTTAAGTAGAAATTTTAAGCACATTAATTTTTTCTACGTAAATTTAGAACTATAATACTTAAAAGTATATATACAAAATAGAATTGGAGAAAAAAAACAAACTTGAGTTAAAAAAATATGTGTGACGTCATTATTCAGTTTCTATGGGAAAAAGTTGTCAAATTCTTCGATATTAAAAATAAAATATAAAAAAATATTTTTATTTATATACGCAATACAACAAATTTATGAAGCTGGTACACTGACAATCATTATATACTTGAAACAGTTTTCGGTGATTTTGCTTCTTACTCTGAATATTAAGACATCGCACCGTACTTTAACCAAAGAATTAGTACACACAAATTAGCCTAAATTGCAATCTGGAAAGCGCAAAGTAATAAAAATAATTGCAATCGCTTTCTGAACAGCGCAAACTCTTATTTTTGTATGCGCAATTATTTATGAAGTTGAAGTGAACTTAAACGTTTTTCGCATATATGGACTGGATTCTCTATTTATTCATTTCAAAATTTCAAATCTTCAACTCTTTGCGCTGCAGCTTCAGCAAATGTATCAGGCAAGGATAAAGATCATGTTGTCTTGAGATATACATTCATATAATGGAGGTTTTCAAGACAGTAATTTATGCATGGAAAATTGCGATGAAGTGAGAGTGGGTGTACTCTTTGTCACAGTATAAAGTTTATTCTCTTCATCTTTCAAATATTAATAAAGTTTAACCTTATCATGGAAAGAAGTCATAGTATTCATCTTTTCAAAAGAAACTTTAAGATTATTACAAATAAATAATATAATGTCTTCTAGCTTACTAATTAATATAAATTTAATGTTATTTTTTAATTTATTGTTATATCACTCCTTTAAAAGGTAAAATGCGTTTGTTTATTCTTATTTTAAATATTTAAATTAATACTCATATATTATTGAAATCTATTAGCAGTAATTTGATGTTGTTGAAAATAAGATGTAAATGGAATTTGTATATTAATTGATGTAAAGTGGAAGGAAGTTTAAAAAAAAAACAAAAACGAATTCGAACATTTTGTATATAAATTGCCACATAAGCGCTTCATGTATTATTTAAATAGGTAACGTCAAATATCGTGTTTTATTAAAAAGCAATTCTATAAATGTATGCTAATAGCATACAAGAAAGTTTATTTGGTAATAGAATACTAGAAATACACTTATTTTCTATCGAAATTTCTGAACTTTTTTTTTTTTTTTTTTCTAACATTTAAGCACGCTATTAAATTTCTACCAAATGGCCAGTCCATAATCTAAAGTTTCAAAGTATGATGGCTTCCTGGAAATTATACCTTATATCAGCTAGTTGAAAAATAATTTATATGAATTATATATTTTATATAAATTATTGTAATTTAATGAGCATGAGAGGGTGAAACATCTTATAAATTCAAGAATTTTATTAATCTTACATAAAGACATGTCAGCATACAATAGCCTACAAGTCCGAGATTCTTATTTTTATTTCTTTAAGAGATAAAAATGATTACATGAGATGATCGAATACAAAAAACGATTGAATTAAAATGATTTTAAATATACATTTTTTTATTTAGATTTACCTTATTATATAAAGTTTGAAAGTTCCAAAATATAGTTTAAAAAAAGTGTAGTATAATAATCTTGAACTTGACTATTTTTTTCTGAATGAACTCAAATAGAATTTCGTTCAGTAATTTTTTTTAATGAGGTTGCTTTGACTTTTAGGATGCAAAAAAAAAAAAAAATCACAGACTAAAAGCTAGCTACTGGTCTTTGCAAAATAATTTCTGAAAAAATATAACGACTATTGATATAGAAATAATTGGTGAATCTGGGATTCGTTTTAAAACATATTGAAGACAATTTTTTTTTTTTTTTTTTTTTTTTTTTTACAATTTAACTTCTTTGTAGATATTCTCCAACGCGTAAATTATTGTCTTTATTTAAAAAATCTTGAACCTTATATTAATTATAATTACATAAAGAAAGTTTATCTCTTTTACGTTTAAAGTTTCAAAATTTTAATTTTAAATTACTTTTAAGTTATACATAAAAATTAAATATTCCCAAAAGTGTAATTTTAATACCTTATAAAAAATAAACATTTTGAAAAACATCAGGAAAGCTAAAGCTACCGTAATATTAAAAAACTTTTTTTAAATGTAAAATATAAATAATAACTTTAAGACCCATGTGGTGGAAAAAAATTAATAATGATAATAGAGGCGAAAATTCAAGTAGCGTAAAAAGTTTCAAGACAAACAAGAGTCATGATTCTTCATTAGAGATTGTGACGTCACAATAATGCTAACTCATTCATAAATTTCAATTTACACAGCAAATGAGATGCAATTCATCGTTGCAGATGTTTTTATAATTGCATGAAAATATACTGCCACCTCAGCACCATGTTACAAAATTAATTTATGATTACTTTACAGAAACTTTTAACTATTTATAAAATAACAAAACTATATTTACAAACTAATCTATATGCTTGACTGCATTATACATATGTAATTTTATGTTAGCTTATAATTAAGTGGCTTCAATGCATTCATTTCAATTCCAAAATTTTGTGGATTGTATTTTTTTCCTTGAGATTAGGCAATTTTTTCAGCTATGAAGCAATGCAGGTTACATACTCAACAGGGGCAAAATATCAAACGACAGGATTGTTCTTGTCCCATAATGCAATAACCTACTTTGTTTTTGGTGTGGGTGAGTTGCCTTAACTATACAATTCCTAGATTATACAATTTTATTCACGTAACAATTTTAATGTGTCGGGAGAATTTTCAAGATAATAAAATGGCAGTTATTAATCTTGTATTTTATTATTTAATTTTATTAAAAATTCCAGTTTCTCATCTAGTTATTACTTCATTCATTGTATCCCTTTATATCTGTACATATTGCAGTGTTATAAGCAATTTAGAGCATTGTTGCATACAGTTTTACTTGGTTAAACTTGCTCTCCTGTCGTATTTGAGTTCTCTGTTTCTCCTCTCTGTCTCTCCTTCATTGTTCTCCACACTTGATATGTGAGTTGATTGATGATCGACCTTCACGAGTGTCTCCAAGGTCTATATAACAGCTGATGGTGTCTCCGGACGTTGCCTCCATGGCTGCTGCTGGAATGCTGGGGGCTTCTACGACGCAGTATCAGCGGGATTTAAGGGTGGAGGAGGTTGTTCCGTCGACACGCTGAGCCAGCCTCTCAAGCCCGGGGCACTCTTCGTGAACCACGCCCGGCTACTACGCTCGCACCGACCGATAAAGCACCCTACCAAGCTTCGCACTCCATCGTCGTCATCACTTCTACATCCCATATCGATCACTCAGCTAATATCAAGATCGTGGTTTAAAATTAGAAACTTCTAATTAATTATTAATATATTTTTTTTTAAATAATAATTTTTAATTTTCGTACACAGTTTAGAAATTTATTATTATATTTAATTGAATATTCATTTATATGTTTGCAATTATAAAACGTTGAAGTAAAAAAAATACTAAAATTTTATTTAAACATGTATTTTTAAATTAGAGAAGATTGTGGATTAAATAAAGAAGATTTTTTTTACATATAAACGAACTTATAATAATTATTCCAAACAAAGGTTGACAAACACAATAAGGGAGCCCCTAATTATAAAGCCTCTGTAAGGTAACATTCCTCAAGGTAATAGTTGCAAAGGTTCAGATTATTAAACACAAAATATAATTAATTATTAAAAAAAGAGAAAATGGTATAAAATAATTTATTTTAATATAATATATGTTATTAATTCATCTTCAAAAATACAAATGAAAGACAGACACTTATATAGCTATATAATATTTTGATTACATTAAAACACGAATTATAACAACAGTTTTGTTATGTTAAGCACCCTTTAATTATCCTTTTTGTTAAATACGACGAATCTAAAAGCTTTTTAACAATGTAATAATGAAAATAATATATGTATTATATTTTAAGCTTTACAAATTCCAATGAAAATAAGACAGTAATAATATATACCTCCTTAATTAATTTTAAAGCCCTCTTAAAAAAAATGTTCTTTTCCAAATGGATGAATTTTAAATGGATGATTATTGCTTCATATTAAAAGGGAAATTAATAGCATAATATTATTGTTTCATAAAGGCATGAATTTCAATGTAATATTAAAAACTCTACGAAGTAGAAAATTGGTTGTTTGTTTATTTTGTTTGTGGAAACCGAATAAAAAAAAATGAGACTGAGAATATCAGAGAAAGAATATAATGTGATAGAGAAAAATGTAAAACTCTTTTCATCATTTTGAGATTGAGAGAAGCTTGGATAAAATTTATAATGGGACTGTAATATAAATATGTAAACTATTTATGTGGACAATATAAACTAATATAACAACAATCAGGAATAAAAATATGGAATTGACAGATTTAATTGAAATATGAACTACGAAAAAGTACTAAAAAGAAAAATAGCAAG